>CM046854.1:50432553-50750053 GCA_025617745.1 Heliocidaris erythrogramma | reverse complement strand
ATTATGATTATTATCATTGATTTCATAATTGTCATCACTATTCTATAATTAGGGATGTTTCTTCTTCGGTATACTATGAAAACGACCCGTAGGAGAGAATGCACCATCTCAAGTCTTTACACACCACTTCCCTGATAGCAGAAAGTGTTAAAAAATGACGTGATATTTACGTCGTGGTTTTCGTCTTTTTTACGTCCTGTAATACGTCAATAAGACGACAACTTGCACCAACGCAAGACGTCAAGAGGACGTCTTATTTTGACGTCATCTCTACGTCTTCATTCGTCAATAAGACGACAACTTGCACCAACGCAAGACGTCAAGAGGACGTCTTGTTTTGACGTCATCTCTACGTCTTGTACACTGTAAAAACTAAAGTGCTACTTTTAGGGGCATGTATAGTGACTGCACCTGAAATGCTGTTTATAGCACTTGCAGTGTGCTAATTTACCAGCAAAAAAAAAAAAATGTGACCGTGGCGGGCCTCGAACCAGGTTCCGCTGATTGAGAGGCGCTGACGTTACCGATGTACTAACGAATGCTTCTTGCAATCCAGTTTAGTCATGGGAGTCAAGTAGATAACATGAACTATGTGGTGTCGTAAATTCACTATGTAACAATATGATCTGCTCTAAATCGTACAATGTGAGTTAGTCTAGCGGTAATGCCAGCAATTCTCGATCAGCGGACCCTGGTTCGAAGCTCGCCCAAATCATTTTTTTTAATGAATGTTTAGCAGTTTAAGGAGCCGGTCCAGCTCCCGTGAAAGTGCTGAAATAGCACGCTGTGTGCATTCAATAGCACTATGAGTGCAGTCCCTATGCATGCCCTAAAAAAGTGCTATATACAGCACCCATTTTTTACAGTGTACAGATGACGTCAAAATAAGACGACCTCTTGACGTCTTGCGTTGGTGCAAGTTGTCGTCTTATTGACGTAATTACAGGACGTAAAAAAGACGAAAACCACGACGTAATTATCACGTAATTTTTACCACTTTCTGCTATCAGGGTTGCTCAATAAGTCTTTTCCCACTTCTTTGCGAGAGTGTGTGCATAGCAGGTATTGGAAGATGCGTTTAACCGGCTTGTAACGATCACTCACGTAATCACGTCACGGCGCAGTATCACATTTTGAGTACATTCGAAGCAACACTTCCTCTAATCTTTGAAGTTTTGGGTTACGTGACCTAACATTTTGTTAAAATACAATAAACAAACCACGAATGGTCCGTTACTTGAAGCACACGTTAAAAAATTATTGTAAATGGTCATTGAGAAGAGACTAAATCTGTGTTCACATAAACGATCCGACGCGCCATCGATGGGATTTCGATGGATTTTTTTTTTTTTTTTTTTTGGGGGGGGGGGACATTTTGGGGAAGTCTGTGATGATTAGTCCATCAATCGGGTTTTCCGCCGACAGAAACGACTATTTTTGGTGATCGGCGGCCTGTCGGTCATTTTTAAGTGCGAGTTAAAATTTTGCGATCGATCGGCGAAGAAAGCCCTGGCGGCACACATCACCGACTTTTCGGCGGCTGTCGGCGTGCAATCGTAGATTAATTGACGAAACACCGCCGATTAGTAATTGTTCCCCGGCCGATTACAGCATTCAGCGAAACTGGGCAGTCATTTCCATCATCCCTGATAGCAGAAAGTGGTAAAAATTACGTGATATTTACGTCGTGGTTTTCGTCTTTTTTACGTCCTGTAATTACGTCAATAAGACGACAACTTGCACCAACGCAAGACGTCAAGAGGACGTCTTATTTTGACGTCATCTGTACACTGTAAAAACTGAAGTGCTGTATATAGCACTTTTTGAGGGCATGCATAGGGACTGCACTCAGAGTTCTATTGCATGCACACAGCGTGCTATTTCAGCACTTTCACGGGGCTGGACCGGCTCCTTAAACTGCTAAACATTCATTAAAAAAAATGATTTGGGCGAGCTTCGAACCAGGGTCCGCTGATCGAGAATTGCTGGCATTACCGCTAGACTAACTCACATTGTACGATTTAGAGCAAATCATATTGTTACATAGTGAATTTACGACACTACATAGTTCATGTTATCTACTTGACTCCCATCACTAAACTGGATTGCAAGAAGCATTCGTTAGTCCATCGGTAACGTCAGCGCCTCTCAATCAGCGGAACCTGGTTCGATGCTCGCCACGGTCACATTTTTTTTGCAGGTAAATTAGCACACTACAAGTGCTATAAACAGCATTTCAGGTGCAGTCACTATACATGCCCCTAAAAGTAGCACTTTAGTTTTTACAGTGTACAAGACGTAGAGATGACGTCAAAATAAGACGTCCTCTTGACGTCTTGCGTTGGTGCAAGTTGTCGTCTTATTGACGTAATTCCAGACGTAAAAAAGACGAAAACCGCGACGTAAATATCACGTCATTTTTAACACTTTCTGCTATCAGGTAAGAGGAATGAAGACGTAGAGATGACGTTAAAATAAGACGTCCTCTTGACGTCTTGCGTTGGTGCAAGTTGTCGTCTTATTGACGTAATTACAGGACGTAAAAAAAGACGAAAACCACGACGTAAATATCACGTCATTTTTTAACACTTTCTGCTATCAGGGATTGTTCATTCATCGCCGACTAATCGCCGACATTTCGGCGGCTGTCGGCGTGCAATCATAGATTGATCGACGAAACGCCGCCGATTAGTCATTGTTCCCCGGCCGATTACAGCATGTCGGCGACACATCTAAGACCCTACGGTGATTAGTCGACGACTAGCCGCCGCGCCGGCGCGTCGCAGATATATCGAGCGCATGTCAGTGATTATGAAGATGGGGTATATATATATGAGTGAAATTGCGTGCTGTCAGTAGCAGTGCTCCGAGGAAAGTAACAAAAAGTGGGGAAATTGTTGAAAACGCAGTTGTACAAAGCACACGTAATCGACGATACATTGGCGACGTGCCGGCGGCTAGCTAGTCTTTGACTCGGCCGGGACCATTGACTAATCGTCAGCGTATCGTTGTTTTATCTCCGACTGAACGCCGACATATACCTCCCCCCATCGACGATGTTCAAAGGAAACCGTCGGGGGGCCGTCGGTTTTTGTGAATGCTCGATAGCACAAGCGTTGCTGGATACCCCGACATCGGATCGCAACGTCAATCTCGCCGACGCCTATAAAATTTAACAAATCGCCGAGGTATCGATACCGCCGATTTTTATCTGAACCAAGCTTAACGTAAAAAACAACTGCACGCTGCCGACTCAAAGCTAGCCCAGCTCTCCTCACCCTGACCTTATGAAATGAAATCTCTCATTTTGTGCGGGTGACGTCATTGTGTAATCTTCTGCAGTCATGACTAGTCTCAATAAAAGCATGTGCAAGTTTAACAATCGTGATAAATTTTTGGGTAAAGTTAATAAAACCTCACGTCACGTAGTGACCATTCGTGATTTACATGCTAAGTGTAGACCCAAGACTTCGTAGATTAGAGGAAGTGCTTCTTCGAAAGTATTCAAAACGTGATGATTGCGCCGTGACGTGATTACGTGAGTGAACGTTGCAAGCCCGTTTAACCTATCAGGCAAAGCAGTCGCCGCGGCGTTTCATGACTTTTTTTTTTCGAATTTCACGCATCTTTTGAGACCAAATTCGCGACGTCCGGGCGTGCGGTTCCGAGGTTCCGCCACATTTTATACTTGCACGTCAGACCGAAAATTGCTCAAAAACGTAGTTTCATGTATAATTTTAATACAAAATGTGTTTCAGCCAAAATGTGTAAATCTATGGATATTTTTACTTTTTCTGATTAAAATCAATTTATTTTATTCTGTGATGATCGCAAAAGTTTCTCCGACAAATTTTATTAAACAATAAAAAATTAAAAAAATGTAAAAAAAACAAAGAAATACATAAGATATTTAAAATACAATAAAATACAAAAGATATCAATTTTGATACCGATTTTTTTCAAGTACATTTGCTAAGAATACTTGAAAGAGTGTCTAGACCAAAAATTAGCATTTTCTAGCTTTATTTAATGATTAAGAGCAAAAAAATTTCTCACGCATAAGTTAGCAAAAATAATTAATGTGAAATTATTTCGAAGCATTTAACTATACAGTTTTGTAGATTGCGTTGTGGCTAACGTGCGTGCCGACTTTCGGCGCGATCGTGCGGTCGTGAAAGAGACAATATACATAATAAGTTGTGCTTGGATTTGTAAGTAATACATCACTGCGAGTCGGGGGCCTATATGGAGATCTACGCAATACATTTGCCGTATGTATATCTACATGTACTCCTTCACCACCGACAATGCCTGTCTCACGGGCTTTCTGTAAAGTTATCTGACAGCCCACGACTTTCGGGCTTTCTGATGGATTTTCTGAGGTTTCACGAGACCGACTTTGTCGCCCCCGTGGACTGTCAGTCTACTGGAATTTCTGCCATCATACTCACTATTGCCTGTTTTTTTTCAAAACTGCATTTTGATATTTGTATTTGCAGGTTTTATAGCTGTCGCTATACTTGTCGCATTTATATCGGTGGACTTTTGGTGGAGAAGACGTCGTCAGCAACAGAGGGAACGAGGTAAATGTACATGTACCTCCCATGCAAAGCTTAAAGGGAATTAACCTTAAAATATAAATGTGCTCATATTCAAAGATGTAATCTATTCCTTCTTGTTGCCCTACGTAGTTTTGCATTAAAATATACGAGATGGGTATAAATCAGGATTTTCTCAGCAAGATTTATCGTCTGCTAGCGATACCAGGGGGCTGCCATTTTCTTGATGTGTACATAAAGATATTTTTAATCCGAATGCAAAATTATCTTTCTTCCTGATACAAAATTCCACTTGAGATTTAAAATATTTAACAGATATATACATATATTCTAAAAACGTGTTTTATATATCTTTGAAAATTACGATTTTACTAAATATCAATCTATTTTCTTGATACTATGACGTACGTGACGGAGCGAATTAATTCAAATTTATGGATGATGACTTTCCCGAGCGTCAATAGTGACAAACTATGCATTCACCTGCTTTGAGATAATGGACTTCAAAAGTCAGAATGCGCGTTGTATAAATTATGTTCTGCTCTGCCAGGCAAGACCAAGAATTCGATTTCTAGTTAGCGAAACCGGAGTATTTAAAAAGAAATCTATAAATTTCAAATTTTTAAATAAATGTATACACCTGTTATATATTTTCCATCATATATGGGGCTTTTTTATAATGAATAGAAGCAATTTAGCTCGTGGATTAAAAATATCTTCCTGACCGGAACGGTCTCCAATGGTTTATGTACAACTCCATGTCATCAAGAAAATGGCAGCCCCATGAAGTGTTAGCAGATGATACCGTGTGCTAGAACGTCTTGATTTAAACCCTTTTCTGATATTTTATTTCTAAAGTGATACAGGTCAATGATTAAGAATATATTACATCTTTGAACATAAGTGCATTTATATTCTAGTGTTAATTCTCCTTTAATGCTCTCAACCTGAACACCAAGACAGTACGACCCCAACACTCCGGTTTTATTCCCCCACTGTTCCTTCTGACAATTTTCTACAAAAATGAGAATTAGGACTAAATTATTCCTAATGCTATCGTAAAAACTGATCCTACGTGTTTTGCACGTGCGTGTCCGCAGCTGCTGTCGACTATGGGCCAACTCCTGCGGTTCGTACGTCCTTCGTTAGTCATGGTCACAACCGGCCGTGCACCTCTCTGCATCTCCTCTTGGGTGTCTTGAACCCTCTTCATTAAACATACCCCCTCTTACCAGCAAGGACTCTAGGAGCGAACGTACAGCCCCATACTGACATGCAACTGACGAGCGATATGTCACGGCTCCGTATGGAACAACGGGCTTTGTGAGAGTTCCGCAAGAAGCCCATGGAAGAAGTACGTTGGCAGCACGTGTCACCTGCGTTCTTCAGAACACGTAACCACACGCAGAGGTTGTTTGACATATCCAACAGCCTCCTTGCGTGTCTTGCGTACTCCTACGTAGGCCTACGTAGGCCTACGTAGGCCTACTAGTAAAGACCGTGCAGACCCGTGCCTCCAACGCAAGAATTATCTGCGAAATCTGTTGTAGACCACTCGTAGAGAGGTGCACGGCCAATTGTGACCATGGCTGCGTACGCGGAGTTCTTCTGCGCAAACACCCATGAAATTTTGAAATTTGAAATTTGTTATGACAATTAAAATCTTTTCATAAAATCAAGAATAAATCTCAAAAATACCACCCAGGTTTTTTTTTTTTTACTTCAAAATCACTGAAAAGCAAGGCTTAAAAAGGTTATTACTTTTTTCAGGTCCTTCGTTACTCAGAATATCTCACAATCGAAAAAACGGAGGAGGGGGCACATTTTCAGGAGAGGCTAAAATGTCAGCTGCTGGGCACAAGCAGGAGACACCTGTCTTGTGTACTTAAAAATACTAGATTCCCTTTTGCCGGAGGCACATTCCACCCCCCCCCCCCCCCCCATCACCTCTCATTGATCCACCACTGAGTTTATCACGACAACATAAATGATTATATCAATTGACAGTCCTACACTAGACGATAGTTAACTTAAAGGTTTGGATAACGAGAGATTGCAGAGCTCTAAGTCCATAGACAAAGCCCTTGCCTCAACTCCCATCCAGGAAAAAAAAAAATATATTATGTATGGTGAGGCTGTACTGCCTTTCCCAAATATGCAATACTCGACACCTGGGTGTTCACTTAAAGGAGTCCTTCTTTCATTGTACGCATTTCGCGCTCTTTTTCGACAACCCCCCAATTTGGAAATAAAGGAATAAATTTTCAAGTTAGTTTGAAATCCTCTTTAAAATGCCGTTAAAAGTAGTATCTTAGCAGGGAGCCCTTGAAATGGTAAAAATGATATTGTTTTATTGTTATTGTACTCGTAATCTGCAAATGGGATACAATTTTGAATCCCGGCAAAATCATGTGTTATATATCATTTGTAGACAGTGAACCCCGGGACCTGACTACGCTAAAGCCTGTGGTTCTTGAAATTTTGCATACAACTCTAAATCTTTAGTTGTTCTTGTTGTTGTATATAAATAACTTATATGACAATTATTGCACTTGCTGAGCGAGTTCTTAATCATGATATAAATTTATATGTATATTCAATGCAAAACAATGATTCGGGGCAAATTAAAATAGCGTAATACACGTAATAAAGGTAACTCGATTATATATAACGCTTTAAAAAAAGTATCTATTTTGTTTTCCCCCAAGTCATCGGTTGTCTGCATCATTTTTTTTTTTTTACCAATAATTACTTTGCAGAATTGCTTGAAAATAACAAATCGATGGAAACAATGGCGTTGATGTCAAGGTAAGGACATATATTAAAAGGGTTCTTCAGTACAGAAGTGGAAGAACCCGCAAAAACAAAGCATTGGCATTTGAATTGTTAATTTGGTCTTTGGTCATAATCAATAGATGCAATGATAAACTTTGGTATTACAAAACCTGATCACCATGGTCTTTCTATTTACTTGCTTCTCCTCCTTCTTCATCAAGGGCTGGAAGGTGCCGCAATAAAAGGCAAATCCATTTTAAAACATTTTTGCATCTACCTTGAATTTGATTTTGTCCTGTGCTCTATAAGTTCCTTTTGTTGATATATCATGATAACGATAATAACTACCGTATCCGACACCTACCCCCGGACAACCACCCGGATAACCACCCCTAGGATAACCACCCTCTAGGACACCTACCCCCTAGGACAACTACCCCCTAGGGCAACCACCCTCTAGGACGACTACCCCCCTAGGACAAGTACCCCCCGGACAACTACCCCCAGACAACTACCCCCTAGGACAACCACCCTC
Organism: Heliocidaris erythrogramma; assembly: GCA_025617745.1. Taxonomy (NCBI): domain Eukaryota; kingdom Metazoa; phylum Echinodermata; class Echinoidea; order Camarodonta; family Echinometridae; genus Heliocidaris; species Heliocidaris erythrogramma. Next base: position 50,742,184 of record CM046854.1, on the reverse strand, counting down.
TAGGACAACTACCCCCCGGATAACTAACCCCCAACAACTACCTCCTAGGACAACTACCCCCTAGGACAACTACCCCCAGGACAACCACCCCCTAGGACAACCACCCCCGGACAACTACCCCCGGACAATTACCCCCCGGACAACTACCCCCCAGACAACTACCCCCCGACAACCACCCCCTAGGACAACTACCCCCCCCCCCCCCCCCGGGACAACCACCCCCGGGATAACCACCCCCTGGACAACTACCCCCTAGGACAACTACCCAAAGACAACCACCCTCTAGGAAAAGTACCCCCAAATTGAACTTAACATCACATTGAACAAGATTGTGCTCGTTCGCTACGCTCGCTAGCCAAAATAGAATTAATATGGCCTTTAGCAAAATTTCTGCCCCGACCTGCAACAATAAAGCCCAGATAATATACCAAATTTTATTAAAAGAGAAGTGTTTGTTTTCGCTCATGCATGCTCGCTTAATTGTTCCTCCTCCAACTTCCAACAATAAATCTTAGTTTATCACATTAAAAAAAACAACAACAAAAACTAGTTTATATATACTATCAGTTAAAAAAAATTGTTTGTTTTTGTTTTTTGTTTGTTGTTGTTTTTTTTTCTTCAATGCATGAAGGCAGGTATTCCCATGTGCAATATCAACTCTCTATTAGATGTTTTGCATGATCAACAATTAAGGGGGGGGGGGGGGGTGGGCGGGAAGGAAAACAAATATTCCAGCCGTTTTTCACACCCCACCCCCCCCCCCCCACCCCTCTCTCTCACGCGCTCCAAAATTATGCAACTCGGTACAAAGCTACCAGCCAATCGAGTATTAAAGGAAAGTAGCATTGTGATTGGTCGATTTAAAAAAAATAGTATGGGGTATACAATCATGTTAAGATGGATGAGAAATTCAACTGTACAATGCTCCATCAAACACCGAGTTTAAACACCAAACTTTTAAAACAAAAATGTAATACCAGGGGAAATCTCTCTCCCCCCCCCCCCCCCCCCCCCCCCCCCCCCCCCCCGTGATCATGGGTATAGACACATTTAACTCACGTGGTGAGATGAATTTTATCATTATAAAGCACTAAAATCCTATTTATGACCAGATTTCGAAAACGTTCTTACCGTGGGAGGTGGATACCCCCTCCTCTGGATACTCATTATATCCTAACTGATTGTTGGTCACCCCCCCCCCCCCCCCCCCCCCCCCCCACGTCCTACCCTGGCCGAAATCAGTTTAAATGCCATCGAGTACCTGGGAGTTGTAACTGTTTGGGGGGATAGTTGACCTACATGCCATGGGTGAGAGTATGTTGGTTGTTGTCCGATTAATAATTACCCTAAGTCGTTAATGTCCCGGTGGTAGTTACCTTAGGTGGTATTTGTCAAGAAGATGTCCTAAAGAGTGGATGCCCTAAGGGGTAGTTGTCCGGGGGGTGTTTTCGTTTTACACCGTAGCGTAGGCAATTTCGCGAGAAAAAAAAAATCATGCAAGTGCTCTGGTGAAAGAGTCTAAGTCGTCAGCGCACATCCTGTAAAACTACTCTATGCAAGTTGTGCACGATCATACAGCCAGCCTGGGAAGCTGAGAAAGGGGAAAATGAAATACATAAGAAAAGAGAAGCTAGAGATACAGTGGAAACTCAGTATAACAAAGGTCCTTGGGATCATCGAAATTGCCCCGTTATAGGCAATTTCTCGATATATCAGGATTAAAAAAACAAGAGGTTATAAAGAGCATGGTCCGGAATATTATTACCTTGTCATATCAGGAATATTGTTATATCAGACCTCTTGATACTGAGTTTCCACTGTAGATGGAAGGAAAAACAAAGAAATACATAAGGAATAAGAAGAGGATGTATGGAGGGAAAGAGAAGAGGATAGATGGAAGGAAAAACAAAGAAATACATAAGGAATGAGAAGAGGATGTATGGAAGGAAAGAGAAGAGGATAGATGGAAGGAAAAACAAAGAAATACATTAGGATAGTGGCGAGGATATTGTTTTCCTTGCATCTATCTTCTTCTCTTTCCTTTTGTATTTCTTTGTTTTAACTTCCATCTATCCTCTTCTCTTTCCTTCCATTCATCCTCTTCTCTTTCCTTATGTATTTCTTTGTTTTACCTTCCATCTATCCTCTTCTCTTTCCTTATTTATTTCTCTGTTTTTTTCCTTCCTTCTATCCTATTCTCCATTCTTATGTATTTCTTTGTTTTTCCTTCCATCTATCTCTAGCTGCTCTTTTTAAATGTATTTCACTTTTCCACTTTATACCAACTTCCCATGCAGGCTGGTTGTATCTTGCACAATAATATGTGTAGTGCATAGAGTAGTTACAGGGATGTGCGCTGACGACTTAGACTCTTTCACCAGAGCACTTGTATGATTTTTTCACGAAAACGAAAACACGCCCCCCCCCCCCCCCCGGACAACTACCCCTTAGGGCATCCACTCTTTAGGACATCTTCTTGACAAATTCCACCTAAGGTAACTACCACCGGGACATTAACGACTTTTGGCTAGCGAGCGTAGCGAAAGAGCACAATCTTGTTCAATGTGATGTTAAGTCCAATTTGGGGTACCTTTCCTAGAGGGTGGTTGTCCTGGGGTAGTTGTCCGGGGGGCTATATTTTTTTCTGTCAGGACTTGAGCCACCCGACGAGAGAGGGCAGTATTTGAGCGTCAAGAGGGGTGACAATACGATTTATTCCGTCAAGACTAGTCGGCATGAATATTCATGAAAAACAAATTGTAGGGATACAATAAAATGAGCGAACCAGTCACGCAGTTCCTTGTGTGGCGCATTGGGATTCACGTTGTGATCGCCATGAAGGAATCACGAGTTCGAGCCTCTTCAGGCTAAGGGGTGTTAGAATTTAGGGAAGTGTCATTGACAAAATTTTCTTATTTATTATTTCTGAAATAAAGTAAGGTGAAACTGAGAGAAAATACGAGTCTTAAAATTGTAGTCTCTCTCAATGTCTCCAAAACGGGGCTTCTTGACGCTCAAATACTGCCCTCTCTTGTCAGTGGCGCAAATCCTGACAGAAAAAAATAAGCGTCTGGGGGTAATTGTCCTAGAGGGTGGTTGTCCTAGGGGGTGGTTGTCTGGGGGATAGTTGTCCGGGGGTAGTTGTCCTAGGGAGTAGTTGCCTGGGTGGTTGTCCAGAGGGTGGTTGTCCGGGGTAGTTGTCCTTAAGGGTGGTTGTCCTAGGGGGTAGTTGTCCTAGAGGGTGGTTGTCCTAGGGGTAGTTGTCGGGGGGTAGTTGTCTGGGGGGTAGTTGTCCTAGGGGGTGGTTGCCCGGGGGGTAGTTGTCCGGGGGTAGTTGTCCTGGGGGTAGTTGTTCGGGGGTAGTTATCCGGGGTAGTTGTCCTAGAGGGTGGTTGTCCTAGGGGGTAGTTGTCTGGGGGGTAGTTATCCGGGGTAGTTGTCCTAGGGGGGTAGTCGTCCTAGAGGGTGGTTGCCCTAGGAGGTAGTTGTCCTAGGGGGTAGTTGTCCTAGAGGGTGGTTATCCTAGTGGTAGTGATCCGGGGGTGGTTGTCCAGGGGTTAGGAGTCCTAGAACCAATAACTACAATAACAAGAGTTATGTTTTTTTTTTCATTTTGCCTCCAAAGGGATGATTTATTATCATTTCAAATATGACATCATGTTTACTTTTTCCACAGCAACTTGAAACATATTACAGGAATTTCACAATATCTTCGGGTAATCCATATTTCTTTTGTCGAGTCTCACTTATATACATTCTCTTTTCAATTTATGTTTTGAATACATGTCTTAAATTGAGATATCTTCTGTCTACCCCAGTTCTATTTCTTTCAATAATCATTTTATGTATACACCAAAATGCTAACGTCAATATTAAATCATACTTCGCATTATTTAATTTTAACAAGTCTGTAGTACTTATGACAGTTTGTACAGGAAAGGTTTGAAAGAGGAGATCTTTGGCATATTGTAAAAACGGATAATTTAAGTCACAAAACAAAAAAGCATGCAAGACATCTTCGTCCGTGTGACAGTGTTTAAAATTACTATCACTAGCTATTACCCATCTATTTAAAAAAAATTTGAACAGGCAACAAGTTATAAAGCATTGTGAAATCAAATTCTCGTAATCTATTTTCTTTAATTTTAACTAACACATTTTTCCAGTCAATGTTTATGTCTAGCTTATCATTCCAATACGTACAACAAGTGTTTGAACATATCATATTTGACGGTATAAGTGTGTAAAAAGAATTACTACTTAAATCAATAAGTGATTTTTCTTGTTTTACGATTAGTAAAGTTGGTACCTTTAAACGTTCATTTAAATGTTTGTATATAAAACTTTCACCCAGTTGATAAAAGACTCTCCGAAATTCATTTTTCTAAACAAAGATAAAGGAAATTTGTATCAATTATTTCAAAAGCTTTAATTTGTGAAATCAACTAGCATTAATGCTGCATTGGCATTCTGTTTTACAAAATAGTGAAGGATATATTTCGTAAGTCTTATATTACATGCCACAAGGCGCCCTTTAATATAACCTGTTTGATTTTCGTTCGTTACGGAACTTACTTTTTGTAAACGTGCTGCCAAAACGGCTGCTGCTATTTTATAATCACAATTCAAAAGTGTTATGGGTCGCCAATTTTTCAAATGCTGAATATATCCTTTCTTAAATAAAAGAGTAATAAGCCCTTTCCTTTGTGTATCTGACAAAAATCCATTCGCATAACATTTGTTGAGGGCTTGTACAAGAATGTCTTTTATCTGATTCCAGAACATCTGGCAAAATTCAATCGCCAGTCCGTCTGAGCCTGGCGATTTATTTTTTTGCATACTAAATACAGCACGTTTACATTCTTCCACAGTCAAAAGGCCATCACAACTATTTCTTTCATCTTCATTGAGCTGACTAATGGACTGTGTAAAAACATAATCATTGGCTATTTTAACATCATAATGTTCTTTTTTATACAAATTTAAATGATAATTTGCAGTTTGTTTCAAAATATCTTGTTTTTTCAATAATCTGTATACCATCTTCGGATTTCAATCGTACAATATCTTTTTGGGGGGCCATAAATCATGATATGTCTATCCTAGCGATGTAATTGTAATGAAATGAAATCCACTCAGATTAATGTAATGGCGGTCAGGAAACCAGGTAATCCAAGATGGCATCCAAAACGGCCGCCACTTTAGTAATTAAACCGGAAGTGAGTTACTTTCTGCAGTACAGATGTAGCTAGTTAAAATGTATATTTAAGAAAAAACGATTATTGAATATTAAACAAGCCTTATGTGCAACTTAGGTATCCAAGATTGCCGCCAGCGCCGGTATCAATTCAGGGAAGATGCGCCAAATTTGACAGAATAGCCTTAGATTTAAAAAAATGGTTTGCAAGCCACTATTTTGCGATCCACTATAATTCTTAAGTTAAAATTATTCAAATCCAATGTTGCGTCAAAATGTCATTGCAACTCCTAAGATACCTGGAAGGACCGAGCAGCCATACCCATGGGACTATAGCTGATCTTCAGCACATAAGAACTCCCCCCTGAATAGAATGACATCTTTAATTATATATTGTATATATAATGATATTATATAATGATATTATATATAATATATAATGTTTCTATTGAGTTCGATTTTCGTTACTTCACTTACTCCTGCCGAGTAACATCTCTTCAATTTCACTTATGTTGATTTATGTTGCTTTTTTATGATAATTCTCTTCTGGTGTTTTTAGTTTTGCTTTGGCGAGTAACATCTTTTCAATATCACTTACTCCTTTTGATTTATGTTGCCAACTTTATGACAATTCTGTTCTGTTGTCTTTAGTTTTGTGAAGTTGCTTATTATTATTATTATTTGTTTCATTCTGTTTGACTTAGCAAATAAACTTGAAGAAGGCCAGGAGCCGAAAGCTTGTAAATTAACCGAGTGACCTGCTTCATTCCGTTCCATCATTATCTGTTCACATATCTAAATTTAACATGGTTCAACCGAACGGTACACACATCCACACCTCTCTCGCTATATATATATATATAATTTTATTGGCTAGATAGTTTAGCTTATGAGTCGTACAGCCTGTTTCACCCGAAGGTTCATCAGCGACTGACCAGTATTGCAAGGTTTACAAGAGAGCAACCCCAAGAATAACCAAGAAACGACAACACCGGGGAAGAGGAGACAACGAATAATAACATGGTTTAACCCACCCTACAGCAAAAATGTGAACACAAACATCGGCAGAAAGTTCCTGACCCCGGTCGACCAACATTTCCCCAAGGAACTCCATAAAATCTGCAACAGGAGCACCATGAAGATGAGCTACAGTTGCATGGATAACATGGGAGCCATCATAAAAGCACATAACAACAAAGTAACCAACTCGAAACGCAACCAAGAAACGGAAAAGTGCAATTGCCTAAAAAAAGAAGACTGCCCTCTACCAGGAAAATGCACAACAAAAAACGTCATCTGCCAAGCCAAGGTCTCCACTACTCAGGACGAAAAATACTACATAGGACTGACAGCCACCACATTCAAAACCAGACACACCGGAAATAAAGCTTCATTCAAAGACAAAGAAAAGAAACACAGCACTGAACTCAGCAAACGCATCTGGAAACTCAAAGATGAAGGCACACCATACACACTAACCTGGAACATACTTCACCACGCACAGCACTACTCACCGAGAACAAAACGCTGCAATCTCTGCCTATAGGAGAAATACTTCATCATCCGAGCAAACAAGGATAACACATTGAACTCAATATCTGAACTCACATCTACATGTAGACATAAGAAAAAATTAGTTGAACGGGCAATCACTGTGCAATCCTAATGCCCTGTAATCCCATTCAGTAGTACGTACTTGTAATACCTGCTTTGTTATCAATCATTTAATGTGCTCTCTGTAAATATTGTAAAGATTGTAATACTGGTCAGTCGCTGATGAACCTTCGGGTGAAACATGCTGTACGACTCATAAGCTAAACCAAAGAGTTTAAATACGAAGAGTGCTCAGTGCCGAAATAAACACGCGTATATATTGTGGTACATGTCGATCGGCCGGGAGGGAAAGGTTATAGTCTTAATCAAGATGTTTGCATTTTTTTATTTTCTTTATTTCTTCTTCTTTTTCTGGACAGCGCTTTTGCCTTTTGGTAAAGCCGTAACTAAAGGGCATAATCTTGATATTGTCCCTTCAAATACAAACTTATGTCCCCAAACAGATAGGAATCAACTCTAACTGCACCAGGGAGGAGAGGGTGAGAGTTGGGAGGGGGGCTTCGGACTAGATGTTTGTATTTTTGTTAAAGTTATTTGCTATGAAATTTCTATTAATATTTATGTGATGATGGGGGTGGGGGGTCCAACCATGTTCCCTGATATTAAGCAAACACTGCGATATCTGACGGGAATGTGGGGAAAAGTTATTTAAAAATAATAATGTGCTATCTTTTCTTTTAAATCAGAATATTTCATTTGATATGATTTATGAAAATTATAGGGATTATAGACCTGCAATGTAATTTTATTAGCCTTATTCTTTTAAAATTCAAGACAGAAAAGGCTTTAATAAAATGAGATTGCGTGCGAGCAATTCCTTATATAAATATAAAGATTACATTAAGAGTGGCGTATCCAAGATTATCCAGGAATGTACATGCCCCTATGTGCCAGCCAAAACAAAATCTGACATAATATGAATGGAAATGTGTACCCCCCCCCCCCCCACCCCGCACAGAAAGAATCTGAAAACTTGGATAATTTTTTCCTTGCTTGTCCTAAAAATTCAAAATAGAATGCATCTGATGATTTTTTTTGTTCGTCAGGCGTGAGCCTCCCCCCCCCCCTCTCCCTGCATTCCTGGATACGCCACCAATATAACCAACTTACGGTAAGTTATTTGTAATATTCTGCTGTAGAAATGTGAGACGACAGGCGAAGAAAACAGTATAGGGGCTTGCTCCGAAGCCATCACCAACGCAATAGGGCCTTTACCGATTGTACGAAAAGGGGGATGGCCTCTGTGTTTTGAATTGAATTAACTAGTAACCAACAATATATAGCAGCTGATGATATAATTTAATTATTACTAATCCTATTATGTCTTTGTAGGAATATCCCATTACTTTTGCCCCCATCTCTCTTTGTCTCTCCCCCTCATTTTTCTCATACTCTCTTTTCTCTCTTACAACAGATCTGTAAAAATGACTCCAATAGAATTGAGGAAAAAATAATGATCTCTTATTTTTTTTAATTTGTGTTTTTATTACGAAATCAACAGAAATCACAACAATTACAAGTGATTTACATAATTTAAAAAAAATCACTGAGCAAAAAAACGAACAAAAACCCCCAACAAAAACAAACAGTAAAAATAAAGCAATTGGAACAAAATTTAAAAAAAAATAAAAAATTAAAATGATCTCTTATTGCTTCCCCCCCCCCCCAATCTTTCAATTTAATGAGATCGACCACCTACACTATGCAATTATATTCTTCACATCCATGACAGAATAGCAGGGGCGGATCAAGTTGAAACCCAAGTTGGCATATACGGGATCTTGCCTAAATTGTGAAAAAACTCGGATCGAGCACCAAATTTAGTTTGGAAGCCCAAGAGCCTAACAATGTCGTTCTATTAACCCTCCGAGAAAAAGTTGTAAAAAGGCCCACCTCGCAAGACTGACCTCACAGTCCGAGCATGGATCAGTGGCGGATTTATAGGCTTTTAAATAAAATTGTATCCCCCTTTTAGAACTGATAACTTTTTTGGCTTGTCAGAGAATTATGGAGGAAAACTGGACTAATAATATCTGATACCCTACACCCCTCCACTGAGCGACTTTCGGAGGGCTGGCGAGAAGAAAAAAAATTGCCACCCCCCTCCCCACTGAGCAACTTTTGGAGGGCTGGCGAAAAAAATCTCCTTTGACAGCCCTGCATCAATTTGTGCCCCCACCCTTTTACTACATCCCGCATTCGCCCTTGTCATATAGAATGTCAGTGTCAAACTCATATCCATAACAGGGTTCAGAACCCAACCCCCCCCCCCCCCCCCCACACACACACACACACACACACACACTACATTGTAGGTCTCTCGGGGCTGTCGGTGCCAAAGACAAGCAAACAACGAACAGCAAGCAAAAAACCTTTATGAGCCAAGTTTTGGCAAACTGACATAATCCCCGGCAACGCCACCGGCGACGCCACCACCTCGATCGGGATCGCAGAGGGGTAGACCAAGCCTAGATAGTGCTAGACACCTATCATGTCCATGCACCTATTCCGCTCAGCTATTCCATGCTGCTTGCATGAACATCAGCCATTAGGCTAGGCGTAATGCGGTGATAGAACATTGATGATACGAATTTATGAATTTAACGCACTGAAATTTGCCTCTGGTACATTAGAAATATAGTAGTGAACTGGAATTTAGTTAGATTTTCTTCTTGAACCGGCTAGGTTGGGTTTGCTTTCGGGCGGACGTACGTCTGCTACATGGTCGTCTGCTAATGCACGATCTCATTGGATGTCGTCACTCACGTGATCGGTACACGCCCATTTACATTAGGTCATCGATAACAAATTGGAATGCACGTGTAGTATGGCAAATTATTTTTTTTGGTCGAAAGCATGCATATTCCCGGGGATTTGTGCGGGGTTTATTGGACTCACCGAGCCTCAATTATACCCTTCCATAGCTTTAAATTTCATGTAAATCACATTTTTCCTAATTTCAAATAAATACTAGGGGAATTAAAATCATTTCAAAACCCCTGTTTTCATGTGTTAACCTATGGGAGCTGGAAGGCCAAAAGCATGCATATTCCCGGGGATTTATGGGGGTTATTGGACTCATCGATCCTCAATTATACCCTTTCAGAGCTTTAAATTTCATGTAAATCACATTTTTCATAATTTCAAATAAATACTAGGGGAATTAAAATCATTTCAAAACCCCTGTTTTCATGTGTTAACCTATGGGAGCTGGAAGGCCAAAAGCATGCATATTCCCGGGGATTTATGGGGGGTTTACTGGACTCACCAAGCCTTCATTATACCTTTTCAGAGCTTTAAATTTTATGTAAATCACGTTTTTTATATTTTCAAATAAAAATTATGGGAATTATAATCATCCTAAAATTCCTTGTTTTCGCGTGTAAACCTATGGCAGGAGAGACTTTTTGGGGTAAAAAGCATGCATATTCCCGGGGATTTATGCGGGGTCTATTCAACTAGTTGAGTCTTAATTATACATTTTCAGAGCTTTAAATTTTATTCAAGGCACATTTTTCAAAATTTTGATTTAATTCTGCGGGAATTATAATCATTCAAAAATTCCCGTTTTTGCGTGTTAACCTATGGGAGATGGAAGGCCAAAAGCATGCATATTCCCGGGGATTTATGCGGGGTCCCTTGCACCTTTTGAGCCTTCATTAAGCCTTTTCAGAGTCTCAAATTACATGTAAGCCACATTTGCACTAAATTCAAGGTAATACTAGAGGAACTATAATCATTTTTAAAATCCATGTTTTCACGTGTTAACCCTATGGCAGATGACTCTGTAGTCTAGTTCTGGACTCTTTTTATTGATTTTTTTATTCGCCGACTACGCGATAAGCCGAGTGATACCAGAACCTGTTGGCCCCAAAAAAAAGAGTCCAGTGCAATTGCTCCACGCTAGACGACTTTCCCTAAGATTTTTCAGGGAGAGCAATTAAAATTGGACGCACCTCCCCAGCTAAAGCGCTAGTGAACCTTTGACCCCTGACGTCAGCGTGGAGCAATTGCACCGGACTCTTTTTTTCCGGGCCAACAGGTTCTCGGGATCGCGCGTGTATAGTCGGCGAATAAAAAAATCAATAAAAAGAGTCCAGAACTAGACTAATGACTCTGCCAAAAGCAGGCATGATCCAAGGGATTCATATCGGCATTTATTGACAAAAAAGGTTCAAGAAATGTTTTTTTTAACTATCCATCCTTTTTCTCGTGCAAAAATCAGACTTGAAAAAGATAGAGTAAGATATCAAATATCAAGAAAAAGTGAGACATCTTTTCACGTGTTATACCTATGGAGAACGTATTTTTCCGAGTCTGTTTTTAACACAACAAAGTATGCCTCCAAAATGTACTACGGAAGTAGGTCAGAGTAATCTGTCTTGATACTATTTAAAGTCTTTGGCTAAACTATCTAGCCAGTAAAATTATACACAGCTCCTCCAGTTGAGCACTTTTTGAAACTGCAATTTAATTTGTCATGACTTACATAGCTCCCTCCGTCGAGCACTCTACCCTGCAACCTAAGGATGGATAAGTTATGCTTCCAATACAGTATGAAGAACATACCAATGCCATCGAGGAGCGAGTATATCAAAGGACTCATCGAGAAGATAGAAGACTTCACAAAAAGACTTCGATGGAGAGCATTCTTCTTTCTGAATCCCGAGATGAAGATGAGACAAAGAGAAACATACGGGTTCAAGAGCACCAACTGCAACATTTTGAAGATGATCTACTGAAGATGATTGAGAACATCAAATTCCAGAAAATTCGATCCTCGCTACAGGACAGGTTAAAGGAAGACTCAAAAAAGATTCGAAATGAGGCAAACATCCTTGTACCGGCCGACAAGACCAACAACTTCTACTCAGTCAGCCCAGAACGGTACGAGAAACTGATGAGAGACAACGTCACCGCCACATACCAGACGTCTGACCAACTGAGAATACACTCGACCAATCTAGAAGCGAAGAGAATCGCCAGCAAGCTCGAAATCTCTGACAGAATAGAGGTACTTGCCGAAAAGCCTGCGTATGTCACTCTCAAAGACCACAAAGACAATTTCAGAAGTCACCCTACATGCCGTCTAATCAACCCAGCGAAGAGTGAAATTGGCATCATCTCTAAACAAATACTGGATCGCATCAACAAAGAAACCCTGCACGCCACCAACGTCAACCAATGGAAAAACTCTGGCGCAGTAATCGACTGGTTCAAGAACACGCCAAAAAGAGACAATACCACATTCATCACCTTCGATGTGGTGAACTTCTATCCCTCCATCACGAAGGAACTGATGTTAAAAGCGCTACAGTTCGCAGGAAGATTCACAAATATAACCCCAGCAGAAAAGGACATCATCATCCAGGCCAAAAACACACTACTGTTTCACAACGACACACCATGGCAGAAATCCAACTCGCCGGACTTGTTTGACGTCACCATGGGCTCATATGATGGTGCAGAAACATGCGAGCTAGTAGGGATCTTTATCTTGGCTGAGATATTGTCTTGTCTTGTATTGTACTGCACAAAGAGCCTTAGAGTGGCTAGCGACGTGCAGACCATCATGCAATCGCTATAGCGCTAATTTAAGGTTTTCTATTTATCATTAGTTTAAATGTAGCCACATCAGGGGCGTTCTTTGCAGCTGAGGGAAGTATGTTCCACTCAACTATTGTTCTAGGATACAAGGAATATTTGTAACAGTCTTTATTAGTCCTAATAACATTATAATTTAATTTATGTGATTGTCTAGTTCTTGGTTTCAAGGAAGATTCTTGAGCTACATTACTGATGTTAGATGGGGTTAAATTATGGGTCTCCTTGAATAAAGTTATGAGACGACTTTTTGCTCTCCTGTCTTGTAGTGTTTCCCATCCTAAGTTTTGTAACATTGTAGTGACACTACTACAGTGCCTGTACTCATTCGTTACAAATCTAGCAGCCCTTCTTTGTACTTTTTCAAGGCTATCCTGATGAACTTTCTGGTACGTATCCCACACAGAACTACAATATTCAAGTCTAGGCCTCACATGTGTCTTGTAAGCTATTCCTTCAGTACGAGTGGAGCAGTTCCATAGGTTACGTTTTAGTAAGCCTAGGATACTGTTTGCTTTATTAACAGTTATATTAATATGATTTGCCCAAGACAGGCTGTTGCATAGCTCAACACCTAAATAAGGATGGCTATTGACAACATTCAGAGTAGAATTTCCAAGATGGTATTTACAAGGGGCAATTTTCTTATAATGGGTAACATGCATTATGAAACATTTAGATGTATTATATTTCATCATCCAAGTTTTCTCCTAATCATGAAGGCGATTAATGTCACTCTGGAGTATGTCACAATCTCCAGGGGAAGTAATAGATATATACAAGATTACATCATCGGCAACAGCCTTACTTTGGACGTTACATGATCTGGTAAGTCGTTTATATATGCAAGGAGCGGGCCGAGTACAGTGCCCTGGAGGACCCAGAGGTCACTGGAGTATTAGATGATGCTTGTCCATCCATGATAACTTTCTGATGGCGCTTGGTCAAAAAAGTATTTATCCATCTTTGGATGTTTCCTCTGATACCAAGTTTATTGATCTTTAACATTAGTCGTTGGTGGGGTACAGTATCAAACGCCTTACTAAAATCCATTATACAGATATCATTACGGCCACGGTTATTAAGGGTCTGTGGCAAGTCATTTACAAGACCGGAAAGTTGGGTTTCACAGGATCTACCACTTCTAAACCCGTGTTGTTTGTCACAAAGTACAGAGTGTTCCTCAAAGTGTTGCATAATATTAGTATAAATTATGTGCTCAAGTTGTTTACAAACTATACATGTCAATGAAACCGGCCTGTAATTTTGAGGAAGTGTCCTATCTCCTTTTTTAAAGATTGGGGAGACATTTGCATTTAACCAGACTTGTGGCAAAGTTCCAGTTGTTATTGATTTTTGATAAATTTTCTGAAGTATGGGTGCAACACTTGAGGCACATTCCTTCAGGACCCTAGCTGGAATATTATCAGGTCCTGAGGCTTTATTAACTTTCAGGTTTTTCAGCAGTTTTTCGACTCCTGAAACAGTAATACTTATGTCTGGTATATCTGGTACAGAGCTTTCGCTCAAGTTTGGAATAGACAAGAGATCTTCTTCTGTGAAGACAGAAGAAAAATGATTATTCAGTGCCTGTGCCTTTGACCTTGCATCCGAATATATTCGTCCTTCAGAAGTCAAGGAAGATACACCAAACACATCTTTTCGTAAGGCCTTGACATAATTCCAAAAGGGTTTAGTATTATCACTATGGAGGCAATCACCAATGTTTCGGATGTGTTCTTGGCGAAGTTTTCTCATTTCTCTGTCATTTTTCCGTCTTAGCTGTTTGAACGAGTTCCAGAGTTCTGGGTCGCCAGATATTCTAGCCTTATAATAAAGTTTACGTTTCTTTCTAATTTTTCGTTTCATGGTAGTGTTAATCCAAGGAACACTTAGCTTAGAGGATGTTAACTTGGATGGTATGTTTGCATTCATTGATTCTTGAATAGTGTTTGAAAACTGTTTCCAAAGCTCATCAACGGATGACTCCTCAACAACGTTGTCGGTTAGTCGATTATATAATTGATTCAAGTCTTCACTAATTTTACTGTATTCAGCTCTCTTAAAGAGATATATTTTTCTTTTCGGAAGTTTGATCATTTTTGGTTTGATACTAGCATGAACAACAACTACATCGTGATCACTTATACCAGGTTTTACTTCAACCTTATCAAGAAAGGCAGGACTGTTGGTAAAACATAGGTCCAATATAGCATTGTTTCGTGTAGGTGTCATTACCATTTGCTGTAAGTTATGATCTTGAACAATATCTATCATGGTCTTGCTTGGGCCTGGATATCGACCGCCAGACTTAAAAGAGTTGGATTCCCAGTCAATGTCTGGCAAGTTAAAATCACCCAACAGCCATACAGAAGATTGTTTGGGGATTTTTTTCTATTGCATTTTCTAACAGTCGAACATATTCAGAATTTGTAGTCTGAGATCTATAGAATGCACCAATATATACAGGTGGTGTACCACTGACGTGTAAACTAATCCATTTTAATTCACAGTTTGGTTGGTTTAGATCAGGTTCGTCTTGTGCGATAAGGTCACTTTTAACAGCTATGAAAACACCTCCATGACTATCGCCATCTCTGTCCTTACGGAATATATTATAATTTGAAGGAAAGACTTCACCGGAGTTGATATCAGAGTGGAGCCAAGATTCTGTACCGACGACAATGTCTGCATCTTCTTCATGGAGAAGGCAGAGAAAACCTGCAAGTTTAACTCGCACACTCGGGCAATTTACGTTCACTATCTTTAGAGTCTTAGGTTTAGCTTTAAATTTACTAGTTTTAACTTTGAACTTACTAGTTTTGTGAGATTTACATGATTTGTCGTGTTTTAGAGGGCTGGAAGTTTTGATAGGATTTCTGAATTCAGGATAATATCCACTGACTGACTCTTCATCAAGGTCAGAGTCAGACAATATATCAAAACTATTATTAGTTTCTACTTCGTTCAGATCCGTAAAAAGTGAAGAATGAAAGTTTGGCATTCCACAGTCATCACAAATACAAGAGTAAGAGTCGTGTTGTGCAAGGGCATTGAAAACCTCCTTACTCATGCCCAAACAGGCCTTATGGAACCAACCACTACAACAATCACATTGGATACAATCCTGCCCCCATTTAGCAGCACGATGACATATTTGACATGGATATTTAACCTTCGGTTTTGTACCTGAAACTGGTCATGAAGGCCCAGGATTAGGATTAATATCCCCTGCTAACATTAACAAAAGAGACAAGCTAGACTTCAAATTTACTCGTTGTAAAACTATGTTTTTCAAATAGCGTTGATTATTTGTAACATGAAGAGATACATGGAACAGACTCACCGGGCAGCAGTCAGACTTGTAAGAATCATCCATAACAGGTGCAGTCCAATGATCCAACATGAACTCATTATTATCCAACAGCACATGACTTGCAGTAAGAAGCGTATTCCAAAGCACAAAATAATTGCCAAAAGAGATGAACAGGGAGTCCGTAGAAAAATCATGGTTCAAACGTGAGCAGCCAAGATCAAAATTGAGGCTATTCAAGTGCCAAGATGTTTGCAGAAAAATGCACAATATCTCTATTAAAATGGTGCAATACTCGGACAATACAGTTTCTAATATTTAAAAATGTGATTTAAAAATGGCCGCCACTATGCGGGGCACACCCAAAAATTCCACAAATTCCACAAATCAAAAGTAAATTCCACTACACAATAACTCTTAAAAACGTCGTTTAAAAATCCACAAAAAGCACAAACTACCCGGGAATCCACGGGAGTACCCTGATAGCAGAAAGTGGTAAAAATTACGTGATATTTACGTCGTGGTTTTCGTCTTTTTTACGTCCTGTAATTACGTCAATAAGACGACAACTTGCACCAACGCAAGACGTCAAGAGGACGTCTTATTTTGACGTCATCTGTACACTGTAAAAACTGAAGTGCTGTATATAGCACTTTTTGAGGGCATGCATAGGGACTGCACTCAGAGTGCTATTGAATGCACACATCGTGCTATTTCAGCACTTTCACGGGAGCTGGACCGGCTCCTTAAACTGCTAAACATTCATTTAAAAAAATGATTTGGGCGAGCTTCGAACCAGGGTCCGCTGATCGAGAATTGCTGGCATTACCGCTAGACTAACTCACATCGTACGATTTAGAGCAGATCATATTGTTACATAGTGAATTTACGACACCACATAGTTCATGTTATCTACTTGACTCCCATGACTAAACTGGATTGCAAGAAGCATTCGTTAGTCCATCGGTAACGTCAGCGCCTCTCAATCAGCGGAACCTGGTTCGAGGCTCGCCACGGTCACATTTTTTTTTGCTGGTAAATTAGCACACTACAAGTGCTATAAACAGCATTTCAGGTGCAGTCACTATACATGCCCCTAAAAGTAGCACTTTAGTTTTTACAGTGTACAAGACGTAGAGATGACGTCAAAATAAGACGTCCTCTTGACGTCTTGCGTTGGTGCAAGGTGTCGTCTTATTGACGTAATTACAGGACGTAAAAAAGACGAAAACCACGACGTAAATATCACGTCATTTTTTAACACTTTCTGCTATCAGGGTAGTAACTTACAAGCACACTTGTACCAAATGGCCAATCGTATGTACAAAATGTAGAGATTTTTACATCGCAGAATTTCACTTTTAGCGAGTGAAACATAAAAATTACGCAAAAATACAGGGGTTAAAATGTTTTAAGAAAACTTTAAGTCCAAAAATAATTTAAAATCAGAAAAATTAAAACGTTAAAAAGAAACAAAATACGGAGCTAAAAAAAAGGCGATGTTAGCGCAAGCGATGCATGATGGTGATAAGCAACCTCATACCCAAGGAGGACATTGGCCTGTGCAGAGACGACGGGTTAGCATTGATCAGCAAGCCAGCAATAGCCGAGCGTATCAAGAAAAATACTCTGTGACAAGTTCCACCAGCTCGGGCTATAGATAACTGCCACAGCAAACTCAACGGTCACTGACTTCCTGGATGTCACATTCGACCCGGCAAGAATGGAATACAGGCCATACTCCAAACCAGGAAACACCCACCAGTATGTACACACAGAATCAAACCACCCATAAACAATAACAAAGCGAATACCCCAATCCATACAAACCCGCCTGTCAAACATCTCCAGCAACGCCGAAGTATTCTGCAATGGCAAGCCAGAGTAGGAAAAGGCCCTGCAGGAAGCCGGACACGGAGTGATCCTCACCTACAACCCCAGGAACAACCAAGAAACGAAGACACAGGGGAAGAGGAGACAACGAATAATAACATGGTTTAACCCACCCTACAGCAAAAATGTGAACACAAACATCGGCAGAAAGTTCCTGACCCTGGTCGACCAACATTTCCCCAAGGAACACGAACTCCATAAAATCTGCAACAGAAACACCATCAAGATGAGCTACAGTTGCATGGATAACATGGGAGCCATCATAAAAGCACAACAACAAAGTAACCAACTCGAAACGCAACCAAGATACGGAAAAGTGCAATTTGCCGAAAAAAGACAAAAACGTCACCTACCAAGCCAAGGTCTCCACTACTCAGGACGAAAAATACTACATAGGACTGACAGCCACCACATTCAATACCAGACACACCGGAAATAAAGCTTCATTCAAAGACAAAGAAAAGAAACACAGCACTGAGCTCAGCAAACACATCTGGAAACACAAAGATGAAGGCACACCATACACACTAACCTGGAACATACTCCGCCACGCACAGCCCTACTCACCGAGAACAAAACGCTGCAATCTCTGCCTATGGGAGAAATACTTCATCATCCGAGCAAACAAGGATAACACATTGAACTCAAGATCTGAACTCACATCTGCATGTAGACATAAAAAAAATCCTCCTTTCTGGATATGGCTGAACCAGCCACCCCACCACTCCCCCCCCCCCCCCCCCCCCCCCCTTCACCCTTATCCCCCGTAGTTGAACGGGCAGTCACTGTGCAATCCTGATGCCCTGTAATCCCATTCAGTAGTACATGTAATACCTGTTTTGTTATCAATCATTTATTTTACTTCTCTTACTTCACTGAACATGTTTTACCCTTTCTATCATCTTGTCTTGCTCGCTGTAAATATTGTAAAGATTGTAATACTGGTCAGTCGCTGATGAACCTTCGGGTGAAACAGGCTGTACGACTCATAAGCTAAACTATCTAGCCAATAAAATTATACAGATCTCCTCCAGTTGAGCACTTTTAGAAACTGGAGTTTATTGTACATTACTTATATATATATATATATATAGTTGTAAAGAAATGTAGATGGGAGAACGTATAGAAAAAAATAATTTAAAGTAAGATAAAGTTCACTCCGAGAATAAAGACATAGTAGATATCCGTAGGTTTGCTTCCACAAGCGCTTTCGTTTAATTCTTCAGGTGGAATGATTAACCTGTTAGTTACATGCGTTTATATATCGTACAAGTAGAAGTTACAAACATTTTACAAGTCTTTCAAATCTCCGTTGTTAAAGTTAGGAGATCTATTCAATGGACGGATAGTTTGCTGGTAGATGAAAGATAGAAGAATGAGTTGTGATAGCATGGAGGATATGGGATAATTGGCCTGGTGAGCTGGGGAAGAAGGATTGTGGCATTGTTTGGCACAGTACACAATAGAGTAGAGCGATTACAATAGCTTACACCGGGTATAGACTTGTCTGAGATAAAAGTGTATGTAGACTTCCAAATTAAATAGTCTGACGCATTTCTTAAGTTAATATCAATACAAAAAGATCCTTGGTGTAAAATGCAGTCAATGAACACCATGGTAAGGATTCTACGATTGACTGTCGAATATATATACACATAATAGTACATGCAAAATTATATAATATAATATACACTGTATACTCCGTGGTAGTTAGAATAAGGAACAGTAATTCATATAGCGTTCAGTGAAGGTTTAAATTTATCAATGAAATGTTCTTCTTTTAGGCAACGTTTAGTTTTGTCATCATCATTCATTTTATAAAAAGGTGTAATTAAGAAACTGGGTTCTATGGAACGAGCACACCTTTCTATATGTTCACTCAATTTTAGTTGCCTATATTCTTTCTGCCTTATTTGCTGGCGATGAACCCTTACTCTGTTACGAAGAACATCTCCTGTTTCACCAATATATTGTTCTTTACAACCTTGGCACGTTATACAATAAATCAAGTTTTTTGTTTGACATGTAAATGGAAATTTAATTAAAAACTCTGTGTTGTTTATTCCAATGTTGATTCTATTCGTTACATCCAAATGGGGGCAGGTTTTGCATCTTTTGTCGCCGCATCTTTTTACCCCACCTTTTGTATTGTTGTTTCGGGAAAATCTGGCTCTGGTTAGTATTTGTTTCAGATTAGGGCTTTGTCGTTTGCTTGATATAACTTTTACATTTTCAAATACTGCTTTCAGAGTTTCATCGGTCTTGATGAGAGGCAACGTATCATGAATAATTTGAAACATGTTTGGGTTATTTGGGTTGAATGTGTGGACAAATGGAACTATCTCCTGTTCATTTCTTTCTTTTTTAGACATCAACTCTTGCTTACTGAGTGCATTTGCCTTAGAAATACCGGTTGTAATAATTTCCTTAGGATAATGTCTAATCAAAAGCATATGCTTTAGTTCTTCCAACCGTTTCTTTCTAGTTTCTTCATCGGATACAATTGTACATATTCTCCTAGCTAAATTATACGGGACATTATTCTTACACTGCTTAGGGTGACAAGATTTAAAATGCAAATATTGGTGAGTGTCTGTGACTTTATAGAATATGTCTGTCTTTAACAAATTATCTTCCTCTTAGAGGAGAAACTCTATGAGCGCGTCGAAACACATTATAATGTTGAAGTTAAAAGGTATTTTGAAAAAAATTGGTTTAGATACTTAGATGATTGTTTTATTGTTTGGAAAACTGAATTTGGAGATATTAATGATTTACATAAGTTACTAAGTGAATTACACCCAGCAATTGGTTTTAAATGGGATGTTAATTGTAGCTCAATAAATTTCTTAGATATTAAAATAATCAAGGAAGATAATTTGTTAGGGAGACACTCGGAACAATTAAAAAGACAAAGCGGTAACAGGATGTGCGGCAAACCTCGCTGCCAGGTTTGCCGACATTTGATCACCGACCCTGTTGTTAAAATTTCACCATCGTTTACTATCCGACCTCCTAACCATAGCTGCGACGCTGACAATGCTCTCTATTGCATCAGGTGCGCTAAATGTTCAGATATATCCTACATTGGCGAAACAAGCACGCGATTCCGGACAAGGTTTAATAACCATAAGAGTACAATAAAGATGAGAAAATATTTCCCAGTGGCTAATCACTTCAATCTACCCAACCATTCAATTGATGGGTTCTAGGACAATTACCCCCTGGGCAATCACCCCCTGGAAAATTACCCCCCGGAAAACTACCCCCAAGGAAAATTACCCACTGTAAAATTACCCCCCGGAAAATACCCCCACGGACAATCACCCCCCGAGGACAATTACCCCCCGGAAAAATAACCCCCCACGGACAACCACCTCCCGAGGACAATTACCCCCTGGAAAATTACCCCCCGGAAAATAACCCACCAGGGACAACTACCCCCAAGGACAATTACCCCCCGGAAAATTACCCCCCGGAAACTACCCCAAGGACAATTACCCCCTGTAAAATAACCCCCGGAAAATAACCCCCCAGGGAAAACCACCCCCGAGGAAAATTACCCCCTGGAAAAATACCCCCGGATAACTACCCCCCCCCCCCCCTCCAGGAGAGTTACCCCCGGAAAGTAACCCACGAAAAACTACCCCCAAGGTTTATAATGATGATCTTTGCCTCTGAGATTTACTGTGGGGTGTCAGAACTCAGGCCCCGTAACTAGGGGGGGGGGGGGGGCCAACAGAGGTCCGCTTGAAAAAAAAAAAAGGATTAAAAAAGAAGAAGAAGCGAGGGGAGAGGTAATGGAAAGGGGAAATAACGTGATAAGATATCGATCTTTCTGTCTATTTTAATGCATTTAATTTCGATTTTGCCCCGTATCTTCCTAATCTGGCAATTCTATAATTAATCAATGTCGTCTTTCACCATTCATTTTGGAATTTTTTACGTTATACCATGTTGCAATCGATTTTTTCAAAGCACCATTAAAAAAATTATTTGTAGTAGGTCCAGGCCTGTAACGGGGGGGGGGGGTTTAGAGGAATCGAATATAAAACAAAAATCCAAAGTGACATCAGAATAGTGATATTTAGGTTAAAAAAATTTAAATATTTCCATACCAACTGGCTTAGATAGGGGAGGGGCGCACAAGGGGTCACGTGAAAGAGGAGAGCGGAAAGAATGTGGAAAATAATGTGAGATAATAGGGTTTCCAGTCAATTTTATTTGCTTTTGTCCTGCAACTTCATACCATTGCACAGCCATTTATAAGGCCTATAGTATTTTGTTATCGATTTTGTCAAAGACTGAAAGAGTTCAAAGAGGTATTCAAAATCGTTGTAAGGTGTTGTCTATGTGACGAATTTGAATGACAATTTCTTGAAATCGACTTCCCAAAGATGGATGTGGTGATAAAATTTTGAGTGGATTGCCAGGTCGGACGAATTCGAATGAAATCTGACGAAAAAAAATGAAACCGTTGAATGACATTTTAATAAACTATCTTTGACATCTGACATTTGGATGATTATTGATTCCTATTAGACTATAGGACGAAACTTAAGTGCTCAATGATGCATTTTGATCTTTAAAGTGTTAGATTGGACAGGAAATCCTTACAAGGAGATAGATTGCTTAAAACATCATACAAAGATAACATGGGAAGATAAGCAGTGATAAGCATGACAAGACTCAAATTAAATCTGTGGTAATGGAATATAATAGTGAAATATAGAAACCATACTGGAAAAGAGAGAGATGGGTATTTTTTTTTGTGTCTGTTCACTTCAAAATTGAAAATTTTCCCGCTCTCAAGTGGCCTGTATACTCCAGGCGGACCCGGTCAAGTCATTCAGGCCCTTTAATTATGGACCTATAATATAGCCTGTTCAACCGAAGTGCCATGTGAGTATTTTATAAAACATCGACTTCTTGGAAACTATAATGAGAAATAACAAGATACCCCAATAAAATTGTTGGTGATTGGCAACTAAATTAACATGGAGCGTGATAGTGTGATAGATAATGTAAATAGTGGTTGTCCTTGGGGGGTAATTCCCCGGGGGGGGGGGGGGGTAATTGTCCTCGGGGGTGGTTGTCCTTGGGGGGTAATTTCAAGGGGGTAATTACCCGCGGGTAATTGTCCTGGGGGTGGTTGTCCATGGGGGTAATTTTCCGGGGGGTAATTACCCGGGGGGTAATTGTCCTCGGGGGTGATTGTTCTTGGGGGTAATTTTCCGGGGGGTAATTTTCCGGGGGGTAATTGTCCTCGGGGGGTAATTGTCCTCGGGGGGTGGTTGTCCTTGGGGGTAATTATCCGGGGGGTAATTGTCCTTGGCGGGTAGTTTTCCGGGGGGTAATTTTCCGGGGGTGATTTTCCAGGGGGTAATTGTCCGGACACGCAATTGATGACCTCAGGGTCTGCATCTTCGGGGGTAACTACAAATCGGCTGACGAAAGGAAATGGGCAGAATTGCGCTACATAGTCGAATCTAGGAGCTTTGAGAACGGCCTTAACAAGGACCTCGCGTGGCTCAGCCCCTACACATTTTTCCGTTAATCCTGTTGCTTCTGCGTCCTTCTTTACAGTGCTTTCAGACTTGATTCTAATTTATATCATTTTGTTATGGTATGACCATTCTTATTTATGCCAAGTGCTTTGTCTCTGTCTCTGTACAGCTTTCGCAGTCTAAACGTCTTCATATTAATTATGACGTCTTTTTCATTGTGACGTTTATTACGTCATAATGCCTTATTTTAACCCCAGCAAAATTAGCGCATGCGTTTGCTTTTATTTTGTTATTGTTTGTTATCAGTCGAAATCACTTCACGTTTTCCCTGACGAAGGGGGAGGACCCCCGAAAATTTGCAGAATAAAATTTCTGTAATTGGCAATCAATGCATTTCAGTCATCCTTTATTTTGATATCATCATAGCCTATGCCAATACGTGGAACATTATGAATTTATATATATATATATATATACATATATATATATATATATATACATATATTTGACTAACGGGTACATTAGGTCGACACCTAACAATGGAGTTTATTCCGTCATAATAGCGACCCCTACATTAGGTCGACAGTTGGTACATTAAGTCGACAGTTGAACAAAGAAAAAGAACAAAAACTGTCCTCCTAATGTACCCGTTAGTCGTTTATATATATATATATATATATATATATATACAATATATATGGTAATAGCCGGGAGGGCGCATTGTTATACATAATTTGTATATATATATACAAATTATGTATAACAATGCGCCCTCCCGGCTATTACCATAATGGCTTCATGGCAACACAAGGACATGGGACCCTTGTTGTGCGGTTACACATTGTGGGGAAGAATTGCATAGTGGAGTCACCAGAGTGCTCAAACTGCGAGCAGCGAGTATTGCATATAACGCAAATAGTGAACGTCTCACATAGAGCCTCTCCACGCAATCTAAGACAGTGCTCAAACTGCATGTGCAGCGAGCGTTAATATATATATACATGCACATATATACATTGCGTCCCCCAAAATAGTTAACAGTTGAAAATAGTCTTCCAAAATAAATATTTCAAAATATTTGTAGGAAGTTTTCATACCTATGGATAGATTAGGGTCTCTTCTATCAAATGACACCAAAATATGTGTCAATATTTTGAGCTCGAGTGAACAAAAGCGACTTTCGCCAAAGAGTGAAAAATCCAGACTTGACAATTTTTGTGCTGAGTAGTGTTAACAAATTTGAGAACCATACAAAGTTGACAGTAGGAAAAAGTCTCCCCAAATGAACATTTTAAAATATGTTCATGAAATGTTCATACATATGGATAGCTTAGGGTCTTTCCTATCATATGACACCAAAACATATGTTACGCTTGAGTGAGCAAAAGTCATTGTTGTGAAATGGTGCAAAAATTTATGGTTGACACAACTTTGTATTGGTTCTGTCTGGTATATCAGCAAAGTTTATAGTTTTGAAAAGGCTTAGAAACGTTCATATTCTGATCATTAAAAGGCATTGTCTTGACATATCCCATCAAAACTTTATGGTTCACTGAGAAAACCAGCTTGAATCAAAACCTTGCCAAAACTAATATTTCAAAACGCTCAGTAAAGCAGTTAATTGCTCACTGAAATATGAAAATATTGATGGGATACGTAAGGACATATAGACAACATAACCTCTTCTTTTGTCTATCATTGATCAAATATGAAGATGGCTGACATGGCTGAGAATGATAGCACTTCGGCAGCAGGTGGGTGTGTTGCCGGCTTTTTCTTGGTGACCTACTTGGAGCTATTTATAAGCCTTTTCATGACACTCAACTTTGCTGATACCAGCCAGAAGAAATACCAATTCTTGTCAAGTCTGGATTTGGCACCTTTCCACAAAATTGGTCTTTGCTCACTCGAGCGTAAAATATCGCCAGATCTTTAGGTGTCATGTAATAGAAGATGCTAAGCTATTTGGGGAGACATTTCTGACTGTTAACTTTGCGGGGACGCACTGTATATACACTGTAAAAACTAAAGTGCTACTTTTTCGGGGCATGTATAGTGACTGCACCTGAAATGCTGTTTAAGCACTTGTAGTGTGCTAATTTACCAGCAAAAAAAATGTGACCGTGGCGAGCCTCGAACCAGGTTCCGCTGATTGAGAGGCGCTGACGTTACCGATAGACTAACGAATGCTTCTTGCAATCCAGTTTAGTCATGAGAGTCAAGTAGATAACATGAACTATGTGATGTCGTAAATTCACTATGTAACAATATGATCTGCTCTAAATCGTACGATGTGAGTTTATAGTCTAGCGCTAATGCCAGCAATTCTCGATCAGCGGACCCTGGTTCGAGGCTCGCCAAAATCACGATTTTTTTTAATGAATGTTTAGCAGTTTAAGGAGCCGGTCCAGCTCCCGTGAAAGTGCTGAAATAGCACGCTGTGTGTATTCAGTAGCACTCTGAGTGCAGTCCCTATGCATGCTCTCAAAAACTGCTAAATACAGCACTTAAGTTTTTAGAGTGTACATATATATAGGGGATATCGAATATATTTCAGTAGGCAATTAATCCATTGCAATTGTGTTCTACTTTTTCCAATATATATATATATAAAATAAGTGTCCTGCGTCGGTTGATGAAAAATACACAAAAATCAATGATGAATATTAAAGACAACCGTTAAGAGATGAAAGAATTCAAATTTTCGCCCATAGGGCTTCATCAGGAACCCTGATGAAGCCCTATGGGCGAAAATTTGAATTCTTTCATCTCTTAACGGTTGTCTTATTCATCATTGATTTTTCTGTATATATATATATATATATATATATAAAGAAAGTGTTCTGCGTCGGTTTAGGTAAACTATACGTAGGAAAGACAAATATAAATAAAAAAACCGTAGAGATGGCAATTATCCGATATTTCGGGCATAGCCCTTTGTCAAGGAATATATATATATATATATATATATATATAAAAGTCAATGATGAATACGACAACCGTTAAGAGATGAAAGAATTCAAATTTTCGCCCATAGGGCTTCATCAGGAATGATGACTTTATTAAAAAATGCATCCAGCATCAGCAAAGGATAAGCGCATAGCGCATCAAAAGCAAAGGTGCAAAGGAGGGAGAAGAGAGAAAGAGAGAAAGAGAGAGGGAGATCGCGCGCACTAGAGAGAAAAGGGAGAATTAGAAACAGAAAAGGAAAATAAAAATAAGAGAAGAGTCAAAGAAAAAGGGTGAAGGAAAACAGAAAAGGAAAGAAAAGAAAAGAAAGGACAAGAAAGAAAGAAAGAAAGAAAGAAAGAAAACGTAGGAAATCACACGGTAGGAAAAGAGTAAAAAGATACATTCATCCCCCCAGGTTGGAGAGAGCCGAGATGGTGGATGAGGCGTTCCTCTCTCTCTTTCCTGGCCGCATCTGACTTGAAGTCATTGACGAGGATGCTTACTTGGAAATGTCCAATGTTGTGGTCAGGCTGGTTGAAATGCTGTGCCACAGGCAGGCCTGCAGACTTGATCCTGATTGAGCGAAGATGTTCAGTAACTCTGTCGGCAAGCCTCCTCTTAGTTTCGCCGACGTATAATGTTGGCACTTCGTACAGTTGATTGCATATATGCAATCCTTAGTAACACAAGTAAAACTCCCGTTGATCCTCCAAGTACCCTTGGGTCCCTGAATCTGTGTACTGTTGGATATCACTCTGCAAGTATTACATCGCGGCCTCCTGCAAGGCCTACATCCGGTACAGGAGATGGGAGAATTGAGCTTGGACCTAACAAGGAGTTGGCGGAGATTGCGGTCCTTCCGGTATGACGTCAGAGGAGGTTCTGAGAAGATTTCCTTTGTTGCCGGATTGTCACTTACGATGTGGAAATTCTCCCTTACTGACTTGGCAAGACGCTCACTCGTAGGATGGTAAGTTACCACTAACGGAATCTTCCTCAATGTGTTACCCTTCTCCTTTGACTGAAGTGCATCAGCACGGGTTGCTGACATAACTCTGTGCGTTGCATTGGCAAGGATCCGGTCTGGGTACCCACGTTCTTTGAAGAACCCTCTCATCTCATCAGCTCGATGGATGAAGTCATCTTCCTCCGAACACAGACGACGGATGCGAGAAAGTTGCGAGAAGGGTATGGAATGGTGCCAACATTTATACGTCGGCGAAACTAAGAGGAGGCTTGCCGACAGAGTTACTGAACATCTTCGCTCAATCAGGATCAAGTCTGCAGGCCTGCCTGTGGCACAGCATTTCAACCAGCCTGACCACAACATTGGACATTTCCAAGTAAGCATCCTCGTCAATGACTTCAAGTCAGATGCGGCCAGGAAAGAGAGAGAGGAACGCCTCATCCACCATCTCGGCTCTCTCCAACCTGGGGGGATGAATGTATCTTTTTACTCTTTTCCTACCGTGTGATTTTCTACGTTTTCTTTCTTTCTTTCTTTCTTGTCCTTTCTTTTCTTTTCTTTCCTTTTCTGTTTTCCTTCACCCTTTTTCTTTGACTCTTCTCTTATTTTTATTTTCCTTTTCTGTTTCTTATTCTCCCTTTTCTGTCTCTTTTCCTCTCTTTCTCTCTATTTCTTCTCTCTAACTCTCTCTCTCTCTCTCTTCTCTCTCTCTCTAGTGCGCGCGATCTCCCTCTCTCTCTCTCTCTCTCTTTCTCTCTTTCTCTCTTCTCCCTCCTTGGCACTTTTGCTTTTGATGCGCTATGCGCTTATCCTTTAGCGCATTGCGCTTTGCCGATGCTGGATGCATTTTTGAATAAAGTCATCATTCATGATGAAGCCCTATGGGTGAAAATTTGAATTCTTTCATCTCTTAACGGGTGTCTTATTCATCATTGACTTTTGTGTATTTTTCATCAACCGACGCAGGACACTAATTTATTATTTTTTATATTTTATATATATATATATATATGTGACCCGACACCTCAAAACCTACAATAAGTCGCCAAAATTATTGTTTTTGTTTTATACATTTTCTGAAAGTAGAGATTCTCAGCTTTCCAATGGTATATCACTTGCATAGTTTACTCAATGATAACACCTTTAAATATCACATTTAGAATCAGTATGTAACCAGCAATCAATAACTCCTATTCAGAGAAAATGGCCATTTAAGTTTGGAACAAAAGAGTGCTAAACCTTCGCTCTCTCTGTGCGCCCAAGTAAAACTGGGATTCAAATGGCCATAGCAACTGGTATGAAGGGATTATCAGATTAGGCTGAATTTTGGCACACTGCTCCAGGAGGACCTATTCATTACTCACTCCAAAAATCAATTTAATACCTTTAGAGGTAAAGTAGTAATTTGGCATTGAATGAAAGTATTACAAAAGCTCTCCAAACATTCATTAGCTCGACAGGTGAAAAAAGGAGTCATTTTAAAATGCCCCAAAAACATATTTCTAAGTCGAATTACGACTCACAAACTTGAGACATGATAGAATGATAATGAAACTACCCATTTCTATCAAAAACAGAAAATCGACTGATCCAAGCAAATTTACTATTTTGGGCTGTTTGCTACGTTGTGGTCCGTGCGACTTATTGTAGGTTTTGAGGCGGCGGGTCACATATGAAGAGCTTACTTGCAAAAGTCAATCAATTTTTTATCATATGGCACTTTTTTATATGCCTTAATAGACATCCACCATGTGCATCAAACTGGCTATATTTCAACTTCTAAAAGTTTCAGGAAGTTTGTTAAAAAATGAGATGAAAATTATGTTTTCTTTCAAAAGGCCCTAAATCCAAAACACTTTTCTTGCAAAAAGCCCTATATCCATTCATCTATCCTGCATCCTGATTGGCTAAGAGAATAGGTTTTTGGCATGAATGACCAATCACGCGCCTCCACACAACCATCTATCCAGAGACTCTGTGTGAGAATCTTTCCAGCTTTTTGACATTTTTTATGGGAATTAAATACACAAAATTCCTTAGTTTATCAAGATCTTGAAAATTACTACAACAATGGAGCTTGCAGATATAACCAACAATCCCAGAAAAAAAAAGAAAAATGAAATGAAATGAAATCTTATTGGATGTACATGAGTAGGTGATATGAGGATGGTGTGATATTGAAAAAGGTTCAGCAGGTGCTGTTAACTCTAATGACATGAATAATACAGCCATGACAAAGATGATGGTGATGATGCTACTGTTAGTGATGGTGATGTTGATGATGACAGTGATAAATGTGATGATGGTAGAAATGGTGATAGAGATAATGATAATAGTGGTGGCAATGATAATATTTACGATCTCCATAATTAATGCCGATGATGATGGGGATGGTTATGATGGTGATGATAACAACAATGATGATGTTGGTTATGATGATGTTGATGCTGATTTCATTCATGTGTATGATGGTGTGATGCTGAATGTTCTGATGATGGTAATGGTGTGATGACGATGGCAATTATACGGGTGATAATGATGGTATTGGTTACGTGATGTGATGTTGATTATGATGATGCATTCTACTCTGGATACAGTAGATATTGCTTTTATTTTGAGCAAATCTGCTTTATTAAGGGCAGATAATGACTGGCTACTGTCAGTAGACAATACAAATTATCTTTGGAATCGACTTAAAAATGTTGCTAAATCAGGCAAGGTTTATCCGAGCAGAACAAATATTTTATGCAGTTATCTAGAACAAGTCTGCTTTATTTTTAAGGTCAGATGATGATTTTCGATAAGTCACCCCAATTATCTTTCGAAGTTTAAATTTTGATTGATTTTATAATGTTGCTATATCAGGCAAGGTTTATTATAACCCATTGAACATAGGCAGGTGGAGCAGCACAAGAGGTTAGGTGAACAAGGGCGGTGGATTTTTGGTTCATTAGAAAGATTTTTAATGTGTAAATTACTATTATCATTCAAGACTTTTCTTGCAAAAGGCCCTAAATCCAAAAAAATAATAAATATAAAAAATCATATAAAATATTTGACGGCCGCAGGATTTTTAAAATTGTGATTATTGTTACTTGTGGTGATGTATCTTAAACATACATGAAGATCTTCTTGAATGAAATCATAGAACTGTGTGAAACAAAAAATCTCAATTTACTAAGAAGTAGGTAAAGTGGATTTAGGGCCTTTTGCAAGAAAACTCTTCATATATACATATTATGAATGTAATCATCGATATACATCGCCGCTGAATTCACGAAGTGGTACACACGACCGCTGATGCGCGAAATCACTTTTCGAGTAAAACGCGAGTCAAATGTTTGCATATTGAAAACAGCAAATTTGCCTTGTTGATATGAGTTAAATTTGATAAATCACGTATGTTCAGAATGAGAAGAATCTTGTCTACCCATTCATGTCGATTAATAGAGTTGTTCATGTGAAATGTATATCATATATATACACTGTTGGTCATAAAGGTGGAATATTTTTTTTCACCAAATTTTCACAGCGTAATTATTACAACATGATTTGAATATGGCATTTATGGTGCATGATAACCACTTTACTTTATTATTCTGCCTTTTACACACGTTTGACAGTGATATTTTACAAGTTTATGTCCTAAGCGATGGATGTCATGAGCATAGAACAACAATGACGACAATATACAGTAAATTAAAGGATCAATCTTCAATTTTCAATCTCTCTCAGTTTTCCAGATGACTTCTTTTTTGTGATTTCATGGACAAATTTGCATCAAACTTGAGTCATTGTTCTTACTCAGTCACTAGTATCGGGTATGTCCACCCCTGGCACGAACCAGCGCATGCAGACGTCGTGGCATGCTGTCCACTAGCTTGTTGATGACGTCAACAGGCATAGCGTCCCATTCTTCCCTCAGAGCATCTGCCAACTCCTGCAGATTTTGAGGAATGACCTCTCTGTCGTTGATGGCTCGGCCTAGGGCATCCCATGCATGCTCTATGGGGTTCATATCCGGCGAACAAGCTGGCCATGGCAACTGTACGACGCCCTCTGCCTCCAGGAATTCCCTTACTGCAGCGGCCCTGTGCGGTCTAGCGTTGTCATCCTGCAGTCGGAAATTGTGCCCATACACTCGTCTTGCATATGGAAGACAGTGGAACTCCAAGATATCCCTGTAGGCGGCGGCGTTGACGTTTCCGTCCGGAACCACCAGTGGCGTTTTCCCTCCATAATGGATGCCGGCCCATATCATCACTGAGCCGCCTCCGCCTTGAGTCGTCTCGTGGATACATTCATCGCGAAGGTTTTCCCCGGCTAATCGACGAACTCGTTGTCTCCCATCCTTTCGGTCAAGGATGAACCGGCTCTCGTCCGTGAAGACCACATGTTGCCAATGTCCTGGATGAAGCCTTCTGTGCTCCCTAGCCCAAAGAAGACGAGCTACTCTGTGGCGAACAGACAGGCGTGGACATTTGGTCAACCGTCGTGCTCGGTAACCATGTTGGAGCAATCTGCGATTAACGGTTGACCGGGAAACGTTGATCCCATGATATCTTCTCCACAAACGACGAAGACGGCTCGTGGGCAATTTCCGGTTTCTGCGGCTGAAAATCAACAGTTGGCGATCATCTCTTCTTGTGGTCAATCTGGGACGTCCTGGAGATTTCCGTGGCCGCACATTCCCCGCCTCACGTTGACGTTTCAGGATCTTAGAGACTGCACTCTGTGATATCCCTAGGACTTCTGCGATATGAGTCTGCTTGTAGCCCTCCTGTCGCAGTGCTACCATTCTCTCGCGTGTTGCTGTTGCCGTTGGACCAGGCATAGTCCAGGGAACGTCTCTACCGATTTTTATTTCAAACGGTACAAGGAACTCGAAAAAATGCAACCTTCTTATACACAGTGCTAAATCAGGGAAAGGGACAGAATATCATATGCATAGGCTTTTATAGTCTACAACAAAAGAATTTATTACGTAATCCAAATTTCTCATGTTATAATGTCACCTGTGTAATGGGGAAACATTATGTAATCACTCAATTACCATTTTGTCTACGCGTAGCCTTTCAAATACCAACAAAACTGTCGATTTTTATTCAAAAATATTTTATTCCACCTTTATGACCAACAGTGTATATATATATATACATATTATGAATGTAATCATCGATATACATCGCCGCTGAATTCACGAAGTGGTACACACGACCGCTGATGCGCGAAATCACTTTTCGAGTAAAACGCGAATCAAATGTTTGCATATTGAAAACAGCAAATTTGCCTTGTTGATATGAGTTAAATTTGATAAATCACGTATGTTCAGAATGAGAAGAATCTTGTCTACCCATTCATGTTGATTAATAGAGTTGTTCATGTGAAATGTTAGCAGTGCAAGGCTGCAAACATTCGTGTCACTGGGTGCCACTTTGTGAAAACAAAATATGCGTAATCTGGATAAGCACCGTATGTGTTTTTGTACGCGCGAACGATCTGTGCCGCGCAGTACACATTAAATTCGCATTTTAATTTTTTACGAAGTGACACATTGGATGCGCGCGTATACCATGCGCGCTCTTTATTCATACGTGCGCTCCATTCACCATAACGTAAAAAAACGCTGTGTCATCTTCGTGAATTAAAAAGTTGGCCTTTTTGAGGCTTGTATCGTTTTGATAATTCCGTTTTTTTTTCAGAATAAATCAAAATTGATACTTGAAACTTCATTATGTGATAAATGATGGTAAATAGATGGTACAAATGATGAAAAAAATGAAATATGATATTTTACGCTATTTTGGGCTTTGTGCCACTTCGTGAATTCAACGACGACATGTATATGCGTGAGTGTGTTGGTGTATCTATACGCATAGATTGAATAATCATAGCAAAAACAAAATTACAAT
This sequence comes from Heliocidaris erythrogramma, assembly GCA_025617745.1. Taxonomy (NCBI): domain Eukaryota; kingdom Metazoa; phylum Echinodermata; class Echinoidea; order Camarodonta; family Echinometridae; genus Heliocidaris; species Heliocidaris erythrogramma. Next base: position 50,709,225 of record CM046854.1, on the reverse strand, counting down.
TTGTAACAATTTGTTTTCTTAAAAAAACAACATACGCGTTCGTCGACCATTAGATTTTCCCCAGAATTATAAAAATTGGAATCCGTCTTGTGCATATGATTACATCGATATTGTACATGTAGCTTGAAAGTTGAAATAATTATGGGCCAACAGAACGTCGACATGACCAATCCATAGTGTTTTTATCATATACAGTGCGTCCCGGAAAAAGTTCAGTGTTCGAAAAAGTCTCCACAAATAAACGTTTCAAAATATTTAAAGGAAAACCTGTGGACAGCTAAGGTTCTCTTCTATCAAATGACACCAAAATATTTAACAGAATTTTATGCTTGATCTGAGTGAGCAAAGGCCAATTTTGTGAAAGGGTGCAAAATCCAGACTTGACAAGGATTTATATTAGCTCTGGCCGGTATCAGCCAAGCTAAGAATCATGAAAAGGCTTAGAAATTTCCATTTTTGTATCAATAAAATATATGAGCTTGTTCTCTGTATATATCCTTACCACTAGCGTATATAGGCCTACCCAATGGGTGGCAGGGGGCAGACAACTAAAACAAAAAGTGTTATCGGGCAGTGGCGGGGGGGGGAGATAATTATGGAGGAGGACATCTGATACCCGCCCCCCCCCCCTTCCCCACTGAGCAAATTTTGGAGGGCTGGCGACAAAAAAAAAATGGTTGCTACACTCCCCCTTGCCCAGAGCGTCTTTTTGAGAGTTTGCGTGGGGGGGGGTCTCGCCATTCTTGCATAGGATAGACCCTAAGCTAATTACAAGAATGGACACTTATTGGAATTATTCTTAAATATTCATTTTTGGAGACTTTTTTTTTTTTTTTTTGTATATACTCCTTTACATATGTGATATAACTGACCAATATGCCATATGCACAAGGACGTGGGGAAGAAGATATTTAATCAGCCTCTTTATTAACCACAGTATACATCATGTTGTAACTGAATCAGTTATTTCTTTTGATTTTATTTTGTAGGTGTACTCCTGGAATCTCTTTTCAATTTGACGTTAAACTACAAACGCCCAAGACAGGCAAGGCAATTCTAGAACATTTCATCGAAAGTGGCTTGCATCCGTTCGAGGACAAACGAGCCGAATTGAGTCTACGCAAAATCAATATAATTGCCTGCCTCGTTTCTCAAACAAACGGTAATCCCAATGAGCTCTTCATGAGAGAGCTTATTTTCGGAGAACGTGTAGAATAAGAAGTAATAGACTACATCAGGAGGAAACTAAGGTCAACAGAGACACGAGATATTATTATGTACACAAATTTCTCACCATGTAACAAGGACGACTACAAGTTCAGGTCCGAGCTAAGGGAACTTCACGAAGAGTTACAAGCTAAGCTCAAGGTGAGGTTTACTGCCTTCTCTGTAGATATCAGACGACCAACATGCAGGTCATGTAAGCATCCACAACATCCACATGCAGAAAGCCAGTCCAATTTCAAAGAGCTCCTGGCGTTGGGGTCTAAACCCTTTGACAGGAAGGACTGGAATGATCTCATCGACCTGCTGATGAAGTACGATGAACACGAGAATAACACTTTAGAAGATCTACACGCAGTACGTTACGGAAAGAAGTACGGAAAATGGCGGGATTGGGGCGATGAACAAATGAAGACAGACTTCGATACACTAAATACAATCGTAAGAATGCGAGATCCTTCATTTTTGTCATTCTGTCTTAATGACGTTCAGATACGTAAAAATAAAGAGGCTAAGGTTAATATGGACAAGAATAAAGGTAGGACTGCATTACACATTGCTGCCCTGAAAGGTAATCTTAATTACATTAAATATTTCATCAGTACCGGAGCTGAGGTGAATAAGGGAGATAATGAAGGTTGGACTGCATTACACTGTGCAGCACAGAATGGTCATCTTGATGTCACTAAATATCTCATTAGTCAAGATGCTGATGTGGAAAAGGGAGATAATGAAGGATGGACTGCATTACACTGTGCAGCGCAGAATGGTCATCTTGATGTCACTAAATATCTCATTAGTCAAGATGCTCATGTGGAAAAGGGAGATAATAAAGGATGGACTGCATTACACTGTACAGCACAGAATGGTAATCTTAATGTCACTGAATATCTCATCCGTCAAGGGGCTGAGGTGAATAAGGGAGATAATGAAGGTTGGACTGCGTTACACCGAGCAGCACAGAATGTTCATCTTGATGTCACTGAGTATCTCATCAGTCAAGGAGCTGATGTGAATAAGGGAGATAATGAAGGTTGGACTGCGTTACACCGAGCAGCACAGAATGGTCATCTTGATGTCACTAAATACCTCACCAGTCAAGGAGCTGAGGTCAATAAGGGTAACAAAAATGGCTGGACTGCGTTACACATTGCTGCACAGAATGGTCATCTTGATGTCACTAAATATATCATCAGTCAAGAAGCTGAGGTGAATAAGGGAGATAATGTTGGTTGGACTGCATTAGACATTGCTGCACAGAATGGTCATCTTGATGTCACTGAATATCTCATCCGTCAAGGGGCTGAGGTGAATAAAGGAGATAATGATTGTCCTGAATTACGCATTGCTGCACAGAATGGTCATCTTGATGTAATTAAATATCTCATTAGTAATGGAGCTGTGGTTAATAAGGGGTATAATCATGGTAGCACTGCATTACACATTGCTGCACAATACGGTCATCTTGATGTCACTAAATATCTCATCAGTAAAGGAGCTGAGATGAATAAGGAAGATGATAATGGTTGGACTGCAATGCAAATTGCTGCAGTGAATGGTAATCTAAATATCATTAAATATCATGTCAGTAAAGGAGCTGAGGTAAATATGATATGTGCTCAAGGTGGGACTGCATTACACATTGCTGCAGAGAATGGTCATCTTGATGTCACTAAATATCTCATCAGTCAAGGGGCTGAGGTGAATAAGGGTAATAGAAATGGTAAGACTGCATTAGACATTGCTGAACAGAATGGTCATCTTGATGTCACTAAATATCTCAACAGCCAAGGAGCTGAAGTGAATAGGGAAAATAGTACAGGTTGGATTGCATTACAAAATGCTGCTCTCAATGGTCATCTTGATGTCACTAGATATCTCATCAGCCACGGGACTGAGGTGAATAAGGGTAATAGAAATGGTAGGACTGCATTACACATTGCTGCACAGAATGGTCATCTTGATGTCACGAAATTTCTCATCAATCAAGGAGCTGAAGTTAATAAGGGTAATAGAAGTGGTAGGACTGCATTACACATTGCTGCAAAGAATGGTCATCTTGGTGTCACTGAATATCTTATCATTGAAGGTGCTGTGGTGAATAAGGAAGACAATTGTGGTGTGACTGCATTACATCATGCGGCAAAGAATGGTCACCTTGATGTCAGTAAATGTCTCATCAGTCAAGGAGCTGAGGTGAATAAGAGAGATAATATTGGTTGGACTGCATTACACAGTGCTGCACAGAATGATCACCTTAATGTCACTAAATGTCTCATCGGTGAAGGAGCTGAGGTGAATAAAGGAGATGACGGTTTGACTGCGTTACACATTGCTGCACAAAATGGTCATAGTGATATCACTAAATATCTCATCAGTGAAGGTGCTGAGGTGAATGAGGAAGATAATGAAGGCTGGACTGCATTGCACATTGCTGTTCTGTATGGTTATCTTGATGTCACTAAATATCTCATCAGTCAAGGAGCTGAGGTGAATAAGGGCGATAAAGATGATTGGACTGCATTACACACTGCTGCAGGGGAAGGTCAACTTGATGTAACTAAATATCTCATCAGTCAAGGAGCTGAGGTGAATAAGGGCGATAATGATGATTGGACTGCATTACATAGTGCTGCACGGGAAGGTCATCTTGATGTCACTAAATATCTCATCAGTCAAGGAGCTGAGGTGAATAAGGGCGATAATGATGATCGGACTGCATTACACAGTGCTGCACAGAATGGTCATCTTAATGTCACTAAATATCTCATCAGTCAAGGTGCTCAGGTGAATAAAAGAGATAATAAAGGCTGGACTGCGTTACAATAGCATCACAGAATGGTTATCTTGATGTCACTAAATATCTCATCAGTCAAAGAGATGAGGTGAATATGGGAAAGAATGACGGTCTGACTGCATTATACATATCAGCACGGAATGGTCATATTGATGTCATTAAATGTCTCATCAGTCAAGGAGTTGAGTAATAAAAATGCTATGACTGCGATACACATTGCTGAGCTGAGGTGAATAAGGAGATAATGTTGGTAGGATTGCGTTACACCATGCAACACAGAACTGTCATCTTGATGTCACTAAATATCTCATCAGTCAAGGAGCTGAGGTTAATAAGGGATATATTTATGGTCTGACTGCATTGCATAGTGCTGCACATTATGGTCATCTTGATGTCACTAAATTTATCAACAGCCAAGGTGTTGAGGTGGATAAGGGAGGATGTTGATGGTAGGACTGCGTTACACCATGAGACACAGAATTGTCATCTTGATGTCACTAAATATCTCATCAGTCTAGGAGTTGAAGTGACTAAGGAAGATGATAATGGTTTGACTGCATTATACAGCGCTGCACAGAATGGTTAGCTTGATGACACTAAATATCTCATCAGGCAATTAGGAGCTGAGGTGAATGAGGGGAATATTGATGGTTGGACTGCAATACACGTTGCTGCACACAATGGTCGTCTTGATGTCACTAAATATCTCATCAGTTAAGGAGCTGAGGTGAATAAGGGTAATAGAAATGGTAAGACTGCATTAGACATTGCTGTACAGGATGGTCATCTTGTTGTCACTAAATGTCTCATCAATCAAGGAGCTGAAGTTTATTAGGGTAATAGAAGTGGTAGGACTGCATTTCACATTGCTGCACAGAATGGTCATCTTGATGTCACTGAATATCTCATCACTCAAGGTGCTGAGGTGAATAAGGAAGATAATGTTAGTAGGATTGCATTACACCATGCGGCAAAGAATGGTCATGTTGATGTCACTAAATGTCTCATCAATCAGCGAGCTGACCTGAATAAGAGAGATAATATTGGTTGGACTGCACTACATATTGCTGCACAGAATGGTCATTTTAATGTTACTAAATATCTCATCAGTCAAGGAGCTGAGGTGAATAAAGGAGATGACGGTTCGACTGGGTTACACATTGCTGCACAGAATGGTCATAGTGATATCACTAAATATCTCATCAGTGAAGGTGCTGAGGTGAATGAAGAAGATAATGATGGATGGACTGCATTACAAATTGCTGCACAGAATGGTCATCTTGATGTCACTGAATATCTCATCATTCAAGGTGCTGAGGTGAATAAGGAAGATAATGTTAGTGGGATTGCATTACACCATGCGGCAAAGAATGGTCATGTTGATGTCACTAAATGTCTCATCAATCAACGAGCTGAGGTGAATAAGGGCGATAATGATGATTGGACTGCATTACACAGTGCTGCACGGGAAGGTCAACTTGATGTAACTAAATATCTCATCAGTCAAGGAGCTGAGGTGAATAAGGGCGATAATAATGACTGGACTGCATGACACAGTGCTGCACGGGAAGGTCATCTTGATGTCACTAAATATCTCATCAGTCAAGGAGCTGAGGTGAATAAGGGCGATAATAATGATTGGACTGCATTACACATTGCTGCACGGGAAGGTCATCTTGATGTCACTAAATATCTCGTCAGTCAAGGACCTGAGGTTAATAAGGTATATATTTATGGTCTGACTGCATTGCACAGTGCTGCACACTATGGTCATCTTGATGTCACTAAAATTATCAACAGCCAAGGTGTTGAGGTGAATAAGGGAGATGATGGTAGGACTGCGTGACCCAATGATCATTTTTAAAACAACGCTGTGGGGGTTTATAAAAAGCGGACAAAGGTGTCATGTTCGTTACACTCTTCTTAAGCTCTGATAAGAGACTGTGTAATCTGATTGTTATACATCATAATCTTCAGTTTTTAACGTAAGATTATGATGTATAACAATCAGATTAAGATACCTAAAGTATATAGGCACATTGAACCCTAAGACTCAGACTTTTTGAACTGTTCACAGGAGTTAATAAATTCCTTTTCCATTCTGTGTATAATCCGTTAGGGTTACAAAGAATCTACTTTCTCTTCAACTATTCAGCGATATACTGTGAAATTTGCGGTGTATGCCCCTGATAGCCAAATGTTTCAGGCATTGTCTTTTAAAAATAACCAAAAGGTGGTCTGAAAGGGCTGAATTGCCTGAGGGCAACAATCAGACAGTGATTGGATTCAGTTTTTCAGCTCCCGTCAAATATTCTCCATGTACTTTTTTGTGTTGATACGGGTTGATTTGACAAATGGAAATAATGCTAATAATAGTAATAAATAAAAATAATAATAATACTAATAATAATCGTCATATCCATTGCGCTGGAAATGCCCTTTGATAATGTTTTTATGAAACACGGCACTGGTTGATAAGAACACACTTGAGTCTTCAACAGAGTATAAAACATGACAACTTAAATAAATAATAATAGTTATGTCTGTTCAGTATGAATAATAGCGGGCAGTGTTTGAAACGTTGGAATACTGGTCATGTTAGGCTGCAGCCCACGAGACCGACAGCTCACAAGACCGAAAATGTCGGTCTCGTGGGCATTTTGACAACTTTTCTGAAGGTTCACTACACTGATGGAGAGCTCACGCCAGGCACTGTTCAAAGGGTTCACTAGACCAAAAATGTCATAAAGAATAATGAAAAATTAGACTAAAGTTGATGTCAATATCGGTCTCGTGGGCTTCTAGCGACTTTTCAGAGGGTTCACGAGACCGACGGCCCACAAGACCTACATTGTCCTGTCTTTTTCTTTTTATATATATTTCCAGATGTATTTCTTTGTTTTGTCGGCCTCTTGGGCTGTCTGTTTACTGGTATGACCCCGGTCAGGCTACTGATTTTCATTTTCATTCAATTCTGAATCACTCCAAAGCATTTCCTCCAATACCACAATGAGTTTGTATGTGCAAAATAGAAAAAAGATCTACGAGGTGAAGAATATATCCTAGAAAATTCCACTGGTGTGAAAATTGTTGTAAAGTAACATTGTAGCCATTTCTGTAAGAGTAAAAGAGGCATGTGTAGACTTACTCTTACTGAATATACACAATTACTAGACATTTATAAAATTAATCATGATATCTTGATGTCATCATGTATCCGATCAGTCACGGATCATAAAGAATTAGTCACTAGACGGTCTGCAATTATTGTAAATACGTTACTTACTTTTTATGTTAAATTTGGTGTTATTATTATTCGGTCTATACTGGAAGGACCTCGGTCAGCTAGTTGTTCAGCTGTGCATTTATTAACAACTGATTAATATCGACGCAACGTTTTCAGTTTGTAAGATAATTTCTGAATCACTCCATAGCATTTCCTTCTATAAAAAAAGTTAAATTGTGCAAAATAGAAGAAAAGAAAAAGTATAGCCTTGTAGCCATTTCTATAAGCGTAAAAAGGGGCATGTGTGGACATATAGTTTTACTGAATATATATACGATTACTATACATGTATAAAATGAATCATGACATCTTGATGTCGTGAAGCATCTGATCAGTAAAGGATTGGAAAAAATTACTTACAGTCTGCAATATTTGTAAATACTTTACTTACTTTTTTATATTAAATTTGTTGTTATACCTTGTTTATTTGTTTATTCGGTCTATTTAATACTGGGAGAACCTCGGTCAGGATATTGCTTTTCTCAGTTAGTTGTTCAGTTCTACATTTACTAAGAACTCATTAATAACTATGCAAAGTTTTCAGTTTGTAAGATAATTTCTGAATCACTCCATAGAATTTCCTTCAATACCACAAACAGTTAAAATGTGCAAAATAGAAGAAAAGATAAAGCATAGCCTTGTAGCCATTTCTATAAGGGTAAAAGGGGCATGTGTGGAGTATGCATGTATAAAGTTAATCATGACATATTGATGTCATCAAGTATCTGATCAGTCGAGGATCAGAAAGAATTAGTTACTAGACAGTCTGCAATTGTTGTAAATACTTTACTTACTTTTTATATTAAATTTGTTATTATACCTTGTTCATAGTGTTTATTCGGTCTATACTGAGAGGAAACCGGTCAGGCTATTGCTTTTCAGCTAGTTGTTCAGTTGTACATTGACTAAAAACTGATTAATAACTACGCAACAGATAATTTCTGAATCACTCCATAGCATTTCCTCCAATACCACAAAGAGTTAAATTGTCTAAAATAGAAGAAAGGATCTACGAGGAGATTGCGAAATATATTCCAATGGTGTGACAATTATAAATTATATCTTATATAAATTATATCTGTGTAGCCATTTCGATAAGCGTAAAAGTGGCATGTGTGCACCTATACTTTTACTGAATATATAAGATTAATTTGCATGTATACAGTTAATCATGACATCTTGATGTCATCAAGTATCTGATCAGTCAAGGATCAGAAAGAATTAGTTACTAGACAGACTGCAATTGTTGTAAATACTTTACTTACTTTTTATATTAAATTTTGTGTTATTATACCTTGTTCATAGTGTTTATTCGGTCTATACTGAGAGGAACCCGGTCAGGCTATTGCTTTTCAGTTAGTTGTTCAGTTGTACACTGACTAACAACTGATTAATAACTACGCAACGTTTTCAGTTTGTAAGATAATTTCTGAATTACTCAATAGTATTTCCTTCAATACCACAAAAAGTTAAATTGTGCAAAATATAAGAAAAGAAAAAAGGTATAACCTGCTACCCATTTCTATTAGCGTAAAACTGCATTTGTGGACCTATACTTTTACTGAATATGAACTATACTATACATGTATAAAATTAATCATGACATATTGATATCATCAAGTATCTGATCAGTCGAGAATCAGAAAGAAGTAGTTACTAGACAGTCTGCAATTGTTGTAAATACTTTATTTACTTTAAATATTAAATTTATTATTATTATACCTTGTTCATAATGTTTATTCGGTCTATACTGAGAGGACCACGGTCAGGCTATTGCTTTTCAGCTAGTTGTTCAGCTATTTATTTACCAGCACCTGATTAATAACTACGCAAAGTTTTTAACTTGCAAGATAATTTCTGATATACTCCATAGCATTTCCTCCAATAACACAAAGAGTTAAATTGTGCAAAATAGAAGAAAAGATCTACGAGGAGATACCAAAGATATTCCAATGGTGTGACAGTTGTTAATTATATCTTTGTAGCCATTTCTATAAGCGTAAAAGTGGCATGTGTGGACCTTTACTTTTACTGAATATATATTCGATTAATATACATGTATAAAGTTAATCATCATATCTTAATTTCATCAAGTATCTGATCAGTCAAGGATCGGAAAGAATTAGTTACTAGACAGTCTGCTATCTTTGTAATTTATTGTACATTTACTAACACCTGATTAATAACTACGCAAAGTTTTCAGCTTGCAAGATAATTTCTGAAATACTCCATAGCATTTCCTCCAATACCACAAAGAGTTAATTTGTGCAAAAATAGAAGAACAGATCTCCGAGGATGCCAAAGTTATTCCAATGGTGTGATAATTGTAACTTATATCTTCGTAGCCATTTCTATAAGCGTAAAAATGGCATGTGTGGACCTATACTTTTAATGCATATATACGATTACTATATATGTATAAAATTAATCATGATATATTGATGTCATCAAGTGTCTGATCAGTAAAGGATCAGAAAGAATTAGTTGCTAGACAGTCTGCAATTGTTGTAAATACTTTGCTTACTTTTTATATTAAATTTGTTATTATACTTTGTCCATAATGTTTATTTTGTCTACACTGAGAGGACCCCCGGTCAGGCTTTTGCTCTTCAGCTAGTTGTTCAGATGTATATTTACTAACAACTGATTGATAAAGACGCAAGGTTTTCAGTTTGTAAGATGATTTCTGAATCACTCCATAGCACTTCCTCGAATACCACAAAAGAGTTCAATCGTGCATAATAGAAGAAAATATGTCCGAGGTAAAGGAGATGTCCAAGAATATTCTAAAGGTGTGAACATTGTTGTAAATGATAGCTTTGTATCTATTTCTTTAAGCTTTAAAGGGGCATTGTGGACATATACTTTTACTGAATATATATATATACGATTACTCTACATGTATAAAGTTAATCATGGCATATTGATGTCATCAAGTATCTCATTAGTCAAGAATCACAAAGAATTAGTTACTGAACAGTCTGCAATTGTTGTAAATACTTTACTTACTTTTTATATTACATTTGTTATTATTCTACCTTGTTTAAAATGTGCATTCGGTCTATACTGAGAGGACCCTGGCCAGGCTATTGCTTTTCAGCTAGTTGTTCAGCTGTACGTGTAGTACACCTGATTAATAACTACGCAACGTTTTCAGTTTGAAAGATAATTTTTGAATCACTCCATATCATTTCCTTTAATACCACAAAGAGGTAATATAGAAATAAATATATACGAAGTGAAGGAGATGTCCAAGAATATTCCAATCGTGTGAAAATTGTTGTGAAATAGCCTTGTATAGCCATTTCTATGAGCGTAAAAGGGGCATTGTAGACTTACCTTTACTGAATATATAAGATTAATATGCATGTATAAAGTTAATCATTCTTTTTTACATGATACTTCCGAAAGATAAAAAATCTTTGGAAAAGTTGTTATTAATTATTTTAAAAAAATAATAATAAGATAAGATAAGATAAGATAAGATAAGATTTTATTCACTATATCGACCCCCTCTCGGGGTATGAGAGCACAACATATTTACAATAATATAAATGGTATATTGAATACTTGTACAGTTGTATAGTTTACATAGTAAACAACATTTCTCAACAAAACATTTTAAAAAAAACAACAACAATAAATAAATATATATATATATATATATATATATATATATGTGTGTGTGTGTGTGTGTGTGTATACAGTGTAAATACAAGTAAAGTACTAGACGTATAGGGTTTTTAACTATTCTTCCACTACGTGTAACTACCTGACTTTGATAAAAATAATAAAAATAGGGCGCTTATTAGTCATCTGATGTAAATCACTCTTGCGGAATTTTAGGGACGTTTGCTGTTTTTACATTTGGTCTGACACCATAACTGATGACAAATATAAATTGTATTTTTTTTTTTAATAATGATGTTTAGTTTACGATTCAAGGTCTTGTACAGTGTTCTTAGTTTTGGTCCGGTCCCATATATTGCTGCAGAGTCTGTTGGTTAAAAAGAACATTTACTTGTAGTAGGTTCACTCTTAAATATCGTAAATTGTGTAAATATATCGACATTATTATATGTTTTTCGCCATTCGCTAAATCCCTCCATTCTTCACGGAGGAATCATTCAGAATCTATACGATCATACTTGGTGGAAAGTTATTTCTTGCCACCGAGCTAATGAATTTCTTGATGTATGTATGTTATATTCAATTTTCCTCTCATTCACAGTCCAACACGCATTACTAACACATCTGCAACTCTGTTAGACTACATATTTACAAACAATTATCGTCTGGTGTAAGTTTGGCAGACATTAGTGATCACTCGCCCGTTTTCTCAATATCAAGCCTCCAACCAAGCATCTGTACAAGATGCTCAACCGAAAACTTTATGGGTGATATTAACAATGTGGATAATGTATACAAATTTGTCCATGAAATAAGTAGTACATATTGGACTGTTAATGACTGTAATCTTGCCTTTGACAAAGTTTAAGAAATGTTTTTGCATATATACAACACATGTTTCCCCTTAAAAGAAGTGAAGATAAGAAAAACCTCTAGGAATAAACCTTGGTTTACTTCTGACTTACACTAACTCTGCAAGATAAGATATCGATTGTATAAACGATTTTTGAATAAACCAACAGAATATAGATGTAAATTGTATAAAATGTATAGGAACAAAATCAATCATGAGATTAAGTTGGCTAAGAAAAAAATATTTTAGAAATAAATTTCAGTCTGTAAGAGGCAATATGATAAAAACTTGGAAAATGATCAATGGAATTCTAGGTACGAAATTGAGAAACAATATTCCTGGTTCATTTCAATATAAGAATGAAAGTGTAACAGATATGGGTGTAGTATGTAATCTTTTTAATGAACATTTTATCAATATTGGTCCAACCTTGGCATCAAGTTGTAAATGTATGCCGGTTGACGACGTTACATCTATAGAAGTAAATACTTCTACAGCATTTTTCAAACCTAGCACTCCTCGAGAAATTTTAGGAATTGTATGGGGATTTAAGAATGGTAAAAGTTCAGGTTTTGATGATAATCTCGGTGGTAAAATGGTAATTCGTATTCTTTGTTTCCCATTGTGTGTTATATTCAATCTTTAACAAATGGCATATTTCCTGATAAACTTAAAGTTTCTAAAGTTGCACCAGTTTACAAAAATGGATTTAAAGAGAATTTAAATTCAGATTTAGATCGGGGCACTCGACATCTTCTGCTCTTTTGGAACTGCAACACAAAATTATGAATGTATTTGAAAACAAGGAAGTCATGATTGGTCTATTCTTAGACCTTTATAGTAAGGCTTCTGATTCATTAAACCATTCTATATTACTCCATAAACTTGAACAATACGGAATAAGGGGTGTTTTAATTAAATGGTTTGAAACTTCTCTCAGTAATAGAAAACAATTTGTTACTATCCAAAATTGTAAATCTAAAAATGTGGAGTGCCCCAGGGTTCAATCCTCGGCCCGCTACTTTTTAATATATTTGCAGGATATGTGTAATGTTTCGAAACCTTCATTTGATATTATTTGCAGATGATACCAGTTTATTCATGTCACACAAAGATCCTCATAAGTTACAACTTGATTTCAATATTGAACTTTGTAAGATTACCAATTGGTTACATAGGAACAAGCTGGTCTTGAATCTAAAAAAAAAACGAATTATATAATATTCACTAAAAGATTTACAAATTTAGATAATGTTCTTATAAAAGTTGATAATACTAACATTCAACGTGTTCCTCATTTGAAATTTTTAGGTGTAACAATTCACGAAAAAATGAGATGAAAGAACACACTGATGTACTCTGTAATAAACTTGCAAAAAATATTGGAGTTATGAACAAACTGAAATAATTTACTGAAATATTGCCTATGTTGTACTATGCATTGATTTACCCTCACTTGATTTACTGTATACTTGCATGGGCATGTACTAGCAATTTTTGATATGAATAGATTGCCCAAACTACAAATTTCCGATCATAGGGGGAATCCTCACAATGCGGTTTATTCCGTCACAATAAAAATTGGGCGTTAAGGGGAAATTCGACGGGCGTTACGGGGAATGATAACAATAGGCTGAGATAAAAGGATTCCTCCTATGGCTGCGAATAGAGTAATATATATATATATATATATATATATATACAAAAAAATCGCCAGACCTCCAAAATTCGCTCGGGTGGGGTATGGGGGCCCAGTTTCCCTCCATAATTCTCTGACAAGCCAAAAAAAACAACAGTTTTTCACTCCCCCTGGATCCGCCACTGGGTATAGATATATGTGAAACAGGAGAGTGTGGCAGAATGAGGAAGAGCATGTTGAGGAAAATAGTCAATGTGATGAAGTAGGTCCCTGTTAATATCTCACATAATGAGATTTTGTTTAGTGGTTAGAATGGATATTTATCTGCGATTCATCCAGGAAATCATTATTGTTATAGGGAAAAGGGTGGTAGATGACACCAACTAAAACACAATATTCCCGCGTCAAGGAATACAATGAATAGAAATTTTACTCCAAAGCTATTTATATCACTGTCAGTGTGTCTCTTCACTGTAAAATTGGCGTTTAGAGGAAATATACGATGTTTTACCGCCCCTCCCACTGCTCTGTATGTTGCTTGTTATTATTCTACAATGCGTCGGAAACAGTTGGCAAAAGTCTCCCCAAATTAATATTTCAAGATATTTTCAGGAAACTTTAATGCTATTGAACTTAAGGTTTCTTATATGACATGACAAAAAAAAAATCTGACGACATGTTATGCTTGAGTGAGCAAATGCCACTTTTGTGAAAGAGTGTAAAATTCAGACTTGATAAGAATTGGTATTTGGTCTGGCTGGTATCAACAAAGTCGAGAACCTTCAAAAGTGGACAGTTGGAAAAAGTCTCCCAAACAAATATTTCAAAACATTTTCATGAAACTTTCATACCTGGGGTCTCTACTTTTAAATGACACCGAAACAACAATATAAATAAAATCCACATTTCACAAATATTTGTATTTGATCTGGCTTGTATCACATTACCAAAGTTTAATATCACGAAAAGGCTTAGAATTTTTCACATTCTGATCATTAAAAGTCATTTATACAAGAACAGGCTTTGTTCTCGGTATGTCCTGATATATCCCATCAAAATTTTATAGTTGACAGAGCACACAAGCTTAAATTTAAAAACTCACCAAAAATTGATATTTAAAAACACTTAATAAAGTAGTTCATTGTTCACTCAAGCATAAAATGGGATATCTATGGATATACAGAGAACAAAGCCTGTTCTTTCATAGATTTTCTTTTATTGATCAGAATATGGAAATTTCCAAGCCTGCAAGACTCTCAACTTTGCTGATAACAGCCAGAACCAATGCAAATTCTTGTCAAGTCTAAATTTTTCACCCTTTCACAAAAGTGGCTTTCGCTCTCTTGAGCGTAAAGTATGGCCATAATTTTGGGTGTCATTTAATAGAAGAGACAGTAAGCTTTCCTCATGTATAAAAATTTCCTAAAATATTCTGGAATATTTATTTGGGAAGACTTTTTCCAACTGTTAACTTTTTCTGGGACGAACTGTATAACTGGATAGTGATTAAAAGAAACAGTGACGTAGCCACCATCTTAATGGCAGTTGGAGAGGAGAAAATAATAGAGAGATAGAGAGGGGTAAAAAGTGATGGGGAAAAGAACGTGAAAGGAAGATGATAGGACCCTCTTAAACCTTCCACACTCTCCCCATAATCGATGGTCTTGTTAATGCACATTATTTCCATACACATCCCAAGTCCGGTAACCACCCCCCCCCCCCCCCTTACCTAAATGGCCTGGATCACGGTATGCCACTGGTAACCATTGTTTCTTCATGACGTAGACGGATATCAGACGAAAATGGCTTTCATGACACCCTGCTATTGGGCTTATCTCGAAAGGGTGCGGCGCGGCGCGGTGGGGAGTGTTCAACGCACCCTTTCGAGACAAGCGGGGGGGGGGCTTTTCTCGAAAGGGTGCGTTAACTAGACTTCCATATCAGTCGTTCATAATCGAATTTAAGGAATAGAAATTCCTACACCATTGACGTAAACTAGTCTTACACATCAATCTTTTAAATTGAAATAATCAAAATTGAAGGTACAGATTGAAAATTAAATCAAACTAATTTTTACGTAGACAATCAAATAATTTACTTAAACATTTAAAAATGTAAAGCGCTTTACCTATACTTTTGCATATCAGTCTTTTTTATTGGTTAAAATGAAAAATAATGATCCATATCTTTCTGTGTATGGAATTCATTTTTGTTCTACTTACCAAATACGATCATCCAACAATTCTAATGAGTAATGCCATGTAATGTCTGATGTACTTGTACTATTGTAGGCGAAATTTCGCGGGGGCGGGCCGGCCAGCTAAAACCCAATGAACTCTCTCAGTGGTCTAACTCCTTCAATGATCTCTGGGAAATAATGAATGCTAATTATGAAGACTTTTCAAAAAATATTTTTTGATTATATCTTTTTAAACACATGGAAGCTAAATTCCACGTTCAGTTAGAAAATAGATGATATTTCGTTATTTTAATTTTATTATAAACGACTGATGTGGAAGACTAGTTAACGCACCCTTTCGAGAAAAGCCCCCCCCCCCCGCCTGTCTAGAAAGGGTGCGTTAACGCGCCACTCCGTTCTCAACGCACCCTTTCGAGACAAGGAGGGGAGGGGGCTTTTCTCGAAAGGGTGCGTTGAACGCTCCCCACCGCGCCGCTCCGCACCCTTTCGAGATAAGCCCTGCTATTGCTACTTCGCGATCCATGATAATGAGCGGGGAATTCCAAGTTTATTCTTTTGTTATATAGGATCATTGACCTTTTTCGTGGCAAGGTCCATGCATGTGTACCAGTTCGTACATGTTTGTGTTAGCTGGTGGATCTTTCATCGAAAGCAGCTACAGACTAGTGGAGACATCATATCATATACGTCGTATTGGTTTTAGGGTATAAATACTGAAATAGATATTAATCAGATGTTAGAGTTTTCACTTTTTGGCAAATAAAGGGCACAACATGTTCCAGCTTTTAAAGATAAATATATAGGCCTATCATTGTCCATTGAAAATCCATATAAAGTCGTAATATAATATCAATAATAGTTATATAAAATAATAAAAATAATAATAACAATGATAATGATAATAACAATAACGATAATAATGATGATTGTAATGATGATGATAATAAATATAATAATGATAATGATAATAATAATAATGATGATGATAATGATTATAATGATGATAATAAATATAATAATAATGATAATAATAATAATAATAATGATAAAAATAAGTATGATAATGATAATAACAATAAAATAATAATGAACATTGCATGTATAGCGCATGTCACTGACACTAAGCAAGTCCCTAAGCAGTTATTAAAAAAAGTTATTAATGATAGATCTGAGGACAGAAAATAATTACTGATGCCTGTTACACGGGATATAAGGGAGAATCAAATAATTATGATTAGAAATTACTAATCATTATTCACTGTAAACATACAATCATTTGTAGGCATATTGTTTTAAATCAATATTTTTACACAATTAATAAATTTATCAAGGGTAGGTATCTGTAGGAGATAATTGCTGGTATATGAAAATGATACATATAACTATAGCATGCAGAAGCTACTAAAAAACCAATAACAATCAATAAATCCTCCCTCAATGCAGAGGAGTAGAAATCCATTCTTCTTGGAGTTATATTAGGGATCACTTCGCTCTGGAGTTGAATCCCATGAGTGGAATCCATTGTTCTCACAGAATCAAACGAAAGTTATATTGAATTGTAAAGACTACAAAATAATTGATCATCGTGCCAAACAGTTTTGCTCCTCTCTAAACATACAAGAGTTGGAATCCACTCCTAAATGAGTCGTATTAGGGATCACTTTATTTTATTCTGAAAATCCACACTCAAAATACTGGAATTCACTGTCAAATGAGCAGTTGAAACCACTACTTTAGATTCCACTATTTTGAGCGTGGATTTCCACTCCAAAATTATGCGTGAACCCCACAATAACTCCTCAAAGTGTAGATTTTCCCTCATATACGTTTAGAAAGTAAAATTAACCACCGATATTCCCGCATATTTTCCCTAAGCCGGAATTATTTCAATCTCTAGGGATGAGGAATATTAAGTTTAAGATATTCTTTCACAAAAAATATCTTTTAAGACCACTGCAGGAGCTAGTACCCCACTGTTGAGGTTCCAAACTATTCAGACTTTCCATTTCAATAATGTGTCGCACAGCTCTGGCCTGGTTGTCCTGGCACCCAGTTTGTATACTCCAGTCGGGTCCCGTCGCACAGTGGGCCAGAATGGCTCCAAAGTGCGCAAGTTTTAAGTTTTACTTAGAATTTAAACTTAGATGATGGGTCTATGGGTATTCACACCCGTAGAATCCAACGAAAATATTTTCGAATACCTATGACGTCATTAAAATACCAATTTCTGATTGGCTGCCAAAATCCAATGGAAAATAACATATTTCTCGTATTACAATGATTTTCCTACTTCAGAAAATTGATAATGCGATCTCTACACTTGTATATCAACAACTGAAAACGGTTTTAACTTAAAGCTCAGGCATATGGTACGTAAGAGTGACTTAAAGAGGGGGCGCCCTACTGGAAAATATTTATAATAATGAGAAATTTGCAATGTATTGAAAGTAAACTTTGATAATGCATATACTAATAAAGTAATAATATTCAGCTAACTGAAAAATGAGTTATTAAATGAAGTTTCTTTAAAAAATGAAAGAGCGCCATCTGTAGCCTTGATAACTTTGCGAAAGAGAAACGTACCTGTATCACTAAAAAGTAATACTGTAGGTACTATCGAGTTATCAAAATCATAATACTGATTGATAAAATCCATGCATATTTTAAGTCCTTTTGCCCTATTGTTTATACTGTCAGAAGAGTGAATTATTTCGAAAAGCTCTACCTTGAATTACTCAGAATGTTGGGTCTGGAAAAAAAAGATAGAGAACATTTTGAGAGCTTGGTTTTGGTGTTGGACAAATTATGATACAAATTATACTTTCTCCAAAGGTTTCAAAATTATATTAATTATAAACAACCGGTATGAATTTTAAACTACATGACAGTCTCATTAATCGCGCCCTCTCAACAATGGGTCTATATATCCTAACTAAACAGTTCCAAAGCCTTGAAAATAATCGAATAGTTGAGGGAAAATGTACATAAAGGACTATACACTAATTAAAAATAAATTAAAAACTAATTACAAATATGAAACATGCTTATATAAAAATATATCTTTTATAAAGATATACAGGCAGAGGAATACAGGTAGATAGATAGATAGATAGATAGATAGAGGGATGCGTGTATGAAAAGATAGATGGGATACGGGTAGATAGATAAAAATAAATGATGCACTCAAAAGGCGAGCTAAAACTTGCCTTTTGGACTTCATTTATTGAAGGAAAGAAACAAATTATACAGCCCAGCGCATTTTTCAAAGAAGAGAAACTTCACGTTGTTTGACAAGTTTGTGTCGTTTAAAGAATTCTGGCTTGGAAGCAAGCAATTGTTTATTTATACAAAATAGGAGCATTTACGGACATTGGAAACTAATATCAGATCTCCATCTTACCCTACATCATAACAGAAGCCTATTCTATTTATATAGCAAATTAGCAATATCACAAACATGAACTACATCTACACTTAAAGGTTATTAATAATAACAGGATAAGTCTTACCTTAAACGAAGAATAGAACAAAATAAAACAATTTCCTCGGGATATAAACATTGTAAAAAGTTGAGCATGCTTTAGAATACTGAACACCACTGAACATCTTTGGCATCAAAATAACACTGCGATGTTTGAAAAAAGAAACAAGATAAATTTAGGCAGTATTGGTAGTCATTTCACCCGCTTGATGTAAACATTTTAATCCTATCCACAGATCGTGATGAACATGCCGCCCCAGTCGTCCCTTCTCTTTTCATTTTCTCTCTCTCTTTCTTTCTTTGATCTTTTTTTTTTTCTCTCTCTCTGTCCTTCTCCATCTCTCTATATATTTTGAGGCGGCGGGTCTTTTTCTATCTCAGTTTTCGTTTTCTGTTATGTTTCCCTCCACTTTTTTGTTTCCGAACTTCATTGAGGAAACTTGGGAATCTCTTCTTGACCGACGAGTGTTCTACCACTGAAGACTGGACTAAAGATTAAAATGCAATCCATATGTTTGGATATAAGTTGTTCTCTAACATGTCCCATCATCTAAAAAGGGCCAGAAGACTATTAAAGCTTCTTTCGGTACTCATGTCAAAAAGCATATTTAACTTTTATTCTTTGCTGTGTGTGCATTGCCTGCGCATTTTTATGAACACATGGCGCGCTTCTATCGCATGGAAGATTTAGGAGAAAAAAAGAGGCTAACATGCGGGTGGAAAATGGGTTCTTACTCAAAAAGTTGCAAAACAATGAATGCATAACAAATAATCAAAGTTTCGGGTCTATTTGAATGAAAATGACCCACTTAAAATTAATTTCAAGAAGAAATACTGCTCAGAGGTGTTCTACACGTTGTAATCTTTGCTTAGAACGTGAAAAAATTAATTCTGTTTCATTGACCAAATCCCTATTTTGGCGCACTTTTGCTCACACCTGGCCCACTGTGTGTCGGTCCACTGGGTTTCAGTACCTCTTAGACCGATCCAATATGACTGGAAGGAAAACGAGAGAGGGGGCAAAAAATACATATCTATAATACCAGCCAATGAATTTTAGATTTTTTCAGAACATGATTCAGGTGCTTCGACATATGCTCCGGCGACAATAATTACCCCGAGCTTTATTTCGTCTAAGATACAGGTCTTGACAATAGCATATTCAACGGGGGTGGCAAGGGGGAAAATTTGCCCCCGACCATGAAAGATTTTCAACCATGAAACAAATTAAACTGACTCTTTCAATCATCATGAATCGTTTATTTCAAAGGCAATTGTATCCAAATTGCTTTTAAAACCTCATAAATTAAAGAGAAATTTTCAAAAATGTTCCCGCTCGGTGGCAATGCCACCCTGCATAACAGTACTGTTAAGTTGACGTTTTGAGGCCAATCGTCAAAAAGCTAAGCAGAGCTAATATCAGGCCACGTGTAAAGCAGAACAGAATGAATTTGAACACCTTTCTTATCATTGAAATAAAACATAAAATATCTGCAAACATATAAATCAAATCAACAGTTTAAACATGAATTGTAAAGATAGAGCTGTCCAAGCACTATCAATCTTCGCTCGCTCGCAAATATCTATGATTTTTTAAAACTTTTTTGAACACCATTGGGTCGAATGTTTTTGCCTCATGAAGCCAAGGTCCAGATACGCTACTGACAGGGGAGTCGATTATGGGGTGGAAGGTGGGGCAGTTGCCCCCCCCCCCCCCCGAAAATATTGGGAGGGCAAACATATCGTTTTACCCTCCCAATAAATCAGGAGGTGTAAAATGAAAAGAGGAAAAATGATGCAAGGAAATGAAACCTTCCAAACAATGAAATTCAACAGCTATTACATGATCAGATTTCAATTTCACCGCGCGCTTCGTACGCAAATTCTCGAATTTGCCCTGCTTCATGTAACGTGGAGAAGCTGGTAATTAAGAGGCGTTAACAAAGTCATGAAGGGTACTATTAGGCTCTCTTGCCTCCCTAATCCGAAAAACGGATCGACACCCCTGGCTACTGGCAGTGGCGGATCTAGCCGGATTTATAGATTCAATACATTCTATAGGCCCGCTTTGTTTGTGCACAATGACGGGCCCGTAGAATGTATTGTGTCTTACCAGGCTAGATCCGCCACTGGCTACTGGGGATAGGGTTAGGTTTACAATTGGGTTAGGATTAGGTTCAGGAATAGCATTTGGTCCAAATATGGTTAGTTTATAAAGTTGACGCGAAGGAATTGTCGCAGGAGCATAATGTCGTACAACCTTACGAAAATCATAACTCATTTATTAAACTCCAAGTCGCAATGAAAATTTCAGTAGTAACAGTAACTCATAAGCAAATAAGTGCTATATTTCTCTTTTTTCAGTTCCTGTTACATGCTGCCATTGTATTCTTTGACTTTGCGATATTTTTTAAATAAAATTCAACAGACAAATATTGAAGCACACGCAATAGAGCGCTTCTGTAATGTATACAAATTAAGGCATATATATTCTCTGAGCACCTAGTGACGAGCTATTCCATTTACCTGCTTTTTATAAATGAGCCTCAATTGTTGGAATCCAGTTTGCATACATTATTAGTTGCTATGTCCGGCAAGCTTTCTGGTTGTCAAGAACAACCTTTGTTTGAAAGGTATGTATAAAATTTGCATACATTACCGAAGCGGTCTATTGCAGGTCTATTGTATATATCACCCCCCCCCCCCCCCCCCCCCCCACCCCAAACATAATGTAGATCTCTTCTGCCCTTCTCTCTCTCTCTCTCTCTTCAGTCTCCGTTTCCCTTTATAAAAGAAAACCGTCGAGCTAAACGTTATAAGAAGATTCAATTGTTAAAGTGAAGAATTGTATAATTACACAGGAATGCAACACCACAGGGCATACATACATACATAAATCGAACGAGAGGCAAAATAATCACAAAAATGAAGAAGTTGGGAACTCTTTCATTTTGTTCCTTAACACAACATAATAAAGGAAAGGTCACGGGGAGTATATTAGCCATTTATAAAGTCCTACATTCATAATCCGAAGAGGGCTTCCAGTTCATGTTTTCAAAGTATTTATAGCATTGGCGTAGATACGAACACGCTTTCTATTGTTAGTGGGGGATGATGAATAGATCATCCCCCCCCCCCCCACTAACAATGGATGATTATGCGTGTCTACGCCCGTGATTTATAGGGTTGGAAATAATTTAATCGCACTTCTAACGAGTTCGCGCATTGTGCGTCACAGTGATTTGATATCTGACGTCATTGATTCCCTACCACCCACAATACATTTAAAAATAAATGTTAATCATATTTCAAACAGATCTTTGAAAGATTTTATTGATTGATTTATGGTATAATGCAAACAATTCAAAGCGTTTTGAAAGATGCAGAAAGATGGAAAATGGAATGTAATAGGACAGGTGTCGTGGACTAGTGGATACGTCACCGGACTGTGGTGACGGCGCTAATGTCCTTTGGCAAGACATTTATCTACATTTGCCAATCTCCACCCAGGTGAAGTAAATGGGTACCCGGTAAGAAGAAATTCCTTGAATGCCTTAGCGCCTATCATGACGGCTCGGCTAAAGCCGGGGTAATAAAGTGATACTTTGTATTAAGCGCAGTAGAGTATATTTGTATAGTAGCTGCGCCATATAAATGGACATATTATTATTATTATTATAATTATAAATGAAAATATATTTTGAAAGGCAAGAGAGAAATGGATATTATTTTGATATGGGAAATATAGAGGATAAACATTTTAAGGAGAACTCATCCCAATAGACCTCATGATGGCATTCGGTTCTTTGGACAACCACTACTTGTAGAGGGCGTCGTTTGTGGCTTTGCTATCGATGGATACGAGATTGCCTCCGGAATACGCTTGGCAGATTGCAATAGGGACTTTTCGATTTGCACGTCCCTTAGTCGACTGCTACGTGCGGTAATTCAGTGGACTGCTTTGTGTTAATGGTATACAAAGCCGGTGAAGCGAGGCACCACGCTTTGTGCAAGAGCGGCTCACACGTCCACTGCCTTGAGGACGACCAGGATTTCCACCCAAAACGCGTACGTCCACAGGGCAGTGGACGAGTGAGCCGTCCTTGCACAAAGCGTGGTGCCTCGCTTCACCGACTTTGTATACCATTAACACAAAGCAGTCCATTGAATTACCGCACGTAGCAGTCGACTAGTGAACGTGCAAAACGAAAAGTCCCTATTGGCGTTCGTCCAAGTGTCCATGTCATACAATGAGTCTGGATGTGCATTGGGGTAGATCTTTAAAAAGAGAAAGCAGGAGCCTTCGATGCCGGGTATCCTCGCCCAAGAAGCGGAGCAAGTGCTACAGCAGGCCATAGAGATTAGTAGCACAGTACTAGGAGAGCGAAGCGAGACATGCTGCTGAGTGCTGGGTGAGTAAATGTCGAAGCGATTGTTTCGCTAGCTCATGTATCAACTTTATTACCCTATGTACCAGGTATTATATTCACTGTTGTAAATTTCGCAACGAGATCCCAGATCTTTATCCTACTATTCCACTATTCCTTCATCATTATTGTTACTAGTATTTTTTTTTATTTGCACATTATTTCAAACTGGTGACCGTTTATTTTTTGAGCCTCTATTCTGTACTTTTGTATAATCGACCGTTTGATAAATAGCAAAATACAATGCAATTTCAAGCTGCTGCTCAGTGGCTGGTGGAGTAATAACCAAATGAGAGATGACAACTGAGAGATGCATCTGTGTGCCTTTGTGGTCCGATTTAATTTAATATGTCTTTCCGTATTTTTCCCCCGTTTAATTTGGCATCATTTTTGAAAAGTCGTAGGTCTATTTGAAGATAAGGTGAACAAATATGTCCAAAAAAAAACATAAATAAAAATAAATTGGAAATAAAATAACGTCCACCGACGAACAACGAGCAAAGTGTGTACTTTGTAGGCAAATTTATAAGCGTACTTTATAAGCGTACCATAGACAAATATCCTCTCCCTCGGCACGCCCACCCGACACACACAACACCATACAAATAATAGTCTCTATAATTATTATTTACAATTTTAATTCAATCCAATTTAATGACATTTATTTCCAACTTTCTAATATAAGTTTACCAAGTAATAAATAAAGAAAAATAATGTACATATTTTTAAAACAAAAATATGATAAAATATCATATATGATAAAATATCCGGTGGTACATACATATTTGGAGGACACACCTCTGAAAGCAAAAGCTTGGGGGCGAGGGTGCCCTTAGCGTTAGAGTAGATAATACATATTTTAAAAGGGAATAACTACAAAAACTTTTTTTTTTAATAACATCCCTACACCCCTGGACTTGATTGAAAAAAAGAGGAAAGGGGGAGAACAGGGGATGTAAATAAAAAAGTAGTACGGAAAAAAGATAAATCCACGAAGAAACAAAGAGAAGAAACGGAAAGAAAAGACCCAATGGAGGATGGGGAAGTGTCTTAAACCATGTTATTTGTAAGAACTTGAACCAAGTTCATGAAGTAATATTTATAGTAATATGTTTTAGCACTTATGCACATTCACAAAATATTTCACGAACTCAAAATATTTTTTTAATTGCATATTCATAATAACGTTTGATGAATATTCTATCAATAAAATCATATTTTTCATGATTTTTACAGTAAAGTAATGACTAAGATTTATAGTAATATGTTTTAGCACTTATGCACATTCACAAAATATTTCACGAACTCAAAATATTTTTTAATTGCATATTCATAATAACGTTTGATGAATATTCTATCAATAAAATCATATTTTTCATGATTTTTACAGTAAAGTAATGACTAAGATTTATAGTAATATGTTTTAGCACTTATGCACATTCACAAAATATTTCACGAACTCAAAATATTTTTTAATTGCATATTCATAATAAAGTTTCATGAATATTCTATCAATAAAAATCATATTTTTCATGATTTTTACAGTAAAGTAATGACTAAGATTTTACTGTATACAATTATTCAAAAACATATTACTAAGAATATAACTTGGTTCAAGTTCGGAGAAAATTATATTCTTGGACAAAATGGAAAATTTGTGTTATTAATATAAACAAATTAATTGGTGTATTGTGAGACAATGAAATCAGAAAATCATTCCCGAGTTCCCAATTTGTCTAGTGATTTTCATTTTCTCTACTTTTCATGTCATTAAAAATTAATAACTTCCTTATTACTAGTTGTCCGATTTTTCTCGAACTCTTTTTGATCTGTTTGTATGATTTTTTTTTTCCTTCTAATGAAAGTTATTCTGGGGTCGGACTTAACCTTTAATATTGTTGCAATCAGTTCAGATGTTGTCAAACTTGTAGACTATCATATTTTTTTAATATAACCCGTTGATGGATAAAATCTAGCCACGGACAGCTGAACAATAGCATTTTCCCTTATTCATGTCAAATTTGCCTCCGCCCAAGTTTTGAATAAGATGGATCATCAAACCAAGGTTTAATTGTACGGTCTCCATTCCAGTTGAATGCACTCACGTACTTATCAAAATAACTCCTGATCACCATTCATCCCAAACTGTTTTTGTTCCGTTTGTCGAATTTTTTGCTTCTATATTAAATGCAAGTTATTCTGGGACCGGACTTGCATGCCCCGAAGGGTTGAATCTGGGTTTCCTTTTCATTAACTCATGAAAAATCCTGTTATTGTCATCGGACAAATTTGACCCGGGCTTAAAGGCCCTTGCAACCAAACGCTGTTGATGTGCAGGGATGCATACAACTAATATTCTGTTATTAAAACATCTAGATATGTTTCATAGATTTTTTAATGTTTTTTGAAATATTATTTCCAACCTCCCAAGCTCCACCCTAAAACAAGCTCCAGATCTCATTCCTGCAATGACATCATCAGTCAGCTATCACTATGAACTCGGTGACAAAGAGAGCGGACAATTTATGCAGCTCCTCATTGTACCCTCCACAATAGCTCTTGTAGACAAAGGACATCCCTTCACTGCTATTATGTGACATCTGTTCTACATATTTTTACAGGATAGCAATCAATGGATGTTCTTTTGTTAACCAGTGCAATTGTGAAGGGTACAATTAGGAGCAGCATAAATTGTCCGCTTCTTTGTTCGTCATGTTCATAGTGTATACTAACATTCTGCAATAGACAGTGGAATGTAACTTGTAATTCCATTTACTCCATGCCCTCCTTCCCTTCGAATTTTCCAATTGTTTTTACATGATAAAATTTAGAAACAATATGAAAAGTCGTGTTCTTGCTATATATAAATCAGGAACAGATGATAATGATGAACAAATTAATGATACAAAAAGGTAAATTCATGGAACAAAACAAAGTTGATAAACAAAAGCAAGCGCCGTGGAACGGTTTTTGACTATATAAAGTGGGGTTGCTCTAGCCCCCTCATTCCCCCACCCCACCACCCCCCCCCCCCCCCCCCGCCCCCATTTCGGGGGCCCTGTGATAAACAAAAAGAAGAAATAACAAACCGGGTGGTTAAACATAAAGGTAAGGTAAAACAAAACATTGAATATGATGTAAAAAGCTACTATGAATACACGGTTGAAATGATACAGTGTATGAAAAGCTAAGGGTAGTCAATAATGTCATTTTACACCTTATGATTAGATGGCTACATCATTTTGCACAAGCAAATTACATTTGACAAAATGTAATGGTTTAATGATGATAAAACAATTGAATATGTAATAATAAAAGAAAGCAAAACCCGGCTATTTTATGTACTTATTTAACCGTTTTGAAAAATGAATGAACATACTGCTAACTCGAATGCATATTAATGAAATGGAAAGTAAAACTCGGACCGAATTCGCACCCAACATGCCCAAGTCGTCAAAGATGAATTTGAATGACACTTTGGCCTCTTTAAATTGAACGACCATAAATTACTTGGATGTTCGAAGCACAATTTCGCACGCTGGAAAATGAAATTGAACGACTGAAAAATCAATTTGAACCAAAGGAGTAAAGATACGGAAATATTTTGTATCAGTACATCAACATTTCTTTCTTATGAGTTGTATGAGGAAGCAGAGAAGAAACTAAAAGTTAATAAGCGGTGACAAAGTGTAATAAATGAAGATATATTCGAGAAGCAGTCACAATCCTTCTTTAAATGTATTTTCTGTGTTGATACAGTTATGGTAGTTGCTGTTTGAGGTATATAACAAGGAATATCAATGCTTAAAACTACAATGCAGAGTCTCTCTAGGAGCTGGATTATGAAAAACAAATTATAGTTTCTGGTTTGTTTCCTTCCAACATTGAAATCTGAATTGTAGCTTGTTAGTGTGTGACCTCGAAATTCACGGCAGGTCGAGTATAATGAATGCATGTTTGCAGGCCAATTGAGAGTGTAGGACTCCCTTGACTCGTAATCATCGTGTCATGGTATTGGAAAAAAATCTATCGTCAGAGACCCCAAACAAGCAAGAGAAGCAAATATTTTTCACCTCTATCTCTTAATTCTCTACCGCCAAATGATTGTGAACAGTCACCCATTCATGGGCCCCCAGCCATGCCGTCGAGACACCAGTGTTTAAACCACAGACACATGGGTTGAATGCTTCATTTCGATTTCGTGAATTGACAATGAATTTCGTGTATGGAAATAATGTTGTAAACAACATGCCTGGTTTACAAAGCATATTGAAGAAAATGAAGCGAACCGTGTAAAATAGAGAGGCCCATAGTTTGTCAAATGCTGCATACTAAACATCATACGCCAGGAGTCTGTCCCAAAATAGTCACCCCATATGAGATTTGACCCCATAAAGTTACTTAGACCTTCCATGTTATTCACAAATGCTTATCAGCCTGAACGAAGCTGCCGGGTTTGGTCCTAGACAGTGGCGGATCTACGGGGGGGGGGGGGGGTGTTAGGGGTTTAAACCCCCCCCCCCCCCCCCTTGGGCTGCTAAGTATGTGCATAGAAAAACGCCATCATGTTACTTGATTTAAAAAGACGTTATCATGGACTGCTTTTTATGGTCTCCATTGCGTTTTGATGCCAGGAAAACATCACTTACGGGGGTTCAAAATAGCAAAAAATCGGCTCACCGCTTCGCGGCTTGTGGACAATAATCCGCATCGTCGTTGGGTCACCCCCCCCCTTGGAAAAAAGCTAGATCCGCCCCTGCTAGAGCCCCCCAAAAGGCCTTCAAGATGGGTCGATTTCAACCCATCTAATATATGCGCCAAACTTTGTCAGAAAGAAGTAGTATGACTATACATTGCCAAGACACAAACTCTGACAAAATTTTAAGTCGGGATGGGTTGTCACTTGGCCTCTAAATATTGGGATAATTCCCCCCCCCCCCTCAAGGTTTATGGAACAAATTTTGTCAAAGCTAAGAGGTATGGGTGTACATTACAAAAATACAAAAACTGGAAAAAGTTTCCATCAGGGAGGAGGTGTATAACACGCCCCTGAAAATACACCAAGTG
Source organism: Heliocidaris erythrogramma (assembly GCA_025617745.1). Taxonomy (NCBI): domain Eukaryota; kingdom Metazoa; phylum Echinodermata; class Echinoidea; order Camarodonta; family Echinometridae; genus Heliocidaris; species Heliocidaris erythrogramma. Next base: position 50,680,621 of record CM046854.1, on the reverse strand, counting down.
CCCTTAAACCAAGCTTTGATGCCAAATAGATGTATGGAAATAAACATTTGTTGGCATTACAACCTTAGTATTACTCCAAATTGTTTCTTTAAATGTATGTCAAATTAATATAGTACACTTTTGAGTAAAGTACTTTTTTTTTTGTCCCATTTGGTGTAGAATGATCATTTCACTAACTGAATTGTGAAAATAGGAATGCTTTCTCAAAAGTAATCAAATGATATAGTGAGAATAAGGTAACCACGTCCATTGTCCATCTGCACCTGTTTGACAAAACATAGAGGAACTTGTTAAGTTGGGCTATGTGACTGCCATGCTGAAATCTACCATTCATGAGTTAATTACAAAAATAACAAGAGGCAGTGCCGTATATAGAGAGAGTCTGGCCAACTCGGTTTCAGTTGGGTAGCAACATGGCGTATATTCATTTGTTATGTAAGCTTGCAACAAAGGAATATGCACCATGTTGTTACCCAACTGGAGCCGAGTTGGCCAGACTCTATCTATATACGGCACTGGTCAAGAGGAGAGTACGTACCTTTATATAGAAGAGTATGTATTTTATTTATTTGTGCTTATAACCCGCGAGCTGCGCGTCTTCCATGCGTAGTCGTAGACTAGTTTGCAGGCACAAACCCTGGTCCGCCATAAAAGAGTGTCTGCACTGTAAGTCTACCGTAGGCCATGTAGGCCTACTATATTGACACGACCAGTCGGTAGCTGGTTTAGGCTTCTTTTAAGAAACAATGATTTCCTGATAAAGTGTCAAATTAGGGTTTGTGCTTGCAGACTATTGCAAATTGTAAAGCAAATTAGAACAACCATTCTGAATGGTACAGCGTCTGCCCATTCAAGAAGATGCGCTTGCAACAATGATTTTGATTGGTCAATACCGATCAGTTGCAACTTGCAATCAATCGCAACTTTCTTGCAACACCCCATCTGTGTAGACGCGAAGTACCTGTGAATCAATGGACTTTGCATGTCTTACGCATGGGAGACGCACAGCGCGCAGGTTATACCATAGGGTTATACCATGAATAAAATAATTAAGGTAAACTGGTCTTACACGTCAGTAGTTTAAATTTAAATAATTTTTATTATCATTATGAAAGAAGTCACCGGCCACTGACAAAATAAATGCCCGAACTGCAGCCTAGCTGCTAGCTGGTAAGGGGTGGACAATGTCACAAGAATAATTATATACACATATTTGGCATACGCTCTACTTACCAAATACGATCATCCAGCAATTCCAATGCCATGTAATGTAATGTAATGTCTGATGAAGGCAAATTTCAATGTTGGCGCAAGCGCCAGATAGACTTCCGTCTTGAGTTATCACGTCTAACTCCTTCAATATCACGTGACGAACCAAGTCGTCTAACTCCTGAAATAATCTCTAGGAAATAATGATGCTAATTATGAAGACTTTTAAAAAAAATATTGTTTACATATCTTTTTAAACACATTCAAATAGAATTCCACGTTCAGTTAAACAGAAAATAGGTGATACCTTTATTTCGTTATTTTAATTTCATTATAAACGACTGATGTGGAAGACTAGTTAACGCACTACTTCGAGAAGAGCTCCCCCCCCCCCCCCCCCCCTCCCGTTTTCTCGAAATGGTGCTTTAAGGCCCACTGCACCCCACATTCAAGTTGATTTCTGTTGTTGCGCAGGGATGCATACAACTCATATTTTATCATTCAAACATCTAATTATGTTTCATAGATTGCTAAAATTCACTGTTAATATGGCATAAGATAATTACTCCTGTGACGTTTGAAAAGTGACAATAATGTGTAAAGTAACAATTTAATGTGTGCCCACGGTTCTAGTAAACCTTCCCCCTGGACCACCCCCCCCCCCCCCCCCCGATAACAACCCCTAGGATAACCACCCTCTAGGACAACTACCCCCGAGGGCAACCACCCTCTAGGACGACTACCCCCAGGAGAATTACCCTCTAGGATGATTACCCCCAACTAACTACCCCCTAGGGCAACTACCCTCTAGGACCAGTAACCCCGGACAACTACCCCCGGACAACTACCCCCTAGGACAACCACCCTCTAGGACATCTACACCCGGACAACTACCCCCTAGGACAACCACCCTCTAGGACAACTACCCCGGACAACTACCCCCAGAGAACTACCCCCTAGGACAACCACCCTCTATGACAGCTACCCCCGGAACTTCCCCCAGACAAGTACCCCCTCGGGAAACCACACTCGAGGACAACTAACTACCCCCCTCCCCCCCCCCCCCCCCCCGACAACTACCCCCAGGACAACCATCCTCTAAGAAATGTACCCCAAACTGGACTTAACATCACACCAGCTCGCCAAAATAGAATTATTATGCCGCCTTTAGCACAATTTCCGCTCCGACCTGCAACAATAAAACCCAGATAATATACCAAATTTTATTAAAGGGATTCGGTAACTTTGTGGAGTCTTGATTTAATAAATTGATGAATTTTGATATCTGTCTTGTATAATGATGTTCAGAAGGATAAATAAATAGCCAGGCATAGAAAGGTTTTCAAATATATAATGCTATTATGACTGAATACTCCCATTTACGAAAGCGTAAGTCTAACACTGGGTCTATGTGGGGGAAATGAGTCTGGCATTTCCTGTCACTTGCATATGTTTACTTTTGTGAAGGATATGATGATTTTGAAATTCCCCCTCCATTGACAGCACATTGAATACGATGGTGCCCGCCCTCAATTACTAGTACTCTTAATTGTAAATAATGCTTTAGATTTCTCCAATGCATGAAGTCAGATAATTATTTGCAATATCAAATCTCTATTGGACGTGGCATGGTCAGCAGTTAAGGGGGACGGGACGGAAAACAAATATTCCAGCCGTGTGTCCCGTTTTTCATGCTATCTTCTTTTCTTTTTACCATTTCTTATGTTATTCTTTGTTTTTCCTTCTATCTTTCTGTATCTCATTCTTTGTTTTGTCATTCCATCTTCTTTTATTTATATCATTTCTCATATTGTTCTTTGTTTTGATCCTTCTATCGGCTTTAACTAGCGCTGATACCGTTCATATTACGGAATTTATGACTCAACCCATTTCCCGTTAGCGCTTAGTCCGGACTTAAGTAGTCGGCTTTTAGTCCTGACTAAAAGCTGGTTTATTCAAGCCGATACCTTTCATATTAGCTTTGTTATCACGGCTTATATATTCACGGTTAAATCCGGACTAAGCACGCTTCTACCCTAGTCTGTTACCCTTGTCATATTAGGGGTAGAAGCGTATTTTAGTCCGGATTTAACCGTGACTAAGCCGTGATATCAAAGCTAAATAAATATGAAACGTATCGGATTGAATAAACCAGCTTCTTGGCTGGACTAAAACCCGACTACTCAAATCACTTCTCGAGCACGAAAGAAAAGAACATGGAATAATGAAAACAAAGAGTAACATAAAGAAGATAGAATGATAAAAACAAAAAGTATCATATGGAAAGATATAAGGAAAAATAAAGAATAACATATGATAAAATAACGAAAATAAAGAAAAACGGAGGATAACATAAAGAAAGATAGAAAGTAAAGAAGGTAGAAGAACAAAACAAAGCACCTTATACATAAGCGCGGGAACAAGAGGCAGCATAAACCATGGCAACAAATGCGCATAGCAGATGTGAGGCGACCTTGCTCCTGAATATGAAAGTATCAGGGCTTATAGTGGCGGCTACTTAAATTAAGCGCCGACTTAAAGGGCAATCCAACCTTGGTAATAAGATGATTTGTGTGAAAGCAGAAAAATAAGAAAAACAGGATGGTGAAAGTTTGAAAGTAATCGGACAAGGACTAAGTAAGTTATGGATGTTTGAAAAATGAGATCACTACATCTATGCGAATCTCAAATTGGCAATTTGGTGAGTCGATTGTGACATTTATGTGGACAACTCTCCAGTTTGTCGTACACAAAAATATCATTAATTTGCGGTTTTCTTCGAGGCGCTTTTACCCTCAGGGCAGTACTCAAAATATATTGGAGATAGCATGTTATTGATTCATTTTCTCACATAACATGCTCTTCTTTAGTGGATCAGTTAATCCAACTAAGACAACAACAGGACAAAACCAATCAACATTCACTAACACACTGGTTCACCTTTCCAACAAACTTCATATTTGTTGCTAATTAACGATATAGACTAAGCCCAGTCCCATACCTTGTAACATGTATTAAAATTGCTAAATGAATCTTAACTTCCAGGATTCATTATTAGACTGTGTTAGTAGACTGTGTAGTGTTTTAGCTTAACTTCAAGAATCTATTGTTAGACTGTGTTGAGTGTGTTGTGTTTAATACTATTATATTCCAGCTCCCTCCCTCTCTCTCTCCCTCTCTCTCTCCCTCTCTCTCTCTCTCTCTCTTTCTTCCTCTCACTTTCCCCTCTCTATACCCATACCTCTCCTTCCTCGTCTCTACTGCTTTATATCTCTGTCCCTATATCTTCTTCTTTCCTTTCTCTCTCTCCTCCTCCTGTCTTTCATACTCCTACCCTTAATATTTTCTACTATTCTTTCCTGTCCTCTCAGTTTCTTCCCAACTTCTGTCATGATAGTTGATTTCCTGATTGCAATACAATCATTAACTGCCATCCACTTAATTGATCAAATAGCGGTTTTGAAGGTTCATCAAACAAAATAATTAACATGGGTTTTATTAACCAAACTAACGTTTTTAGCCCTAATGTTTCTTCTAAATACATAGCAACAGTGGCGGATCACTAAAATATGAAATTTGGGCACAATGTGCACATGTTATCAAACATCAGTCGGTGCCATCGTTTTCAATATTAGATTTTACATTGGAATAAATGTTAGGGGAAATAGGTGAACACCATTTCCCATTTAGATCGGTATACATGTATGTACGGAACTATAATAGACTGTTGCGTCGGACAATAGATTTTCGAACAATTCCAAATTTCTTCAGTCGGTTTTGGATCGGTCTTTTAAAGTCAGAAAAAATAAAACATACAATACGATGACTTAGCCGGTCAGAAGGAAAGTTTTGAACAAGTCTTGACCACGTCTTGACGATAAGATGGCAAATATTTCAGGGATACGATTAGGGATGTAATTTTATGCTATTATTAGCAAATTTGTTGCCTACAAATAAAATTGAATGCCGCTACCACGCTCGCCAAGTCTACAGGTGTTATGTGTACGCATCTTTGAAAATTTGCCAAAATTTGCAATTTGAATGTACAAACATAAATTTAGTAGCGTGTTGCTGAATTTGAATGCTCGAAGTCATAATCTGAATTACGGAATTCGTCCTAGGGCGACATTTTCCTTAATTTGAATCATTTTCAGATTTCAGATTTCAGATTTAGATTTTATTTCATTACATTTTCATTTTTCGAAGTACAAACAATATGTATTGTACAATTAACAATATACAAAATAATTGACAACACAACTTAGTGCAGAAACTTTTTCGATAATTACAAGCAAAATAAAGTGCATTAAAGTTTGAGTTGTAAGAAAAAAAAAGTAATAGTAATGAAGACTAGGTTAGGTTGATTTTATGAAAATGAGAATGAAAACAGAGACCAGCATAGAAGCATAGCTTTTAGAAGCGCTGGTCCCTGGTAAAAGATAAATCATGAATACCGTACATAAAAACTAGACTGGGTAATCATGCACAATACGCCTAATAAAAAGGGGGGAAGAAGACAGATACATGACCATGGAAAGCAAACAAATCATAGGCATAGCACACTTTCCATCGAAGAGAGAAAGCATTGAAAAATATTGTAAACACAAAAAGCTGGGAATAGTAACAATTGAAAGGAGTAATATTTACAAAAGACAGAACAAGAAGGACAGATCATGAACACAAATTGAATATTTGAGTGAAAAATTATTAATGTGACTGAGAACACCAATATTCATTATATCACGTTAAATTTTAGTAAACATTAAAAAGCTTAAATATTCCTTCGCTCATAAATCTAATTATTTGGGGGTTCAGAAACCGTCTTTCCGGAGAAACGCCGATCGTAAACGTACCTTTTTGTGCGTTTACGATCGGCGATTATACGAAATTGAGAAAGGACGCAACCGTGTTTTGAACTAAACGCTTAACAAAAGCCTCATTCTGGCCTGAAAAAGGTGAGCATAAACGCACTCTAAATGTCTCATCCATTTAATAATACCCATTCATGCCATGGTAAGATTCCACTGTAGAAATTACTCTGTTTAATCGATCTGGTGTATAATGAAGAGCGGTGGCTTCCAGTTAATGCGTTTGCTTTCCTCATCCTCCCATTACGTATTATAGTCATCATTGTTTAAATCATGTTCAGATTTTTTTTACAGATATCGTATCTTTTGTTTTTCTATATAGGCGTACCTTCGACGTGGCTCTCTCATTTCCTGTTAAACTACAACAGGTTAAAACAGGCAAGGACATTTGTACATTGCATCGAAAGTGGATTGCATTCTTTCCATGACAAACGGGTAAACTGGAGTCTACACGACAGCATATTAATTGCCTGTTTCGTACGTCAAAAAAAGAGAAAATTTCAATCTAGTCTTGATGCGAGAGCTTATTTTCAAAGGACAGAGAGAAGACGAGATATTCGCATCAAGAATGATTTGATACTAGCCGAAATACGAGACATAAATATATACATACACCTCTCACCATCAAATTAACATGGGTTTAGGTCTAAGCTAAACCACTTCAGGAAGATTTTCAAGTTCTCAAATTAAGGTTTCCTTATGCGTTCTCCATAGCTATCGATCAAATTGTGATTTAAGCAATATTGTAGACATCCACGACGCCCACAAAGACAAAGCCAGGTTTTGAACAGCTTCTGGAGTTGGTTGTAGATAAGAAGGACTGGAATTATCTCATCGACCTGCTGGTGAATTACAATGAACAGGAAAATAATATTTCAGAAGATCTACATTCGGTTCTTTACGGGGAGGAGTACGGAAGATGACGAGACTGTGGCGATGAACAAATGAAGACGGACTTCAATACGTTGAGTACACTCTTAAGACTGCGGGATGATTCCTACTGGCAATTTATGGAGTCACCCGGGCAACCAGTAGACGTAAATTATGTTTGAAGTTATCCTTATCTAGATTGGTCAAACTGACGGTTAAACGTTATCTGAACGACGCTCTGTGGATGTCACAACGCTTTAATGCACTTACTCGTTATTTAAGAAGGAAAATTTGGTAGATTTTAGGTGTTTCATGATCTTCGTCATTATCAGTGGGTATCATTTGTCAAATTATAATTTCTTTTATCATAGTCAGTGACTTTGGTTGATAGATTTGTTGAATAAGTCAGTTTAATTATCCCTAGAAAAACAGTCAAGCTAATACTTGAATCAGGGGCGGATCCAGAAATTTGTAAAAGAGGGGGCACAGAGCCGGAAAAATACACAATAAAGGAGGCAATTTGTTTTCATTGTGCAGTATGCCAGTTGAGTTTCAAAAGAGGGGGCACGGGCCGGTTTTCCCCCTATGTAGATCCGCCACTGCTTGCATTACAATCGACATGGTTATCCACTGAATTATGTCTTACTTATGTGTTGGATTTAGTTAGGACTGAGATTTTCTCAAGGACAGTTTGCTAAAATGGTTCCTCTCGATCTACAAAAGCATTTGGTGCTGTAAATCATGAAATACTTTTAAATAATTAGACATAATAGGTTCGGGTACATCATGCATATCATGGTTTATATCATACTGATCTAATCGACATCAAATGTTAACAATGTAGAATTTTATATTAGAATAACTGTCAATAAAATATGGGGTCCGACATGTCCAAAGGAATGCATCTTATTCCCTATATTTTTTTCATGATCCTACATCTTTATGTGTATTTGTATGAAGGATTCTAAATTAGTTCTGTATATATGATGTATATATATGTGACAGTGGGCTTCTATATTCAGACAAGTCCTGATTAACGAAGAATTATGTTCATGTAAAACACATTCTTCGGATTTGTCAATTTCATAATCATGATACAAGAATTAGTCAGTTAAAAACTGTCGTAACCCCAGAATTTCGTCGAAAACGTATCATCTTCAAATTAGTTCTTTATGTTTATAAATCTATCAATAACCAGGCTCCAGGGTACATATCTGAATGCTTAACTGTATATACACCTAGTAGAAATCTCAGATCCTCAAATCACAACCTTCAGCTCAGCTACCCAATTACCCGAAATTTGTCAGGTGATAGGACTTTCACAGTTACTGCATCTAGGCTATGGAATAATCTCCCCTTGACCATCAGACAGTCAGCATCCATAAAGACCTTTAAAAAAGCTGTAAAATCATATTTATTTTAAATCCGCTATCAAACTTTGTAACAGGTACATTCATTACATTTTGTCTCCCTATGATTTGTGTTTATATACAAATACAAATTATAATGTGTTCTATAATTTAAATATTTTGTAAACGCTCCGAGCCTTATGGGAAGGGCGTACTAAATGCTTATTGTATTGTATTGTATAGATGGAAACTCCTTTTCTTCAAAGGAATACCATTTTCAGACTCTCCTCTGAAATATATAAAAACTGTATATAAAAAAATAAGGATATTAATCATAAAGAAACTAGTTATTAATACATAAAACCACAGAAAATCGCATTCCACATTTAGATTGAATCAATGTATATAAAAAAAAACTCAATCTGGAAGATATTTTCATTTTTTAATGTTTTTTTATTTCTGTTCCTTGTTAAATGTTAGTTTGGAAAAACTAAACGTTCTAAATTTTTAGTAACACCAGTATTCGAAATTACCAGAGTCAGCGCATGTTTGGGTAATGCAGTGACAGCATTGCTAAATATAAGGAAATATATTTGTATCAATGTTTCACGAGAGTTGTTGGTTATTATCGAATTAGCGATATTTTAAGCTAGGTATTTACGGGTTGTGTGAGTTGTTACGGATCCTGATTGGTAAAATTATGTTGGAGTCTTCAGCCGACAGTATAAAAGGTAAAATCCTAACTGAATGATAAACGTCATTTCTGTTCAGCATGAATAATATCCGACTGTGTTTTAGACTTTGGTGTATATGTCATGTAATGACGTTTGGTCTTGTACATGTATCATAACATTATAGATAGGTATTGTTCTTTTGTACGTAATAAAATTCGAAATTACTTATGTATGCTGAGGACAATGGGTTCCTGTATTGAATCCTAAGCTGATGAAAGAACAGATTAGTGAATGTTTTCAATATGTATTTATTTCATAACAGTTAGATAACTTCCTTTACATAGTATTTACATGTACATGTATTATATTCTATTCATCATTATCATTTATTTAAGTCAGAATTTTCCATTCTAAGAGGGGTTACTGATTTTCGCGCTGTGATGTCACTACCTCTCCAAATTCTTCTCTTCTTTTGTGCATCCTCCTCATTTAGACTAAGCTTACTGGTCTTCCTTTTCCTCTTATGTCATCCACTTCCAGATCCCACGATATTTTCACAGGTTCATCATCTTCCCTTCTCAACACATGACCCATCCATATCGGTCCACTTCTCTTTACTACTTCCACAACAATTTATTTCAAACCCAGCCTTTCTATGACACAGTTTCACACCACACATCTTCCGTATCATGGCTCCTTCTGTTCTCTTCACATTCCAAGTTTCTAAGCCATATACTATCGCTGTTCTTTTATAAACTTTCTACCAGCTTGGATCGAGACCAGCTCATTAAACGTCTTCATCCGTGCCAATCTGCATTTTCTTGCCAAGGCAATATCACATCCACCACCCCTGTTGTATCTCTAAGATAACAAAACTTATGGACCTTCTCGACATCTCCCATATGCATCCCTTCCCCACCCCCGTCACTCCATTACTAAGCTCTCTGCATTTCTTGTACTCAAAACTCTCAGCCATTGTGTTGGTAATTTTATTCACTCCAGCACATCTCGCATGAACCCACCTTTGACATGCCGTGCATCTGATAGAGTTCCCCATCGCTCTTTTGCTAACAGACACAAGGATCTATTTAGTTTTTTCCACTGATGCTGCCCCACCGCTCGCTTCCAGCACCTTTGTCTTTCCCATGTTGACTTTCAGACCCTTGCACCCAAATGCACTCTTCCCGTTGGTAAATTCCTATCCCGCTGCGGCATTGATTCAGCCATCAAAACGGGGTAACCTCGCTAGTCATAAGGACCGCTAGTCATAAGGATCAGTGGCTCATAAGGACCGCTAGTCATAACGTGTAATTTCCTATACCTGTAGGGTCGCTATTCATAAAGCGAAAAGGGGGTCACTATTCATAAACTCATAAGGAGCACCATTCATAAGGATTGCTATTCATAATATGAGAAGAGGGTCGCTATTCATAATCGAAGAAAAGGGTCATTACTCATAAGGGCCGCTATTCATAATAAGTCATAAGGGTCGCTATACATAATACAGATACAGGGTCGCTATTCATAATACCAAATCGGGGTCGTTAATCATAAGGGTCGCTACTCATAATCGAAGAAGAGGGTCGCTATTCATAATCAGAGAAGAGGGTCGTTATTCATAAAGGTCAATATTCATAAGGGTCGCTATTCATAATCGGAGAAGAGGGTCGCTATTCATAATCACAGAAGAGGGTCGCTATTCATAATCGAAGAAGAGGGTCGCTATTCATAATCAAACAAGAGGGTCGCTATTCATAATCGGAGAAGAGGGTCGCTATTCATAATCACAGAAGAGGGTCGCTATTCATAATCACAGAAGAGGGTCGCTATTCATAATCACAGAAGAGGGTCGCTATTCATAATCGAAGATGAGGGTCGCTAATCATAATCGGAGAAGAGGGTCGCTATTCATAATGGAAGAAGAGGGTCGCTATTCATAATCGGAGAAGAGGGTCGCTATTCATAATGGAAGAAGAGGTTAGGATTATTTGTAAAATATGATTTTCATTGTTCAATGAACACTCAAATATGAAAGAATTAATTTGGCAAACAAAAATAATAATATTGGATGGGAGACACCCCACGGCTGTGTCAAAGCAATACGGGGAGGGGCGATGAAACAAATACACCCCTGGCCTAGCCAGGCGGGCAAGGAGGGGGGGCATGCCCCCCTATTCAGCCCCTTAAAAAAGGCGAGAGCGAAAAAGCGGAGGAAGCGGAGGAAGAGAAAGATAAAAGCCTAAAAAGGCGCTACGAAATTTGATAAAAGTTTTCGCGCTTCCCGTGGGAAGGGGGAAGTAACTCCCCATCCATGCATCCACCCCTGATACATACGGTGCAGCATTGCGTCCAATAATTGAAAGCAGTCCGGGTGTCGAACTAACTTTCCGCCTAAAAGAAGGTGCTACATGTACGAGCCGCTATCTTATTTTTAAATTTGCTATAAAACGTCACAGGTTTTGCGTTTCGCGTGGGAAGGGGACAATTTGTAAAGCAATCTGGGCGTCAAACTATGCCTATAACTTTCCGCCTAAAAAGAATTGTTTGCTACGAGCCTTTATTTTTCTTTATCTTTCTCTCAAATTTGCTACAAAATGTCAGAGCTTTGCGCGGGAAGGGGACCCCCCCCCCCCCCCTCCATGCCCCCACCCCTGTTACATATACAGTGCAGTATTGCGACGAGCCATTATCTTTATCTCAGATTTGCTATAAAACGTCAGAGATTTCGTACTTCGCGCAGGAGGGGGAAAACAATAGAGTTACATACCCCTAACAACTCTATGGGGAAAAATTCCCCATCCCTGCACTCACCCCCCTGGGGAGCACGCAAAGAGAGAGTGCTCATCACCAAATTAGCACGCTTCGCGCGCTCACAAACGCCCCATATTGAAAAATCCTGGCTACGCTTGTTCCCCCCCCCCCCCCCCCCCGTCAGTCCGACCACGTTGCGCCATTCGACCCATCTTGCCTCGGTACAAGCACATAGTACTGACAATTTTCGTCAAAGTAATTCATAAATGGCATAGCCTGTGTGCGGGTGGCGGGGTGCTGTATAGTAGGTGTTGCCACTATCATGTCTATAATCCTCAGAGAAAGGCGAGATAGCTCAGTGGTCGAACAGTGGCCTCGTAACTGAAGGATGCGGGTTTGAAACCAGGATGCACTCGTGTCCTTTGGTAAGGCATTAACCCCAAGTCCCTCGGAGAGGATTTCAGATTTTTTCAGATTTGAGATTTTATTTCATTACATTTTCATTTTTCAAAGTACATTTATATAACAATATGTATTATGCAATCAACAATATACAATATAACTGACAACACATCTTAGTGCAGAAACGTTTTTGATCATTACAAGCAAAATAAAGTGCATTACGTAATAAAAAAGGTAACAATAGTGAATACTACATTAGATTAATTTTATGAAAATGAGAATGAAAACAGAGACCAGCATAGAAGCATTGCTTGTAGAAGCGCTGGTCCCTGGCAAAAGATAAATCATGAATATAGTACATAAAAAACTAGACCGTGGGGCAACCATGCATAAAATGCAAATGAAATAAAAGGGGAAAAGAAGAAGACAGATACATGGCCATGGAAAGCAACAAATCATAGGCATAACACACTTTCCATCGAAGACAAAAGCATTGAAAAATAACGTGAACACAAAAAGCTGGGAATAGTAACAATTGAAAGGAGTAAACTTTACAAAAGACAGAACAAGAAAGAAGGACAAAGTGACAGGGGTGAGGAAAGGGGGGGGGGCAGGATCTGGAAGGTTTAATTTAGTCTATAGATTTTACTACACAGGTAAACAAGAATCATCAACGTTCATAAAAAGCAATAAGTGATTTTCTCAATTTACGTTTGAGTGTACTCAAACTTATACTGTCTCGTATATTTAAAGGGAGGGAATTCCAAAATTTAGGAGCAGTAAATGAAAAAAGTATTATGTGTTAATGCTGTACGAGTTCTTGGCAAGTGATATAGATTTGTTTGGTGGGGTAATGATGGATCTCATTATTTGCTGTGAATATATTATTGAAGACAGTGAGCAATTCATGATTATGATACTCATCTACGGGAGGGGGGGGGGGGTGTTAGGGGGTTTAACCCCCCCCCCCCCCCTTGGGCTAGCACGTAAAAAATGTATTACCAAATAACATGTAATTTGTTTTTTTCTAGATTCAGTGATAACTTGTTAGCCTTAATCTATTTTGCAACTGAATCCAGTTCAGAATTAATCACATTACATATAGTTTCTAGGCTTTTATGCGAAAAAAATAGATTAGTGTCATCTGCATACATAATAAAAGTCAATAAATTTGATGATCTATGAAAGTCATTTATATACAAGATAAAAGTTAAAGGACTTAAAGCAGATGGTCCTATGGTTGTTTACATACAACAACCAATATGCTTTACAGTATGAAGAAATGTGAATAAATTTGATAGAATTGAATTAAGTTCAAAACAAACATAGAAAATCCATGATGCACAGGCCCTTGTTATGGGGGGGGGGGGGGGGGGGGAGGCTGGCGAGCAGGGTCCGCTTGAACAAAACAAAAAGAAAGCAAAACAAAAAAGGGGTCTAATTATTGCCTTATTTTCTCTTCCTTTTCCTCTGCCCCATCTTTGTCTATTTTCTCCTCTTTCATTATTTTCCTCATCTGATTTGCGGGGCACGTGCCGCATACTTAGTACTGGTTACGCCCCTGTTTTTGTTTTGTTTTTCAATATTTTGCCCCATTATAATTATGTTAAAGCACATAAAATCGCATTTTCAAATGTTCTGCATAGATTTGAAAGAAATATCACCTTTCGGTGGCCTTCCTAAATTCCTTGATTATTTCTCACTTGTTCCGTCAGAGTTGTGCCCCCATTTGAGAAAGAAGTGAGAAAAGGGACTTTCATCAATGTTCAATATTTGGATCTTGGCCTAGACCGCACTGGTCTTTTGCAAATTTTCATTGGTACATCGAATAAGAAATGACGTTTTTGCAGCTTAAAAATACAACAAACAAAAAAAAATCGCTTTTCTCCCTCGCTTGTAAAATACCATAGATAACTTGGAGGGGATATAGGCGTACGAAGTGCTGTAGCCCCTTGAGGAATTTGAGAAGGGCAATATTGGCTCGACTATCACCTCATTACGGGCAGCGAGGTGCTCCAATATCCTCATATTTAGTTTAATACTGGAATACATGTAATTTTTGTGCATTTTCACTACAAAAGACAGTGTCGATTTTTTTCCTCTCTTGCAGCTTCGCTCGCTCATACATAGAAAAGGGAAACTTAAAATTCGGGCAAAAAACTTCAGCCCCTCCCAAAATTATGCATTTACGCCCAGGGGGAGGGGGGGGGGTCGAAAATGCGTTTTGCCCCCACTTTTTTGTTGGGGGTGATCGCCCCACCCCCAACTTCTGGCGCCTATGGACGCATCCTAGATCTCAGTTAGGTTTAAATGACGTCACAGTTTATGGCAGGTTTTTTTTTCGAAAAACCGCACTCTTCTAGAAAACTAGAAGAGAAATATAAAACAAATATAAATACAAAATGCAAAAGGAAGAAATAAGAGAAAAATACTGAAAACATACTGAAAACGCATGGAATTGGTATGGATGTACCCCCTACGCTCGATGGAAAGAGAGGGGCTATATGTGAGATTGTTACTTTGCTTCGATGGTAGAGCACTGGTCATGTAATCCAGGGTCCCGGGTTCGAATCCCGGTCGGGGCATTGTAATTTTCTCACATTTCTTTATGATATATTCAATTTACTTCAATCCTATCAATTATGATATTTAATAACATAAGAACAGTTAGGGAAAACAAATGAAGAAAGATAAAGCAATAGGGTGTGGAGCATTGATAAATATACTTCACTGTTTTAGAAAATAGGGATATACATGTATTTGACAAAAACCGGAAATGCATTCTATAGAGCTTTCTTAAATACAGTACCGTTGGACATTAATTGGGTTGTCCTTCATCCATATCCCTTTCTTATTTGATTTAAATGACGACCCTCTTCTTCGATTATGAATAGCGACCCTCTTCTGTGATTATGAATAGCGACCCTCTTCTGTGATTATGAATAGCGACCCTCTTCTGTGATTATGAATAGCGACCCTCTTCTCCGATTATGAATAGCGACCCTCATCTTCGATTATGAATAGCGACCCTCTTCTGTGATTATGAATAGCGACCCTGTTTTCGTATTATGAATAGGGACCGTTATGATTAACGACCCTGATTTGATATTATGAATAGCGACCCTCTTCTCCGATTATGAATAGCGACCCTCTTCTTTGATTATGAATAGCGACCCTCTTCTTCGATTATGAATAGCGACCCTCTTCTTCGATTATGAATAGCGACCCTCTTCTTTGATTATGAATAGCGACCCTTATGAATATTGACCTTTATGAATAGCCACCTTTATGAATATCGACCTTTATGAATAGCGACCCTGTTTTCGTATTATGAATAGGGACCCTTATGATTAACGACCCTGATTTGATATTATGAATAGCGACCCTCTTTCCGTATTATGAATAGCGATCCTTATGTCTTATTATGAATGGCTGTCCTTATGAATAATTACCCTTATGAATAGCAACCCTTATGTCTTATTATGAATAGCGGTCCTTATGAATAATTTTTTTTTATGAATAGCGGTCCTTATGACTAGCGAGCAGACCCCATCAAAACTATGTCATCTGCGTTCAACAGCTTCCATAGCACATCTTTCTGTATTGATTGAGATAAAACATCAACTACAATAACGAACAGATGTGGGGACAAGACTAATCCCTGATGTATACCAACTCCAACATGGAAACTCTCAGACTACCCACTTCCACATCTCACTCTTATTTATGCATCTTCATATAGTGTCATCACAGTCCTAACCAGACCTTCAGGGACCATTCTTTTGCCGAGTGCCCATTTGATAACAGGTAGAGGTACTCTATCAAAAGCATTCCCTAGGTCCAAAAGCACATGAACAGCATTTTCTTTTTATCTGCATAACATTCTTGCATCATTCGTAAAATGAAGATTGCATCAACAGTACACTTTCCAGGCATAAAGCCAAATTGCGTCATGTCAATTACGATGATATTCCGCAACCTTCTTTCCAAAGCTCTCTCCACTTCCTTCATATGCCATGCTCCAAGAGTTTCACTCCCCGATATGATCCACACTCCATCACGCTTCCTTTGCCCTTGTGTATTCGTATCAAGCTACTCAATGCCCAGTACTCTGGTATACTATCACGAAGCAGTACATCATTTGCGATTCGATGGAGGACTTCGATATCATGACAGGAAGACTCAAAATTTTCCTTCACCATCCCTCAGGGCCCACTCGCTTTACCGCTATTCATGCTTGACAACGCTTTCTTGATCTCCTTCTTTGATATCACTTGATCCTTCCCCTTTCAGCTTCATCAAAGTGAATCCTACCATCTTTATTCTTAATGCAGTTTTTTTCACCAATATCAGGCGACTCCCTCTTCATCAATCTCAACTTCTTAAATATATCTTTACCTCAAATCTTCAGTATTTCCAGTTCTTTCCCCGCTACTTCCTTCATGGCTTTCACAACAGCTCTATTTGCTTTCTTATTGCTTCTTTTTTAGGCTCCTTCTTTTTCATCTGACCTATTTCGCAATTACCTTTTGAAACATGCTTTCTTTTCTTGAATTGTTCGTTTTATCTTTTCATTCCACCACCATGTTTCTCCATGCCTTGCACTACCATTAATGGCTCCACATATCTCTTCAGCTGCTTGCAAAGCACATTCTTTGTACTTCACCCACAGATCCTCTTCTGACCCGCTATCCCGGAGATTTTCCATCCTCTCAGCAAACTTCATTCTTGTTTCGGTATTTTTCAGCTTCATTGTTTTGATCTTTCTCACCCGAACTTGCTTCCTCTTTACACTGATGCTTTTCACATCCGTCACAACCAGACTGAGCTGGAGCTCACCTGGAATCACCCTCATATTTTGCACTTGCTTAAGCCACTGTTTATTGAGCAAGATGAAATTATTCTGTGATGAAACATTGCCAGAATAATGAATTTCCTGTCGCTTGTTTGTAAACCATGTGTTCCCAATCACCTATGATGACTATGTACAAAATTCCAGTAACCGTCTTCCTTCCCTGCTCCTTACACCTACACTGAAAACCGCCATGAATTCCCTCATAGCCACCTACTCCTTCTCTAATATGACCGTTAAAGTCACCAGCGACTAATAGTAATTATTTTTGTCCTTCCAGGGTAAGCTCTTGTGCTAAAACGTCTTCCTCTTCCAAACGACCGGCCTGCGGTGCACAACTGACCACTCTGGTAGCTTGCTTCCCGCACCATCACCACCACCACTATCCTGTCACTTTTCCGACGTACTTCAATCGCCTGACCACGTAACTCTTCCTGATCATCACTTCTACTCCTCCAAAACCATCTCCAACTTGCCACCAGGACTTATAAGTTATATATTTGATCTTGAGCACCCGCAGAGCTTCCTTTCCACCTTGTTTCCGCCTTGTTTCCATCCTCTTACACATCTCTTCCGCCACTTCCATACTTCTACTACACATTGAATCCACATTCCGACTTCAAAGACTCAGTTTTAAGTGAACATTAGGTCCCTGTGGACCTTCATACTTGATAATTGATAATTTGGTAATTTATTCATTCTGATCCACATAAAATCGTGGAAATTTGTTTTCCACCAGCATATCAACAGTAAATCAACATGAAAATAGTACAATACAATGTAACATAACATACATGCATATAAAATTAAACAAAGAAATTCTATGCATGGCATTAATTTTGCCAATTAATATGCCCTTTAATTCAAGAAAGAACAGGTCTCGCATTCCCCGTTAAGGGTGGGGTATGCACCTTCCTTTTGCCATAGGGAGGTGCCGCCCACGGCAGTCTTTGGCCTGGTTGCTGCCTTTGTTTAATTTGTACAATCATATTGCTATTGGAGCGTATATTGTTGCTGTTCTTTTCCGGTGAGCCTGCCCTGCAATACCACAAACCCATCACCGTAGGGGAAAGGGTGGATGCCGTTGGTTCCTCTATGAACTCATTAGCGTTTTACAGGTCTTATTTTGTATCCTGCTGGGGTCCACACAACTTCATGGTCAATCAGACGAGAATTACCGGTCAAACGTCTATTACAGCATATGCCTATTTCCTGTAGCGATGTCTCCTATGGGCAGAAAGCTTAGCAGGTGGTAGAATTGTTCTTCATTTGAAGGAATCAAAGTAACCATACAGTTTGGCTGGCCGGGGTCTCTGCATGACCTTATTTTTCCTGTTGCTCTGTTAGGATACTAATTCAACTGTACAGGAATGTGCAAAGTTGCCTTTGAAATGATTTGTTCCCACTTCAATCCTCTCTGGAATGAACTCATCCGCGCTTCGACATGTCTTAATTTTTATCCTGCTGGGATCCACACACCCTCATGGTCAACAAGACGTGAATGACTGGTCCAACGTCCCTTACAGCATATTTCCTGTAGTAATCTCTCCTATGGGCAGAAAGCTTAGCAGGTGGTAGAATTGTTCTCGATTTGAAGGAATCATAGTCACATACTCTTTGGCTGGCCGGGGTCTCTGACCTTATTTTTCCTCTTGCTCGGTTAGGATACATGCTTCAACTGTACAGGAATCTGGAAAGTTGCCTTTGAAATGATTTTGTTTCCACTTCAATCCTCTCTGGAATGAACTCATCCGCGCTTTGATAGGTTTTCTTTTTTTTATCCTGCTGGGGGTCCATACACCCTCCTCACCCCAATTGCTTTAGGCGGTTTAGCCGGTTTAGTAGCCGACCACCCGACAATGAACAGGTAGTACTAGTAGTAATGGTTACCAGTAGAAGGGAGAACCTACTGTAGAGGAATCTGGAAAGATGTCTTTGAAATGATTTGTATCAACTTCAGTCCTCTCTGGAATGAACTCATCCGCGCTTTGACAGGTCTTATTTTTCATCCTGCTGGGGTCCACACACCCTCATGGTCAACCAGACGTGAATGACTGGTCCAACGTCCCTTACAGCATATTTCCTGTAGTAATGTCTCCTATGGGCAGAAAGCTTAGCAGGTGGTAGAATTGTTCTCCATTTGAAGGAATCAAAGTCACCATACTGTTTGGCTGGCCGGGGTCTCTGCATGCTCTGTTAGGATACATGCTTCAACTGTACAGGAATCTGGAAAGTTGCCTTTGAAATGATTTGTTTCCACTTCAATCCTCTCTGGAATGAACTCATCCGCGCTTTGATAGGTTTTCTTTTTTTTATCCTGCTGGGGGTCCATACACCCTCCTCACCCGAATTGCTTTAGGCGGTTTAGCCGGTTTAGTAGCCGACCACCCGACAATGAACAGGTAGTACTAGTAGTAATGGTTACCAGTAGAAGGGAGAACCTACTGTAGAGGAATCTGGAAAGATGTCTTTGAAATGATTTGTATCCACTTCAGTCCTCTCTGGAATGAACTCATCCGCGCTTCGACAGGTCTTATTTTTCATCCTGCTGGGGTCCACACACCCTCATGGTCAACAAGACGTGAATGACTGGTCCAACGTCCCTTACAGCATATTTCCTGTAGTAATGTCTCCTATGGGCAGAAAGCTTAGCAGGTGGTAGAATTGTTCTCCATTTGAAGGAATCAAAGTCACCATACTGTTTGGCTGGCCGGGGTCTCTGACCTTATTTTTCCTCTTGCTCGGTTAGGATACATGCTTCAACTGTACAGGAATCTGGAAAGTTGCCTTTGAAATGATTTGTTTCCACTTCAATCCTCTCTGGAATGAACTCATCCGCGCTTCGATAGGTCTTCTTTTTTTATCCTGCTGGGGTCCATACACCCTCCTCACCCGAATTGCTTTAGGCGGTTTAGCCGGTTTAGTAGCCGACCACCCGACAATGAACAGGTAGTACTAGTAGTAATGGTTACCAGTAGAAGGGAGAACCTACTGTAGAGGAATCTGGAAAGATGTCTTTGAAATGATTTGTATCCACTTCAGTCCTCTCTGGAATGAACTCATCCGCGCTTTGACAGGTCTTATTTTTCATCCTGCTGGGGTCCACACACCCTCATGGTCAACCAGACGTGAATGACCGGTCCAACGTCCCTTACAGCATATTTCCTGTAGTAATGTCTCCTATGGGCAGAAAGCTTAGCAGGTGGTAGAATTGTTCTCCATTTGAAGGAATCAAAGTCACATACGGTTTGGCTGGCCGGGGTCTCTGCATGCTCTGTTAGGATACATGCTTCAACTGTACAGGAATCTGGAAAGTTGCCTTTGAAATGATTTGTTTCCACTTCAATCCTCTCTGGAATGAACTCATCCGCGCTTTGATAGGTCTTCTTTTTTTATCCTGCTGGGGTCCATACACCCTCCTCACCCGAATTGCTTTAGGCGGTTTAGCCGGTTTAGTAGCCGACCACCCGACAATGAACAGGTAGTACTAGTAGTAATGGTTACCAGTAGAAGGGAGAACCTACTGTAGAGGAATCTGGAAAGATGTCTTTGAAATGATTTGTATCCACTTCAGTCCTCTCTGGAATGAACTCATCCGCGCTTTGACAGGTCTTATTTTTCATCCTGCTGGGGTCCACACACCCTCATGGTCAACCAGACGTGAATGACCGGTCCAACGTCCCTTACAGCATATTTCCTGTAGTAATGTCTCCTATGGGCAGAAAGCTTAGCAGGTGGTAGAATTGTTCTCCATTTGAAGGAATCAAAGTCACCATACGGTTTGGCTGGCCGGGGTCTCTGCATGCTCTGTTAGGATACATGCTTCAACTGTACAGGAATCTGGAAAGTTGCCTTTGAAATGATTTGTTTCCACTTCAATCCTCTCTGGAATGAACTCATCCGCGCTTCGACAGGTCTTATTTTTTATCCTGCTGGGGTCCACACACCCTCATGGTCAACCAGACGTGAATGACCGGTCCAACGTCCCTTACAGCATATTTCCTGTAGTAATGTCTCCTATGGGCAGAAAGCTTAGCAGGTGGTAGAATTGTTCTCCATTTGAAGGAATCAAAGTCACATACGGTTTGGCTGGCCGGGTCTCTGACCTTAATTTTCCTCTTGCTCGCTTACGATACATGCTTCAACTGTACAGGAAACCTGGAAAGTTGCCTTTGAAACGATGTTTCCACTTCAATCCTCTCTGGAATGAACTCATCCGCGCTTTGATAGGTTTTCTTTTTTATCCTGCTGGGGTCCACACACCCTCCTCACCCGAATTTCTTTAGGCGGTTTAGCCGGTTTAGTCGCCGACCACCCGACAATAAACAGGTAGTACTAGTAGTAATAGTTACCAGTAGCAGGGAGAACCTGACCTGGCCTGTAGAACCTGATCCGACATGTTAATATATATATAAGAACTGGGCCCCATCTTATAAAGAGTTGCGATTGATTAAAATCGATAGCAAGTCCTCCAATCAAATTTCCAATATCTGGAAAGATGTCTTTCAAATGATTTGTATCCACTTCAGTCCTCTCTGGATCATGGAATGAACTCATCCGCGCTTAGCAGGAAGAATCTGACCTGACCTGTAGAACCTTTTATTTTTAAACTCTCTTCCAATTTTTTTTTTTTAATGAAAAGTTGTGATCCATCCAGCTAAAAGTTCTAATAACAAATTATTATTAAATCATGACAAGTGGACTTATGGTTTAATTCCGAGGACGGTTTCACGTCCGATTCTGGTCGCTTCATCAGCTTCATGGTGGCGGGAAAACGGCGTCTTTGCCAATCAGCGCAGACGCACTATCGATGTTATTGTTTTATAGGTGGAACTGGTAAGACGTCAAGGATTTCTCCGGATTAAGGCGCTGTACACACGGGAGAGGTTATGTCGCAGTCCCCCACCCTTATTGAGAGTAGGGTTCTTAGCGCTGACGTAGACAGCTTCACGGACCCCGCCCCCTCTCAAACCACCGAGATTCATTGTCTAGAATGAGTACATCCTTGTCTTTGAAATCAGGTTTGGGTGTGTTCAGGTGGGAGTAGACAGCAAAATCGTTTAATCATGTCCCCGGTCTGCGATGCTGATACAACGTACCGCTTGTGCAGAGGCTGCTTTGTTTCACCAATATAGTTTTCTTTGCAACCCTCCCCTTGACATTGTATGGCGTAGACGACGTTATTTTTCTTTTTCTTTGGAACCTTATCCTTCGGGTGGACAAAGCTATATTTTAGAGTGTTTGCCGGTTTGAATTAAACAGGAATGCGATTGCCTGAGAGGATCCATTGGATTTTGTCAGCGAGTCCAAAAACGTAAGGCACCGAGACACCGTGCGTTGCTCAGCTGGACATGGCTTATTGTCCTGGCGTTGATGTTTACGTGGGTGGATGGCTTTCTTTATACTCTAATCGTGGTAACCACACGCGCGAAGTGCTTACCGAAGAGGTTTATATTCCTTCTCCTTTGTTTCCTCAGAAGGAGAAATGTAGGAAGCCCTGTGTGAAACAATGTCCTTACCACTCCAGTTTGTTGATAAGTGGGTATTGGGATTCAAACAGGAGGTACTGGTCCGTGTGGGTGGCTTTCCTGTAGACTGAGGATAGAAGCGTACCGTCGTCCTTAATGGTAATGAGCATGGGCGTTAATCGTTACGTAACTCTATTCATCATGGGGGGACGGCTATTGTGTCGTCCCCCCATGATGAATAGAGTTACGTCACGATTAACGCCCATGGTAATGAGGCAATCTAGGAATGCTAGTTGATTATGCTTCACTTTCTCAACCGTGAACTTGATAAAAGGGTCACAATAATTGATGTGTTCAAAGAAAGCATCTAATTCCGCAGTCTTAATCTTGACCTAGGTGTCGTCTACATATATCTGAACCAATGGGTGCGTATAGATTGCCGGAAAATTAACTTTGGGCTAAATCTTCGAAGTCTTCTATGTATAAATTGGCAAGAACTTGCGAGATGGGAGAGCCCATGACACGTCCATGTTTTTGTTGTAGAAAGTGCCGTAAAAGATTAAATGAGTTGTGGAAAGACAGAGTTCTAACAACTGACAAATTTGATCATGGTCTAGTTCCTGAGCCGAGGCTAGAGTCATTAACTAGGCGTTTGCGAACTGCTATTATTAAGGAGTTTTAGAGAAGACGGCAAAACCATGTTTGACGTGCTCTCGATCTGACTAGTGGACGAGGGAGAAGCCAGTGAAGGGGTGAACCGTCCTTGCACAAAGCGCGGTATGCAGCTAACACAAAGCAGTCCATTGTTGCTCGGAGGATCCAGGACGGCGTTCAAGTCGACACATTCGAAAGCTCACTATTGCCTTGTTAGTCGGAACGCTCGTGAAAAGGGCAGACACATCAGAGGAAGCGATCCACTCATCATCCTCCACCTTAATATCCCGTACCCTATCAATGAAGTCTTTAGAGTTTAATACGTTACGCTCTGTTAAGCCTACAAGTGGGTTGAGAACTGATGTAAGAAACTTGGCAATGTTACAAGTAATACTGTTTATGCTACTCGCAATTGACCCGAATAAATGTGCCCCTTGTTTTATAACTGATAACTTTTTTTTTTTGCTTGTCAGAGAATTATGGATGAAAACTGGACCCCATAACCCGACTCCCCCACCCCTCCACCCCTTCCCCCACTGAGCTACATTTGGAAAGGGCTGGCGAGAAGAAAAATACGGACCTCCCTTTTTAAACTGATAACTCCCCCCCCCCCCCCGCCCCCCGATTTTTTTTTTTTTTTTTTGCTTGTCAGAGAATTATAAAGGAAAACTGGACCCCCATAAAATGCATTTGTGTGCTCGCCTTTTACAAAATCCCGGCTATGCCACTGATGACAATGATGATTATGATAATGTTGACGAGGATGGTAAGATGGTCATGGTCTTGTTGACCATGATGACGATGATAATAATAGTAATCATGATGATGATAATGATGTCCAAAAATCTAATTATTTTCTCTATACGATTCACTATTACACTAGTACCAAATAGCTAGGTGGCATAGCGCCCCCTTAAGGTTCCAAAGTTTCCATAGTATAATAGATATTGGGCTCAAATTTACGTCCCACTACAGAGATACCAGTCGTGGGATTGACGTTTTTAAGCACGGTTGACGCAGCGTTAACGTGACGTTATTCATATTCATAAGGTTGTTTATGGATATGAATTACTAAAACTACTAGGTTTCAACTTGACTTTAGTTTAGAAATATGGATGTAGACAACGTTTTATAGATGTAGACAACGTTTTGACGCACTTCTGACGCAACACTGACGCGACGTCAGTAATTTTAATAGACCTGATTAATACTATTAAGGACTATAACTGTAGGCCTGCCAATTTTCAACTTGATTTACAGAGCCGTTTTGGACATACAGTCACAACGTCGGAACGTCTTGACGCACTACTGACGCAACGATGATGTGATGAAATTAATATTTATAGACTTGAATATGACTATTAACGAATATAACTGTAGGCATACCAAGTTTCAACTTGAATGAATGTGCTGCTGTGGAGATATATAATAGACATAACGTCGGAACAATGTTTCGACGCTCTGCTGACGCAACGTTGTTGTGACGTCATTCATCTTCTTATTTATAAGTTCTAATAAAGGGCCATCATTGTGCCAAATTTGAAATGTTTCAATGTGCCCTTTGTAAGATACGACTTTGTTAATGTATTTACAATACTAAGTCTATGCAAAATGCGAGCGCCCGGGCGGTTTCTAAGTCGAAAATGTAAGAAGTCATTTAAAAACTATCCTGAATTATTACTCTTTCCATTTCAATGAAGGAATGACAATAATATTTATGATCACCATTATGGCCTACGCTCACAAAAACGAGCGTTTATGCGGGTGTGCTTAAAATCGCCTGAAAACACCATCACTTTCTTTAACAATTAGAAGTAAGGGAATAAAACAGAACAATATGAAGATTATGATTAAGGTTAGGTTTAGGTTTAGGTTTAGGATTAGCACGGCAAAGTTAGACCGGAGCAATTGTAGCAGGAGCAAATGCAATACATCCACCACAAGATGATAAGAAATTCCATACATAGATCTTCCAAATATAATACATGTTTGTAAACAAATTTTTAGGCATTTTACTCCCAGTGTTAAAGATCGTATGCTCGATCTGTAATGAAAATCACAAGTCAGAAAAAAATGGAACCAGCGGGATTCGAACCTGTCATCTACTGCTTGCCGGCAGCGACTTAACCACCAGGCTATTCTAGTTCACGGCCAAGACACGATGAACTGGAATCAAATACCCAAGATCCTCTTCTTTCTGACTCATTAATATTCAACGGTCCGCCGTAGACAATACTAACTATTGTCTACGGCGGACCGTGACTTGTGATTTTCATTACAGATCGAGCATACGATCTTTAACACTGGGAGTAAAATGCCTAAAAATTTGTTTACAAATTAAAATTCCTCCCATCAAGCTTCTTCATTTATATACGTGTTATGTATCTCCCCGCTTTGGTTCCTGGAAACTGGTTACTTACAAAGTTGTAGTCGAAGAAGAAAGAAGGCTGAGGCTTAAACAAACCATCATAAAATACCTGCGCGAAAATAAAAATACTGATGATTTCATTGCTTTTATATTCCCAAAATTTATTTATCTAGTACTCCCCCTGTATTTGTCTTCCCTTTTCCATTTTTTTGTTCCTAATGCGGTGAGGGCGGCACGAAAAGTAAGAATTAACTTTGTTTGTTTATGGAACGCTGGTTGAATATTGCTTTATATTTTATTATGTGTACTTTCTCTGACATAATCCAACATTTCGTATCATCGGCGTAAATCCGTTTCGAGGAGTGGGGGATGATCGAAATCTTTTGCCGAAATATTCGAGCGCGATAACACACACGAACCCCCGCCCCCCCCCCCCCACACACACACACATTATTTCTTCTTTTAAAAGTGGGGATTATTTATACAGGTCACACCCCCCCCCCCCCTTAAAAGTGGGGATATATACCCCACCCCCACCCCGGGTTTACACCACAGCTTCGTATCACATACCGTCTTTCAATAATCATATAGAATGCCCTTATCACACAAGATTTTCAAATGCAGAGGTGTTGTGGTCTATTGGACTGGACTGTGGAACTCATGGTTCGTGGTTCAAGTCGCACCGCGGCACTAATGTCCTTTGCCAAGATAATAACCTCCATTAGCCACTCTCCACCCAGGTGATGTAAATGGGTACCTGGAATGAAATTAGCTAGGGTAATAACAGTACTTTGTAGGCGCCTTGAACATCCCCTGACATGATAAATTATGTGCGCAGTATAAAATAATGTAGCTATTATTAATGTCCGTAAAGTACGGAGCCCGGGAAGGGACATGGGGAAAATCTTTTTTGGAGATATTATCTCGTTCCCTCGAGATATTATCTCGTTCCCTCGAGATAATAACTCGTTCCCTCGAGATAATAACTCGTTCCCTCGAGATAATAACTCGTTCCCTCGAGATATTATCTCGTTCCCTCGAGATAATAACTCGTTCCCTCGAGATATTATCTCGTTCCCACGAGATATTATCTCGTTCCCTCGAGATAATAACTCGTTCCCTCGAGATAATAACTCGTTCCCACGAGATATTATCTCGTTCCCTCGAGATAATAACTCGTTCCCTCGAGATAATAACTCGTTCCCTCGAGATATTATCTCGTTCCCTCGAGATAATAACTCGTTCCCTCGAGATATTATCTCGTTCCCTCGAAAATATCTCGTTCCCTCTCGTTTTCCCCATGTCCCTTCCCGGGCTCCGTAGAAAAGGCATATTGTTACATAGTTGATTTTATGGAGGACTTCCATACAGAAATTATTGTAAGCATGCATATATCATATGTGTCCCGCCGCCTCAAAACCTACAATAAGTCGCACGGACGACAACATAGCAAACAGCCCAAAATAGTAAATTGGCTTGGATCAGTCGATTTTCTTTTTTGATAGAAATGGGTATTTTCTTTATCATTCTATCATGTCTCAAGTTTGTGAGTCGTAATTCGACTTAGAAATATGTTTTGGGGGCATTTTAAAATGACTCCTTTTTGTTCACCTGTCGAGCTAATGGATGTTTGGAGAGCTTTTGTAATACTTTCATTCAATGCCAAATTACTACTTTACCTCTAAAGGTATTAAATTGATTTTTGGAGTGAGTAATGAATAGGTCCTCCTGGAGCAGCTTGCCAAAATTCAGCCTAATCTGATAATCCCTTCATACCGGTTGCTATGGCCGTTTGAATACCCAGTTTTACTTGGGCGCGCACAGAGAGCAAAGGTTTAGCACTCTTTTGTTCCGAACTTAAATGGCCATTTTCTCTGAATAGGAGTTATTGATTGCTGGCTACATGCTGATTCTAAATGTGATATTTAAAGGTGTTATCATTGAGTAAACTAGGCAAGTGATATACCGTTGGAAAGCTGAGAATCTCTACTTTCAGAAAATGTATAAAACAAAAAATATAATTTTTGCGACTTATTATAGGTTTTGAGGCGTCGGGTCACATATTACCATTGATAATAATGTAGGGTTGTAATCCACTGAAAGTCGAAGCTGTTGAAATCTCGGTTCCATGACATATGCTCCGCCGACATATGCTCCTCCGACAACTGCTCCGAAAAATGCGACAAGTGCTCCGCGACAAATGCTCCGGGACAATTGCTCCGCCGATATTTGCTCCGCCGACACTTGCTCCGCCGACACTTGCTCCGCCGACAGTTGCTCCGCCGACATTTGCTCCGCCGACATTTTGCTCCGGCGACAATTGCACCGCCGAAATATGCTCCGAAATAACGACATTTGCTCCGCCGACAGTTGCTCCACCGGCAGTTGTTTCGCCGAAATATGCTCCGAAATTACGACATTTGCTCTGTTTGCTCCGTGGGTTCCATGAAATGCTCCGCGGACAAATTTTTATTTATTTATTTATTTATTTTATTCCTGCATGTTTCACAATAATCAGTTTCATACATAAAAAACTGAAAATAGAAACACACAGAGGTCTGGCAATATAAACTGCACGCTTGAAGTTTTGCCATACCTAAGATCTTACATATTTCATACATTCTTAAAAGTAAACATAGATTAATAGATTAAATACAACAACAAAAAAGTGCAAATATGATACACTATATACAGATACAAATACAGATAAAGAATAAGATTGAAATCTCAAATGCTCCGCCGACAACTGCTCCGCGACAAATACGAAAATTTCTCCGCCGAATTATGCTCCAATATATATCTTTCTTTAATATGTTATTCTTTTTTTCCCCTCTATCTTCTTCTCTCTCTCTTTTCTTATGTTATTCTTTGCTTTATCCTTCTCTCGTTCTATATTTGCTTATGTTATTATTTGCTTTTCTTTTATATTTTCTCTTAGTTATTTCCATTTGTTATTCTTTGTGTTTATCCAGGAGCGGCTCTACGGGGGGGGGGGGGGGGGGGCTTTTAAGGCTAAATGACCCTCAAAAAGTCGCTAAGGCCCCTCCCCAAAAAATGGACAAGATGAAATTTCAATTGCACAATCTTCCAATATCCTTATATCCTTCGAGCCTTATCCTTTCGTCTTTCTATCTCTTTCATATATGCATTTATTTATCCTTCTATCTTGCCTGATGTTATTCTTTTTATGAGAGAGTTTACTCTCAATTTTCATTGTTTTTATCCTTCTACAGTATGATATTCATGGCCGTAGGCAGCGGGGGGGGGGGGGGGGGGGGGGGGGCTTAAGAACGTCAGGCTCCACCGGGATCGGACAAAGGTTCAGGGAGGGGGGTGAGCCCCCACCCGATCCTTTGTCTAGCCGACCTTCCTATGCCCACGGTTGCCACCAGAAATTTTTTTTTTACTAAAAATCCTTCAATTTCACAAGCAAAAGTTCCCCTGTTACCCGCTCGGTCGCTTCGCGCTCTCTCTCTCTCTTGAGGTTCTTCGAAAAAATTTGCGCGTCCCCCCCCCCCCCCCCCTCCGGAAAAAGGGTCTGTGTATGATGCTGATGGTAGTCTTTCTATCATCCTTATACGGTATTTTTTGCGTTTTCTTCTTGTATCTTGTTTGGCCTTTCCATATTTTCTTGTGAAATTTTTCGGGGTTATAATGACCGAGTTTTGGGCCTAGCAATTACATAGATCTTGATACTTGATAGAAGTTATTGTGTTTTCGCTTCCTCGATTATTGCAAAGCGCAATCACTTCTTTAAAAAGTCTTTGATAATATCAGGGGAGGTGTCAAGCTTGGATATGAGGGACACCTTTACGTGATAAAAAGGAGGTGGCAGGATGGAAAGATAAGATGACAGTGCGAGAAGCAGAGAAGCTGCCACTGCAGTGGGGCAATAACCACCAACGGCTTACGGGAACGCAGCAGGAATAGTTCAACATCACCATCCGCCGACCCCAGCTCGCGCTGGTGTGCTTCAAGTAAGGGGGGGGGGGCATGAAAAGGGCTGCAAGAGATATAAATTCAGGACCGACAGTGCAACTTATTGGCTATCACCTGATGGCCGCACCCGAGGTGGTAAGGGAGAACATAGGCCCTTTGGCAACAGTTGCCCGTGATGTTCAACGGCAGAGGTAACGTATGATGTATAAATAAAAATGAAAAAAAAATAATGATAATAACTCTAATGACCGCAAACAATCTGAGTAAGATAAAAACATAAGAAAATGAATATGTTACAATTCAAAATCCATGAAAGATCAGAATCAAACCAGGAAAAAAAAATATTTATCTGCATTTTGAAATACTGTGATGTTGTTTGAAGAAGCTTCCGTACTGAGAAATTGATCCACTCAGAATTCGGAGGGAAAGAAGAAATGCCCTCCTTAGCTTGTACACCCAATATGGAAGTGACAGGCAGAGAGACATTCCCCAGATGCAGGTAAATTCTGATTTAATCTGGTAGAATCTTCAGCTTATATAACAATTTCATGAACTAAAACATTTTTTCCTTCCTACCCTTTCAAAGCATAATTCGGTGGAGCAAATGTCGGCGGAGCAACTGTCGGCGGAGCAACTGTCGGCGGAGCAAATGTCTCAATTTCGGAGCATATTTCGGCGGAGCATTTGTCGCGGAGCAATTGTCGGCGGAGCAAATGTCGGCGGAGCAACTGTCGGCGGAGCAAGTGTCGGCGGAGCGAATGTCGGCGGAGCAAATATCGGCGGAGCAATTGTCCCGGAGCATTTGTCGTGGAGCACTTGTCGCATTTTTCGGAGCAGTTGTCGGCGGAGCATATGTCGGCGGAGCATATGTCGTGTCACCGAAATCTCATCTCATTTTCTTGACAATAAAATGACATTATTTCAGTGGTGTTGTATAGATACAATATGACTTGGCTGTGCAGAAATCCAGGAGAGCGTTTCATGAAAGGAAGGTGTCGGATATTTCATCCGACAACTGTTAAAAGCTACTGAAATCCTTGCATCTGTTTGGCTGAGAGCAAATTTGTCGGATAAAATATCTGACAAGTTCTTTCAGGAAACGCCCAGTAGTGTGGGCGGAGCAGTGGGGGCGGGGCACTGACCTCAATAAGTATATGAACACCAAGTGTGGAAAGGGTGTGGGAGCAGGCCATATCATCGTATTTCCATCTTCTGATCCCTCTCATTTTTTTTTTTTTTTTAATATCTCGTTCCCTCGAGATATTATCTCGTTCCCTCGAGATAATAACTCGTTCCCTCGAGATAATAACTCGTTCCCTCGAGATATTATCTCGTTCCCTCGAGATATTATCTCGTTCCCTCGAGATAATAACTCGTTCCCTCGAGATATTATCTCGTTCCCTCGAGATATTATCTCGTTCCCTCGAGATAATAACTCGTTCCCTCGAGATAATAACTCGTTCCCTCGAGATATTATCTCGTTCCCACGAGATATTATCTCGTTCCCTCGAGATAATAACTCGTTACCTCGAGATAATAACTCGTTCCCTCGAGATAATAACTCGTTCCCGCTCGTTTTCCCCATGTCCCTCCGTAGAAAAGGCATATTGTTACATAGTTGATTTTATGGAGGACTATGAACTTCCATACATAAATTATTGTAAGCATGCATATATCATATTACCACTGATAATAATGTAGGGTTGTACTCCACTGAAATTCCAAGCTGTTGAAATCTCATCTCGTTTTCTTGACAATAAAATGACATTATTTTAGTGGTGTTGTATAGATACAATATGACTTGGCTGTGCAGAAATCCAGGGGAGCGTTTCATGAAAGGAAGGTGTCGGATATTTCATCCGACAACTGTTAAAAGCTACTGAAATCCTTGCATCTGTTTGGCTGAGAGCAAATTTGTCGGATAAAATATCTGACAAGTTCTTTCAGGAAACGCCCCAGTAGTGTGGGCGGAGCAGTGGGGGCGGGGCACTGACCTCAATAAGTATATGAACACCAAGTGTGGAAAGGGCGTGGGAGCAGGCCATATCATCTTATTTCCATCTTCTGATCCCTCTCATTTTTTTCTTTCTCTTTCCCTCTCCCCCCCCCCCCCCTATATGCCTCACTCTTAACTTCGTGTATGATATTATTTTGATATGCAGCGTTAACAAAATAAAGGAATCAGTCACTTGTAAACAAAATAAGACGCCATTGTATTTTCAGCTGCTTGCACCGGGGCATGTTCGGCGTTTCAAGAGGGAACGGATACCATCCATGCTATTATTCGGAGGGCTTTTCAATTTGAAAATGGGGTGTATTTCATTGATCATTGACCCTTCTCCTGTGTATTTACAATCAAACGGTTTTAGTTATCACAATCAGTTTCACTTTCTCTTTTAGAATGGTGTGAAATAAGGTTATGTTAAATATACCAAACTCTTTATAATTTGATAAATAATTGCATTGCAATTACGTTCATTCATTATAGGACGTCGCACAGTGGGCCAGAATGGCTCCAAAGTGCGCCAAAATTCATATTCACTGAGTTTTAATGAAAATTTAAACTTAGATGATGGGTGTATGGGTATTCAGACCCGTAGAAAATATTTTTAATACCTATGACGTCATTAAAATATCGATTTCTGATTGGCTGCCAAAATCCAATGGAAAATTACATATTTATCGCATTACAATGGTTTTCATATCTCAGGAAATGGATAATGCAATATCTATGCCTTATATCAAAATGTGAAAACGCTGTTAACTTAAAGCTCAGGCATAATGTTACGTAAGAGTGACTTAAACGGGGGGGGGGGGGGGAGGGGAGGGGGAGCGCCATACTGGGACATATTTATAATAATGTGAAATTTGCAATGTATTGTAATGTATGATGTCATTACTTGAAATTGAACTTTATACATATGCTATTAAAATAATAATATTCAGCTAGCTAGAGTTATTAGGCCTAAATGGGTTTTTTTAACAATGAAAGAGCGCCCTCTGTAGCCTTGGTAATTTTGCTAAAGAGAAACGTACCTGTATCACTAAGAAGTAATTTTTAGGTACTGTCAAGTAATCAAATTCATAATACTGACTGATAAAGTCCATGTATAGTTTAAGTCCTTTTGCTTTATTATTTATACTGTCAGATGAGTGAATTATTTCGAAAAGCCTTCGCCTTGAAATATTCATTGAAGCCATTGTGAATTACTCAGAATGTTGGGTCTGTACAAAAAAGATAGAGAACATTTTGAAAGCTTGGTTTTGGTGTTTTGGTGGACAAATTATGATACAAATTATGCTTTCTCCAAAGCCCTATAATTTATTATCTTGTTTACTTCTTATCAGTGTTAATCAAAAGATGGGACCTTGCCGTGTAAAAAAAAGTCATGCGCGCCCCCATGCGGCGGCGTATGATGACAGAGAATCCTTCAGCGGCTGCGCGGTCCAATATAAACATATTTTCCGGGTAATGTGTCAGGGAAAATCGGCTCTAACATAAAAAGGGGCAGAAGGTGGCAGCCAAATCTGGTATCAGCTTAAAGCTGAGACATCAGGGAAAATGGTGGTAATAAAATTGAATTGGAAATCCGTGGAAATCTAAACGTTTCATATGGATTTATAAAAAACACGAATAATCAGCCTATTTTCTAGGATAATTACCCTATTATACTCACGAAGATTGCGTTTCTTTCCACTTTTACCCCATTCATACAGTGAAATGAACTCTCAGGAATATGTGGGAGCAATTATAGATCGAAAACCTAAAAACTACATGTTGAAATAACTTATTTATTAAATTGGTCACAATTTGCACTGAAACTCGCAATATGTTGAATTTTGCGGCTTGAAGTAGGAAATATACACCCTTAATGTACATACCAGAGTTAAATATTTTACTGAAATATTCTTCAAAGTAGTGTCTTTCAACAGAGCATGACAAAAAATAAAAAACACAAATTGCCCAAAATGACTTTTGGCGCACTTTGGTTTAGCCTGGCCCACTGTGCGGCGCAATGAAAGGAAAAAATGCAGGATTGGCAACGCTTCGACAAGGAAAATTAGTGAAAGTAGTAATGATTTAGAAAGGAGCGGGTGCATCGCTGCAATGCGCGTCATGCTGTTTAAGTTAAGTTTAGGGGTTGTTGTTTTTTTCGCCATGTAATCGTTATAATGTCATTTTTTTTTTTTTCTTTATGGTTTCACTAAAGTTTATGTTTGTATTGAGGGCAATACATTTTCTTCGAAGGGGGGAACAGTGTTTTGCCTAACTCACAGAGTTAGGCATTTCTGCCTTCCTATATACTGGGGCCTACAAGTGATTTACTCACAGTCTGACAAGCAGCTGGTCAGTCTTAAGTACAGAGTGGGTCATTAAAGTGACATGTGAACTTGGGTATGAACTATGGGCAAGCCTCATGGGTTATCATAATGAGGTGTTATATACAGAGACCAGCATAAGCTGTCATTATAAATATAAACAATATCCATCATTTTAGGAGCAGTAATTCTACAGTATATATAAGCACCTCTGCTTAGGATGAAGGGAGTTAGTTTTACTATGAGGAAGGGAGTTACTTACTATGAGTTAACTTCAGTAGTATTCAGTTGTGAATCTCTGAATGTTCGAGTATTTTAAGCAATAAGATTTTAAGCAATAAGATGGAAGAAATATCTTGTAATCAACAATTACAAGTAGAGAATTATAAAAGTAATAAAGTAAATTTAATATGAAAACAAAACGAAAATGTTTAATATAAAACCAAATGACTGATATCGGTTTTAAGGGGCTTTCACACGGGATTTGCGTAGAGTTGCGTAGAGTTACGTAGTGTTGCGTAGCGACTACGCAACACTACGCTGCCATACGCTGTGCCTATGCAAGTCTACGCCGAGGAACGCAAAATAGGTACGCAAAAAATTAAACATGTTTAATTTTTTGCAGATAAAAAAAAAAAAAACATGTTTAATTTTTTGGCGTACTGTCTGCGTAGAGCCAGAGAACGCAGTTTATACGCAAGCCTACGTAACACTACGCTACTGTACGCCATTCCCACGCAACACTACGCCAAAATGCCCCGGTTTCTCAAAACACAGTTTGAGACTTGCACATGAAATGGTGTAGTGTTGTGTACTGTGGCGTATAGACCGACGTAGACTTGCGTAGACTTGTGTAGACCTGGCGTACATTTGCGTATAATTGCGTATAGTTACTAAAATTTGGCGTACTCATGCTGTATCCTACTGTTTTTCATCACTTGACTGCTAGTTTGTACAGATTCGTCCCATTTGAAATTAAATCGTTCGTGCTCTGCCATTCCAATATTTCAAACATAGACTGGAAAGGTGTTCATATTGGTGTGCAAGGATCAAATATAGGAGAAGAGCAATTATTGAATCCAGTAAAAAAAAAGAAAACCCCATACTTGTAATGAGATAAAGACAAAAATTCAAGAGGACAAATAAAAGAAAGAAAATTAGCGGAACAGAGAGGATTATTACCAAGCCATTTCAGAAAATGGGATAAGTTTATCTACTAGGGATGCTGAGGCAGAAGCAATTTCAATGAGTAGATTAAGCCTGGTTTATTGTTGAAATATCTTTATAAGGTTAATTTTTGAGTATCAGGGTTATTATATTTTTTCGGTTGTGTATACGTTATTGAATTTGAAGGTACTTTACAATTTGTATTATGTGATGTAATATAATTTATGTTTATATTGCGAATGTTCATGCATATTATTTAGATAAGTATGTTAATTAAGGATGCATATTATATATGGTATGTTATGTTATTTTGTCCATTGAATGGAAAATAAAAACTTCTTTAAAAAAAAAATAGTGTTTCTAGGGCTTCCAAATGCCGAAGGATAACAGCTTTTTGGAATGGACTTAAACAACTGATCATCTTTTGATTCTACTTCACATCAGTGCAGTGTTCCGGACAGCAGGCAAGAGTTGCTTGAGAAGTTCATAAGGCGGGAAATGCTATAGGACTAATACTTTTTTTTCATCTTCGCTTGCGCAAAGAATCCGTACGCAACCGTAAGCAACACTACGCAGACTTAACGCCTGACCTACGTAAGTGTACGTGGACAAGTTACGCAACCCTACGCTACCCTACGCAGGGACTACGCCGATCCATAATTTGTTTTTTCATGAGTACGCAGCGAATTTTGGCGTACTCCCTACGCAACTCTACACAACTTAAAGGGGCATTCACACCGGGATTTGCGTAGAGTTACGTAGTGTTGCGTACTGTGGCGTATAGACCGATGTAGATTTGCGTAGACCTGGCGTACATTTGCGTATAGTTGCTTATAGTTACTTAAATTTGGCGTATTCATGCTGGATACTACTGTTTTTCATCACTTGACTGCTAGTTTGAACAGATTCGTCCCATTTGACATTAAATCGTTCGTGCTCTGCCATTGGTGTTTCTAGGGCTTCCAAATGCCGAAGGATAACAACTTTTTGGAATGGACTTAAACAACTCATTATCTTTTGATTCTACTTCACAGCAGTACAGTGTTCCGGACAGCAGGCAAGAATCGCTTGAGAAGTTCATAATGCTACAGTCACACGGCCATGTTACGGACCTGCGGATGCCTGCGTATATTTGGATAATGAAAATGCGTAATTTTTACCCCAAATAACGCAAATTTGAGCAAAAGTTACCTATATTCTGCGGACGATACGGATTAGTTACGGATGTTACGTATGAATTACGGATGTTACGGGTAAAACCTGTTGATGAGCCCATCCGCTGCCAACCCGCTGACACATGTCACGGACGACTTACGGATGACTTACGGACGATACGTATGAGTTACGTAGTTTATGTATGGATAACGTATATTTTGCGGATGCTTACGTATATTTCATCCGCAGCAGAATTTTGAGATTTTCAAAATTCACGCTGCGGATCTGCGTATGTCTGCGGATCCTGCGGATTAGGTTACGGATGGATACGGACGTTTTACGCAAAAATACGCAAAGATACGGATCAATACGCATGATACGGAACAATACGCAAATTCTACCTAAATTCTGCGCAAAAGACCTTGCGCGGGAAATTTAAAATAATTTTGAGATTTTCAAAACTTTTTCGCGGAAGACCTCGATTCCTGCGCACTCCCACGGATTTTTACGGATGCACTTACGGATGATACGCATGATACGGATTGCTGCGGATTTCTACGGATTTTTACGGATGCACATCCGCAGACATGCGTATCGCGCGTATCTGTCCGTCTGACCATAGCATAAGGCGGGAAATAAGGCAGGAAATGCTATAGGCCTAATGCTTTTTTCTTTCTTTTTTTTTCATCTTCGCTTGCGCACAGAATCCGTGCACAACCGTAATGCTATGGTCAGACGGACAGATACGCGCGATACGCATGTCTGCGGATGTGCATCCGTAAAAATCCGTAGAAATCCGCAGCAATCCGTATCATGCGTATCATCCGTAAGTGCATCCGTAAAAAATCCGTGGGAGTGCGCAGGAATCGAGGTCTTCCGCGAAAAAGTTTTGAAAATCTCAAAATTATTTTAAATTTCCCGCGCAAGGTCTTTTGCGCAGAATTTAGGTAGAATTTGCGTATTGTTCCGTATCATGCGTATTGATCCGTATCTTGCGTATTTTTGAGTTAAAACGTCCGTATCTATCCGTAAAATTTAGGTAAAAGTGCGCAGGTATTCGATTTTTTAATGCCGTTCTTTGCAATACGCATGATACGTACATGTTACGCATGAATACGGACTAGATACGCAATATTTACGGAGGATACGGTACATTTACGGACATTTACGGATATTTACAGACTTCTGCGGAAGATAGGGAAGGATAGGGATTTTGGGGGATTGCCGATTTCATGGAATCAGGTGTCAAGCTGTGTCAAGCGGTGTCAAGTGGTCTACACTGGGTCTGCAACCCAGATATATAGGGCAGAGGCTGGTGAGGTGATCTTCATTCTGTTCCTGACTCTCGACGGAGACTGTTCTCTAGTACATCTGCTGCTGACTTGAAGATGGATCGTGGACAGCTGGAACTGCTGAACCTGGCGCTGGAACTGAAGACGGCCAACATGCGACTGGCTGTGCTGGTGGACCGCTACCTGAAGATGACGAGGAAGAGGAAGGCAAGAACAGTGTGGGTGCGCCACTGGATCACCCTGAGGCCACATCAAGGTGCCTACGGCAACCTCATGACGATCCTGAGGGCGGAAGACGTGGAGTCCTTCAAGAACTTCACCAGGCTGTCACCCCAGATGTTTGCAGACATGGTGCACAGACTCACTCCCCGTCTGCAGAAGTACCACACCTGGTACAGAGAACCTCTGTCAGTTGGTCTCAAGTTGGCGATCACTCTCCGCTACATGGCTACAGGAGACAACTACCATTCTCTCATGTATCTCTTCTACGTGCCCCACAACACCATCTCCGTGTTGGCCAGTACCTAGTCATAGTCATTTATTATCCAAGCTAATGAAAAGAAAAACTATTAATGCTATAGGCCTAATGCTTTTTTTTTTCTTTCATCTTCGCTTGTGCACAGAATCCGTACGCAACCGTAAGCAACACTACGCAGACTTAACGCCTGACCTACGTAAGTGTACTTGGACAAGTTACGCAACCCTACGCTACCCTACGCAGGGACTACGCGATCCATCATTTGTTTTTTTCATGAGTACGCATTTCACACCGCCAAAATTCGCTCGTACTCATTAAAAAAAGAGTAGCGTAGGGTTGCATAACTTGTCCACGTACACCTACGTAGGTCAGGCGTTAAGTCTGCGTAGTGTTGTTTACGGTTGTGCACGGATTCTGTGCGCAAGCGAAGATGGAAAAAAAAGATAGAAAAAGCATTAGGCCTATAGCATTTCCCGCCACATTTCCCGCCTTATGAACTTCTCAAGCAACTCTTGTCTGCTGTCCGGAACACTGTACTGCTGTGAAGTAGAATCAAAAGATAATGAGTTGTCTAAGTCAATTCCAAACAGCTGTTATCCTTCGGCATTTGGAAGCCCTAGAAACACTAGGGAGTTTTCGAATGTGTCGACGTGAACGTTGTCCTAGATCCTTTTTGTTAACTTAACAAAATAGGTATACAAAGTAGGTGAAGCATGAAACTAGCAATGGGTGAAGCGAGGTCACGTTTTACAGAAGACGGCAATACCATGTTTGACCATGTTTAATTTCAAATGGGACGAATCTGTTCAAACTAGCAGTCAAGTGATGAAAAACAGTAGGATTTTGGCGTAGTGTTGCGTAGGAATGGCGTACAGTGGCGTAGTGTTGCGTAGGCTTGCGTATAAACTGCGTTCTCTGGCTCTACGCTGACAGTACGCCAAAAAGTTAAACATGTTTAATTTTTTGCGTACCTATTTTGCGTTTCTCGGCGTAGACTTGCGTAGGCACAGCGTATTGCAGCGTAGTGTTGCGTAGTCGCTAAGCAACACTACGTAACTCTACGCAACTCCCGGTGTGAAAGCCCTTTAGTGTGTGTATTGGTCTCCTCGGTGTGACTAGATAAAAGAATGCATGTTTTTTTTTATGGGATTGGATTTCGGCATCCACAGATTATGAAGTGTTCCATTCAAATATGTAGGCATATGTGTACGTTTTGAAAATTTCTTTCAACTTTTCTGTACCCTGATAATCTCTTAGAAAATCCATCCATTACTGTTCACGCTTTATGACATAGCCAGCTCGTAAGCATAACAATTATACACGCATATTGCTATAGCCAGGTGCAGGTTCCTCTTTCATGATCGCACAATACCTCAAAACCAATCCAATATTTATAACGCCAGACATGCTGTGAACATGAACCAATATTTAAGCTCAGAGAGAGAGAGATAAAGGTGTATTGTAAATAGTGAAATCTAAATTGTGCTATTGTTAGCAAATGCTCGTAGCCATAGGGCATAGCCTGGTGTATCAATGGGGTGGCTATTTCGGGACAGGCTCCCAGACTATCAGTAGAAGCTTTACTATTTTATATGTTGTTGTACCTTTGCTGTAAAATCCTGCAACACTTCTTTTTTGATACCGATGCTTTCAGTTATGAAGAGGTTATAAATTGCAAGATTCTTGGGGTTTGCTGAAATCAATGTTGCCAAGTTACTCATGATGCTTTTCCGGTTCTTGCGCCTCTTCATAAAGTCCCATTAAATTGGATGACGAACCTTTTATCCATAATATTCATCTAAACAACAATGTATTATCTTCATAATCACACAATATAAGATATGCGAGAAAGTCAGTGATATTTGGGGATTTCAGATAATTATAATTCTTATATACTCTTACTAATGATAAGAAGTGTTCCCTGCCGACAAATGACATTTCATGTTGTGGCCATCGTGTGCATATATCATTTACAGTAAAAATGATAAACATCTTGGCACAAAACATGGATTGGGAATTCCCCCACGTCATGATTGCTGGCTCTTCCATTCACTCGACAAGAGGGGAGTCCAGCTTGACAAGATTTGGGTTTTTTTAATAAAATGGAAGAAATATCTTATAATCAACTATATCTTAAAATCGACAAGTAGAGAATTACAGAAGTGATAAGGGTATTTAATATAAAAACAAAGCCCAAATGTTTATGATGTGATGATTGACGCGCCATGGTATTGTCTTTCCTCCGTATCACCTGGTTTATATGTGCTGAATCCTAGAATTCGCATGTTACATCATGATGATATCATTGCGCGCTTTACTACGAAACGTATATAAAGCTAAACGTGGAGGAGTTACACTGAATTATATCATGAACATTTCTCTCCAGGTTATTATGAATTAGTTTCTCTGTATTTCTTTGGCAATGGACCGGCAAGGAAATAGATTACTTCTGTCCATAGGTCTTTGGATATTATGTGCGTCGATTGTAGGCTGCATCGCCGGTGAGTTTT
The DNA here is from genome assembly GCA_025617745.1 of Heliocidaris erythrogramma. Lineage (NCBI taxonomy): Eukaryota > Metazoa > Echinodermata > Echinoidea > Camarodonta > Echinometridae > Heliocidaris > Heliocidaris erythrogramma. The sequence continues at coordinate 50,640,295 of CM046854.1, read as the reverse complement.
GATTCATTTCTCACTTACACACTATTTACCACAAAACAACTTTGTGAATATTGTTATCAGATACAAAAAACAAAAAAAAAAGAAATGAAACCCAATCGAGGGTTTTGATTTTAAAAACTATTTTATTCAGTCATTTGTTTTACATTGTACTTCACTACATTTCTGTTAGGCTTCGTTCTTCTGCGGTGACAGGGCCTACTGATGAACATGTGCTCTTAGTATTATTTACTTTCGTATCAGTGTGATTCTTCACTACGAGTCTCCGTTTGTACAAGTGTACAATTTGGAGTAACACGTATCAGTGTATACTATAAATATAGTTCAAGTTTCAAATTCAAGTTCGCTTTATTTTCATATTCACATTTCACATTTATTTTTAATACATAATTATTGTCGGTTTGTTTACAAGACTAATAATGATAAAAATAATACAGTGTTTATGTGATAAATATAAGTACATAAAAATATAATATTATATCACTTTGGATTACTTGTCATTATTTGTAAAGAATGACTATCAAAATTGGAAATGAAGATATGAAGCAAAGCTTATTGGTTATAGGCTCCAGAGAGTAATAAAATATAAGTCTTACAACGTTGTGAGAAAGAACAAGCAACAGTTAAGAATAAGTTTAAGTAAAACAACTACATGTATTATTAAAATTTTCATCAAATGTGAATGAATAATCAGCGAAGGATACTTAAGTGCAAATGAAAGAGAAGTATGGATTTAAGCAAGGAAAAGCATAGTTATTGATATGGAATTGATAATTGCATAACCGATATAATGTATGCACTACCCAATGCGATTTTGAAAGTCATTCCAAGATTTTGTCGTGATTTTTATGTACGTAGATATGTATAGTAATCAAAATCTACTACAGAAAAAAAGCTGAGATATGACGGCGAGATTTCGGTACTACATTGAATGAATAAAGATAAAGAAGTAGATACGGATGAATAGAAAGGATTCATCGTTCCGAGTATGATCATGATGGTATCAATATTTTAATTTTAAAAATATTAGATATATGAATGGATTAGAAGACTCTAAGACATAACTGTCGAGGAAACATCTGATGCACTGATGAGGGCATCAGATGTCTTCCTCTGCTTGTTTTGCATATACATTTAGAAGACAAAATTTCAGCTTGCGTCTAAAAACATATAATGATGCAGATTTGGGAAGTTCAAAAGGAAGGTTATTTCAACACTTGGGACCACTGAAAGTAAAATTTATTTGAGCAAACAATGTGTACGGAGGAGGTGGAATAGACTGCTTTGGATACTGCTATTTCTTATAAAAAAGTGTAGCAATCACAGCATGTACCCTGATAAGCAGAAAGTGTTAAAATGACGTGATATTTACGTCGTGTTTTCGTCTTTTTTACGTCCTGTAATTACGTCAATAAGACGACAACTTGCACCAACGCAAGACGTCAAAAGGATGTCTTATTTTGACGTCATCTCTACGTCTTCATTCCTCTCCCTAATAGCAGAAAGTGTTAAAAATGACGTGATATTTACGTCGCGGTTTTCGTCTTTTTTACGTCCTGTAATTACGTTTTTCATGTCATTAAAAAATTAATACCTTTCTTATAAGTTGTTCAATTTAAACTTTGATGACACTGTCTCAATTAATGAAGAATCCTAAACCCTAGTTGTTTGCATCACACGTTTTCTTCGGAGCAAACAATGTGTACGGAGGAGTTGTTTGCATCACACGTTTCCTTCGCAACGCAAGCAAACTGTTTTAACAGCTCTTTGAAAATTCTTAGTCTTATTCAAGAGAAAACTAAGTGACCAGATAATTTTAGGTCACTATTTCCATTTGTGGTCGCAGACCTTTGGCATGGTACAAAACCTTTAAGATAAAGAACATCCGCGAAGTTTGGCCATGCACGAATTATGGTTACACTGCTATGAAAAAAGTATATAATATTGTTGGGAAATGAATGATCTACAACTTGCCTTTTCCTAGGTCTATTTGCCAGAGACACATAGAGAAAATGAGCTGGGTATTTAAGCTTACCTTCCCATTAATTTCAGGAAATAACCTCCGTCACGTTCGTGACGGACAAGACCGTGACCGATATCATGCCGGGATCCTTGCTAGCTTTTAGCGAATTTCAACTATGATAGAGCCGTATATGTGTTGCGTGGGGTATTATCATTTTGTTGAGTATACCATCCAATTTTGATTTTTTTTTTTAGATGAGATATGTAATTCGGTACGTTTGGAGGTGACGCGTAATAAAGGTATGAACAAAAGTTGCGTAATGAATATATTTTCTTAATGAGAGAAGACCGGGTGTCATTCACCAACGGTGTACATCCTCCACAAAAACATCACCATTTCATCGTTTGCACCTTTATTTATATCGTACATGGCGTTCTAAATTTGTGGACGGAGATGAGGTAAAATCGCGGGACACAAAACCTAGACACATATTTTTCTTCTTCTTTTTTTTTTCTTTAATTGTTGGATAGGCATGACAGGGGCATATCTGTTATTTTGGTTAAACAGATATAGGCCTAATTGAATTCATAACGACATTTTTAGGCGAACGAGATGCATGTTGAAATATTTTGTATTTTACCATCGGCGGGGACACGCAGGGGGGATGGGGCGCGATCTATTTAAAGAATAGAGTGATTATTTGAACTGATATGGGGGCCAAAACACACAAAACAAATGCAGGCACCTATTTCATCCTGTAGAGTATATGAATTAAGGGCACATGGTATAAGAAAGGTACCCAGGAGGGAAATTTATGGAAATAGTAAGGTGCACCTTAATAGGAGGAAGGGCTATTTTGCCTGCTCTTGGAAAACGGCAGAGGTCTCCCCTCCGCTGCTTATTACTTTATATCATAGTTTATAGCGAAATAACGCTGGATTTTTAGTTCAAACACAACGAAAACTATCATAAATCACATAGAAATAAAAACACAAAACACATGAATAATTAATTAACTTCCTACGTAATGGACAAATTAATAATATTCTCTCATGAAGAAATTTATGGAGTTACAGTATTTTTAATCAATGGATATAGAAATATGTTTTTTACATTTATAACTTGGAGTATAAGTAGTAGTATTAGATAAGAGAAGAAAGTAATAGTAATAATAGTAGTAGAGTAGCAGCAGAAACAGAAGTAGTATCTTTAGTAGTAGCAGTAGTAGTAGTAGTCATAAAAGAAGTATTAGTGTTGGTAGTAGCAGTAGTAGTGGTAGCAGCAGAAAAAGAAGAAAGTAGTAGTAATAATAGTAGTAGAGTAGCAGTAGTAGCAGAAGTAGTAGCTTTGTAGTAGTAGTAGTAGTAGAATAGAAGTAGTAGTGGTAGTAGTAGTCATTGACGGATCCAGGGGGGCACTACCGGCCCGTGCCCCCCTCCCCCCCCCCCCCCCCCCCCTCTTGGAAGAAAACTATGCATTTTGACCATAAAGGATCAGCCCTGTTGTGCCCCCCCCCCCCCCTTAGACTGAAAAGCTTTTGTGTGTTATGCTGTTTATTTTTATTTTTTGCTTGTCAGAAAATTATGGAGGGTACCAGCACCCCCATACCCCCCCCCCCCCCACCCCACTCAGCGACTTTTCGAGGAGCTGGCAAGACCCCAAAAATATGGGTCTACCTTTTTCCAAAAGTTGACAAACCTGAATTTGTGCCCCCCCCCCCCCCTTATACTAAATCCTGGATCCGCCCCTGTTAGTAGTAGTAGTAATAGTTGTCATAATAGTAGTAATAGTAGCAGTAGTAGTAGTAGTTAAAAAGAAGTACTAGTGGTAGTGGTAGTAGTGGAAGTAGTGGTAGTAGTATTAGTAGCAGTAGTAGTAGTAGTTGTTGTTGTTGTTGTCGTTGTAGTAGTAGTAGTAGTAGTAGTCATGGTAGTAGGACTGCCTTTCCATAATGTTCGCCTAGAGAAAATGGAATGAATTTAAAAACACTCTGATCATAACAGTGACCTACCATTGTCATGAAAAGAAAGTTAGAAAGGAGTACAATTAATGAATTGTATCTTGACATAAATCCCAGGTTCATTTGATTTTGTTTTGATGTTGCTGTTATTGTTGTCGTTGTTGTTAGTTTGCCGTTTTGTTTTGTTTTGTTTGATTTGTTTTTGTTTTTCTTCACATATTTGTGTGTGCGTTACTTCTGGAATGATTTCACTATAAAATTGAGATTTCCAAAAATCAATTACAACTCTCCTTTGTCATATTTTTTTAATCAAGTCAAGAAAACGTAATATCTGTTATCTTTTCCTAAGTCATGGTGCATGTGTGTCAATAGACGGGAGATGTGTATATCTTGTAGGATCAGGATTCATTCAACAAAAATGGGGGAGTGATCAATGCAACTACGAACCTTATTTCCTATTCGGAATTTCGAACCCTTTTTCCGTTTTCCAAATTATGAGCCCTAATTATTATTTGGGAATACGAACCTTCGGAATTACAAGCCTTCGGAAATTTTAAACATTCGGAAAAAGGGCATGTAACCTATTAAAAGATCTCACATAATGATTTTTTATTTGGAGATTAGAACTGGTTAGAAAACTATTATTTTGCAATTCATTTTTGAACATTATTGCTGTTAAAAGTAGAGGATTTGTAGACGACACGTAATGTCGGTGTGAATTTACATTTGTATTAAGTTGGAATTTTGAGGAAGTATACGCTTGAATAACCATTTGGTCTACCTATTGTGATCAGTTTATAACTGGATAGTGATGAAAAAAAACAGTGGTTCCCTCAGGGAAGTACCCCCCCCCCCCCCCAGCAATCATAAGGGGAAGAAAATAAGAGAGAGGTGGAAAAGGAGGACGTTAAAATAAAATGAAATAATATACGTGTCACACCCTCCCCATAATTTGGAGGTCTTGTTAACATATCCCACTAAAAAAATACGATGCCCCCCCCCCCCCTCAATTGAAGGGCCCACGCTTCGCCACTGGCTACCATGTTATTGACTAAAATGCAGTCAGCCAAAAACGGGGATATCCACGTTTATTGTTTTGTCCATACTGTGCCATTTTAAGTGCATGTTTGTGTAAGCTGGTGGTTCTTTCATCGATAGAGAGAGAGAGAGGCCAATGCAGATATCATATGTTTATACATCGTACTTGTTTTATTGCATTGTATTCCATTTTCTTAATATAAATCCAGTTAAAAACCTGTTTCAGCTTGAAGCTGCTTTTCAGCAAAGCCGAGAACAAATTTCAAACATAACAATACTTGAATTATACACAAAGGAAAAACCACAGAAGTTATTACAAAAATTACAAAATAACAACAAAAGGAGAAAACAATATGAAAAGCAACACAGATAGAATAAAACATAATCATAATGAGTACATAATTATCTTTGTGGCAAACACTAGTGGAGAGGGGGGGGGGGATTATTAATAAGGATGGGGATAGGCATCAGTGTTGTAGGCAAGGCCCAAAGCAAACAAGGAAAATTCCCCCTCCCCCAGAAAAAAATATAAATATGTTACGAGGGAGCAAAGCAACCGAGCAGTAGATTTTTTGCATTTGCAGTCTCAAAAATGCAATTTCTATGCACCTTTCTTAAGAAAAATTGCAAAGAAGCATGGCAACCAATTTAGTCAAATTGGGCGTCAAATTCATGAAAACCCAGGAGATTTCTTGTCGAAGAGTTTATAAGGCAAACAATTTCTTTGAAGCTTTGCAAGTGCTATTTTAGCTTTATTCTATATTAGGGGAAAATTACTTTAAAAGAGGCTGATGAACTTTAAAGGCCTACATGTATATAAAGGAGGAAAGCACCGAGAATTACATTTCTTTTATGTTGCTGTTATTAAACCTTTTGAAAAGCATTTTCCAACCTATATCATAATTATATGTATATTGGGCGTGAAATTACAATATACTAAAGCAACGTTATGTGAGGGAACAAAGCAAACAATCTTTAGGAAATCTTTCCCATTTTATACCCTAAAAAGAATAATTTTCGAAATTTCCCCTGCGTACTGGGGTGTTTATAATCCACAATATAATCAATCTTTTTTTATTGGGCTTTTTTATACCCTTCTTCTTTCTCAAATTATGTTTTTGCTCCCCTTCAAGCGGCTCCCTCAAAAAACAAAACACAAGAAAAAGATGTACACTGTAGGCTTATACTTAAAACTTAATACCAGTTTTTTGCATATGACAATGGAATTAATGATATAGCAGAATCCTTTGACCGAATTCAATAAAATTTGCAAATACATATAACTTACAAAATGCTCACAGACAGACAATTAAAATCTACTCCTGTATTTCACACTGTATTACTTTTCATCATCATCATCATCATCATTCTATCATGAATTCATTTCCAAGGTCTGTTATTATTACCTAAATCTTGCATTAGCTACATGATAGTGTTACTGCACAAATAACCAAAATATATGTTACAAATTTACTTGCAAAAATAGCAAAGTTCCATTTATACCTTGAAAATGCCTTGAAGTCTTTTGGAGATTATCAAGGCTTGGAACCGTCAAGGCCAAGGCCGAAGCATGCTAAAGGCCAAGACATCCAAGTCCAAGGCCAAGGCATTGAATAAACAGGCCTTAAGGCGCCTTTAGGCCAAGGCCGAGCATCAAGACACTACAATACTGTTATCAATATCGATCAATAATAATTCATTATTTGAGAGCCATTTAGAAATAGAAAATTCCTGTTCATGGTTGTTTCTAAAACTGCTGGGTATCGTCTGCATATAAGGACGAGAACAATTTTCGACTGATTTCACCAAATCATTCAGAGTAATGATAAAAGGAGGGACCCCCAAATACTTCCCTATTACTACTCCCAACAAAGCCTTCACATGTTACCATTTAGAAGTGTCGGATTTTCCCTACCGTATGAATAGTCACGGAACCAATTTATTTCACCTTCGTCAAACTCAAAGTAAGACCATTTTCTCAATAGTATGATAAATGAAATGAAATCAAAAGCTTTACCCAAGTCTATGGTAACCACATCCACGACTGATCGACTTGTTCGGCAAATTATTCTATACGCCAAATTCAGATTATATTTGTATTTATCTATTTACTGAAAAATAATTATTCAGGATAAAACAAGATCAGCAAAAGCTGGTTTACATCATGTTCTTCATTAAAGGACATAAAACAACATTACAAACAATTTAAATACAACAGAAATTACAAAATATCATGAATGCGCATTACAGTAATGAATATATATTTAGAGTAGCGTATTGATAAATGAACAAAACTAGAAAAGTAAAGAGATGGAGGATGGGGGAAAAGAGACAAAGTTGGAAAGAGAGAGAGAGAGACGGAGGTAAGGAGAAGAATAAACGAATAGGACAAGGTAAAAGTAAGAGGATTAAATCAACAAAGATGTGTACAGCATGTCATTTGTTTTAAAGGAGAAAGACAAGTTGAAAAGTGAGAAAATTAAATAAAGGGCAGGTAGAAGGGAAGAAAGAGGGTGGAAGAGACATATTAAGTCCAAAATACACAATATTCATTTACTTCCAAATTGATATCTATAGTTCATCGTCTTACCCAAAGTAACGATCTCGTACTTTTTTCTAAAACTAGTCGGATTTGCTTACTGTGTTATAAAGTTTTTAAGGTACAGGGCAGAGAATTACTCATCATTCCTTACCAATTGCATCAAAACGTGATTATGAATTATGAAAGGGATCTTTTTTTAATCAGCTACTACAATCATGACTTCTTGTGTTTTCAACTCCACGTTATGTAGAGGCGAACTGGGAATTCCCCACATCATGATTGCTGGCTCTTCCATTTTCTCAAAAAGAGGGGAGTCCATCTTGAAAAGATTTTTAAAAAGAAAATCGAAGAAATATCTTATAATCAACAAACACAAGTAGAAAGAATTTAAAAAGTAATAAGGTTATTTAGTATAAAAACAAAACCCAGATGTTTATGATCTGATGATTGACGCTATATACTTTCGTCTTTTCTCACCTTTTTTATGTGTGTTCAATCCTCGAATGTGCATGCATTCCGGATGATATCATACCAGTGGTTCTTCCACAGACACTATGCGGGTTACAACCAACTGACGTCTGAAAAGCTAAACATGTAGGAGTAAAACTACTTAATTATATCATAATTATATCATTCCCTCCCGCTTAACGTGATTGATCAGTATCACTCGTTTCTGAGTATTTCTTTCATAATGGACCGGCAAGGAAATGGATTACTTTTCTTCATTGGTTTTTGGATGCTATATGTGTGGATTGCAGGCTGCATCGCTGGTGAGTTTTAAATCATTTCTCGCTTATTCCCTATTTACCACAACACAACCTGGTGAAAATTGCATTGCTATCAGATGTGTTTAAGAATAACACTCAATTGAGGGATGTAAATTTAAGAGTATCTTTTTCCTTTTTTAGAAATCATTTACTTGTTTTGCATTATACTTTAATACATGTTTGTTACTCTGCGTTCTTCTGGTGTTACGTTAGCCTTAAGTACTAAACATGACTTGTGCTCTTAGTACATTCCTTTTGTATCAAGGTGATTCTTTGCTAAGTGTCTTCTTTTGGCCTTCTAAAAATCGTGAAATAAAGTGTTTCAAATATCAAGTTGCTTTGGTGGGATGTAATTATTATGATGCAAAATAGATGTAATAAGTATTAATATGCGTAATCTTTAGGCAGTATTAATCTTATTCATTAACATTCAACTTTCAGTGTTACTACATTAGCGTACCGAGTTGTGAGGGAATGACGACACAAACTGATTTGCCAAATGTTCGAGTGATTTTCATAGTTTTCCCTATAGTTTGGTACTGGGTAATGGTTTGGGAATCAATCGGCGACTGGTCGTTTATTATTCGACGATCATTCGCAGACTTTATTTTTAACCCAAATTCATGCACTCGGCGACGGTCGACGAGCACAAAACAAATGCAGGCACCTATTTCACCCTGTAGAGTATATGAATTAAGGGCACATAGTATAAGAAAGGAGCAAGTTTACCCAGGAGGGAAATTTCAATAGTAAGGGGTACCTTATAGGAGGAAGGGCTATTTTGCCTGCTCTTGGAAAACGGCAGAGGTCTCCCCTCCGCTGCTTATTATCATAGTTTGTTTTATAGCCAAATAACGCTGAATTTTTAGTTCAACACAACGAAAACTATCATAAATCACATAGAAAATAAAAATATAACACATGAATAATTAATTAACTTCCTACGTAATGGACAAATTAATAATATTCTCTCATGAAGAAATTTATGGAGTTACAGTATTTTTAATCAATGGATATAGAAATATGTTTACATTTATAACTTGGAGTAGTAGTAGTAGTAGTAGTAGTAGTAATAGTAGTAGATAAGAGAAGAAAGTAATAGTATTAATAGTAGTAGAGTAGCAGCAGTAACAGAAGTAGTGGCTTTAGTAGTAGCAGTAGTAGTAGTAGTCATAAAAGAAGTATTATTGGTAGTAGTAGCAGTAGTAGTGGTAGCAGCAGAAAAAGAAGAGTGTAGTAGTAGTAATAATAGTAGTAGAGTAGCAGTAGTAGCAGAAGTAGTAGCAGAAATAGTTGTAGTAGTAGTAGTAGCAGCAGAAGTAGTATTGGTAGTCGTAGTCATTGGCGGATCCAGGGGGCACTTCCGGCCCGTGCCCCCCCCCCCCCTTTTAGACTGAAAAAAAATTATGGAGGGAAACTGGACAACCATTCCCCCCCCCCCTTCCTCCCCACTGAGGGACTTTTCGAAAAGCTTGCAAGACCCCAAAAATACGGGGTCTACCTTTTTCCAAAAGTTGACAAACCTGCATTTGTGTGCCCCCCCCCCCCTTATACTAAATCCTGGATCCGCCCCTGGTAGTAAGTAGTAGAAGTAGTAGTAGTAGTAGAAGTAGTAGTAGCAGTAATAGTAGTAATAATAGTAGTAATAGTAGCAGTATTAGTAGTAGTAGTAGTAGTAGTAGTAGTAGTAGTAGTGGCAGTAGCGGAAGTAGTGGTAGTAGTAGTAGTAGTAGTAGTAGTTGTAGTAGTTGTAGTAGTAGTAGTAGTAGTAGTAGTAGTAACATGTGTAATAGTTGTAGTAGTAGTAGTAGTAGTCATGGTGGTAGGACAACCTTTCCATAATGTTTGCCTAGAGAAAATGGAATGAATTCAAAAACACTGTCATAAAACGTAAATCAATATCTAATCAATATCTGTGTCCAGATATTTTGAGAGGCCCCTGAACAGATCATAACAAACATATATGGTTTTGAAAAAAATGTAAATGCTTTTTTCCAAGTTCGCAGAGATGTATGCATACCTTCTAAATATCTGTAGCTGCTTTTGAATTTACACAAAAGGCATGACGACTAGAGTTTTCCACACATCGTTTGAATGTATTGACCTCCCACACAAAGTTTATTGATTTAGAAAAAAAGGAAACCAATTTCAGCAAGAATAGTTCGTTAATTTTCAGTTTGATTTAGTTCTGAGGTGCTTGTGAAAAGTAAGACAGGCTTTTAAGATGCACTGGTAAAGTTAGGGGAGGTTTGTAGCTTCCAAAGTCAAACATGCACTGAAGCTGTGGATATCTATTACCATCTAGATTACAAAATTCTGAAATATAATTGTTTTACTTATCTAAAAAGTACTTGTTATGATCCATACCAAATTGTGTTGCATATATATAGTAGGACATACTTTACCTATACATACATAGTAGATATAATAACATCAGAAATCAGGAGAATATGGGAATGAATATGAAGAGTTTGAAACACGTTCCTGGTCCAGAATTATTGTATTAAAGTGATGGTTCATCCTGATACCCAGTTGGTTTTAAAAGGAGAAACATTAAAGAGACAGATCAATAACAGTTTGAGCGAAATCCAATAAGAAATAAGAAACTTGTGAATTTTTGAAGCTGTAGCCAATCAAACACGAATTGGCAACCCCATGACGTATCTTGTGAGGTCATATCCGATTTGCCTTGTACGAAAAAAAATCATAGATCTCTTTTTTTTTAGGGCAGTGGCTTTTATATGTATTATGACGCCCTGAGCAAACAGTGAATTTGCTAAAGGAAATATTTCATCATACATGCGACATAGATAAGATCATTGCACCTATGTTTTTATACAAAACCTTATGAAATGAAACAAATGTATTTCTTGTTTATCAACTAAGAAATTAAAATTCATGACATTTTCGGTATTGACCAAGTGGAAGAGGAGCTCGCAAGATACGTTGCCAATTTGTGTTGGATTGATTCCAACTTCAAAAAGTCATAACTTACTTTATACTACTTATCAGATTTTGCTCAAACTATCACTTAACTCTTTCTCTGATTTTTACCACGGTGGACTTCCCCTTTAATCTAAATGTGATTTTTCTTTCTGATTGTAACAAATGATGCTGCAGTTACTAAAAAAATAGAATTTTAAAATTCTATTTTTGTATGTAAACTTAAGTCTTGAATTGTATCTCTGGAAACATATCATATGTCTGGGTTTTTCAGCAGTTTGTTTGGTATTTAAACTTACCTTTCCAATATTGTCAGGAAATAACCTCTGTCACGTTCGTGACGGAAAAGACCGTGACCGATATGATGCAGGGATCCTTGCTAGCTTATAGCGAATTTTAACTATGATAGAGTTAAATCGTTTGCCCCTTTATTTATATCGTACATGGCGTTCTAAAGTTTTTTGACGGAGATGAGGTAAAATCTCGAGACACAAAACATAAACACATTTTTTCTTCTTCTTTTCTTTTTTTTAATTGTTGGATAGGGTAATATCTGTTATCTTGACCAGACAGATGTAGGCCTAATCGAATTCATAACGACATTTTAGGCGAACGAGATGCATGTTGAAATGTTTTGTATTTTACCATCGGGACATGCGGGGGGGGGGGGGGGGGGTGGGCGCGATCTATTTAAAGAATAGAGTGAATAATGGAACTGATTTGGGGGCCTTCAGTTATCAAAACTTAACCTTCGAACATAAACAAGGTTCAAATGAAAAATAAAGAATTACGAATTTTTGGTCAGTGTGGCGGTATGCATGCATCGGGACACAAAAAGAGACACTTTAATAGCGAAGAATCACCCATCATGGTATAATGTTATTACTTGGTCATTGTCATGGTCATGTTGGTATGCTAATATATCAATTTGGAAGTCGCCTTTCGGATGGTGACGTTAAAGGTCGGTCCCAGACGTAAATAATCATATCTGATTGATACACGTCTGTAAAAACCCAATTACACACACACACACACATTGCGTCCGAGCAGAAAATTATTCGGGATATAAGCCCACTTGGCCTCTTTTAGGCACAATCTGAATATTTTTAGCTACTGTTGCCATGGAGAAAATGCCGTTTCTGTGTCTCCTCCCTTGATGATCTCCGTTATGCCACATTCATTCCCGGGGTGGCTACCTGTATGGTGCAACTATGTTTTAACTCAAAGCACACTTTCTGCCTCCTCAACTGCCGCGGAGCAAAACATACAAAACAAATGCTGGCACCTATTTCATCCTGTAGAGTATATGAATTAAGGGCACATGGTATAAGAAAGGAGCAAGTTTACCCAGGAGGGAAATTTAGGGAAATAGTAAGGGGCACCTTATAGGAGGAAGGGCTATTTTGCCTGCTCTTGGAAAACCGCATAATTTTATCATAGTTTGTATTATAGCGAAATAACGCTGAATTTTTAGATCAAACACAACGAAAACTATCATAAATCACATAGAAAATAAAAACACAAAACACGTGAATAATTAATTAACTTCCTTCGTAATGGACAAATTAATAACATTCTGAATTAATAACATTTTGAATTAATTAAAAAACACTATCATAAAACGTAAATCAATATCTAAATTACAGAAATTATTCCATCTATCATAATGGAAATAAATAGGAATAACATGTATGGACGGCCATTGAGGGTGCGCGCGGTTCTGAAAGCAAGTGGAATCTAATGCTGAAAAGGTAAGGTATTTCGTGAAAGAAAGGAAGAGGCTCATTATAATTCAGTTGGAAGTAAAATGCTATTGTAAACTGAGAGGTCCCTGATCTGATCATAACAGTGGCCTACCATTGTCATGAAAAGAAAGTTAGAAAGGAGTACAATTAGAAAAAGGGACGCAAATAATCACATCAAAAAATCCACATTTTGGGGAACATGGTAATACTTTTTTGCGGGTTTTTTTTTTTCATTGTAATTCTGCAGACAAATAGAGTCAACTTTTGACAGCAAAAGACTTATCCAGACTGATCGTCGTGTATTCATTTCATTTTACTGATACAACATATACCATCATCATGTGATCAAAAGCATGTTCGTGACACATGTTTACCAAGGTAGAGGTTTGCCATAGTTCATTGAAAATGGTTATGCGCCCACATATTTTGAGAGGTCCCTGGACTGATCATTTCGATTCAACAAATTTGAATAAGAGTTTACAACAATGCTTCACTTTGTCACCAACCTTACAATGATTTCTGAATGCCTCCAAACGTTCTGCCAATTATTTTGAATTATTTTTAAATCCCCAAACCGTCATGCCTTTTGTGTATTTAAAAATACACATTAGGTGACGGCACAAGGCAGGAGATCGAGCCGAACCTTGTGGCTGGGTACTGCCACTAACGACTTTGGCAATCTTGCAAACAGACGACTATTCACACAAATGATTAGGTTTAATAAACATTTTCTAATGTGGACTATTCTTAAACAAGGATTGAAAAAAATATATAAACAAAATACAAAAACATGAGACATAACCGAAGATAACAGAAAATTCAGTGATCGACATCCTCCTTAGCTATTTCGTGAGTTCGTGCATTCCTGCTTGCTTGGAAAGGCTTGACGATGACTTGTCTGTCTGACGTCAGCTCCTGTTGCTGGAGGAACTTGGACCAATGGTTCCGTCCTGTCTCTAGTTCCGGTAACAGTTACGTAAACCTAAAAACCTTGTCAAATTAGATAAGCATAGCCTAATTCTAGTAATTTGCTCATTTTATATTTATGTCTTAATTTCTAGCGATACATCATTATTTGAATTAAGAATCTTTTGACAGGTTAACCATACGTACATTACAATACTGGAAAAATATTAATGTTGATTAATATTTCCCTATAATAAACTAAAGGTTTCACAATAACAAATTAGTTATGGTTTAGATTATAGACTTATATCAAAATGTTCTATGTTATGTGACTACACACAAACAAACTAAAGAAGTAAAGTAATAACATTCTAATATGTTAAGAATCAACACATTGCATATATTCTATACTACCATAACATAATTATATTTCCAATATATAACTTATAAACGTGTAAGATTAAACTAAATGTGTACGCACAACTTTCCGTTGGTGTTTACAGATTTACAACAATTCCAATTTTTGGAATCCCATAGGCTCAAGACCCTGACTATCAAGTTGTCCTTTACAACACCAATGATGTATTCACCGAGAGCCGTGTACACAACCTCCTAATCTATTTTAGTCATGAGGTTATTTTAAATCGCATCAGCATCTGAACTGGACTTCACTTTACTGTCATATTTATACCCATTTTCTCCCATAGACCTAATGGTTAAGATTGTGGGTATTCTTAGAAATTGTTTTAATGTCAACGCCCCACCCAACTGTTCACATTCTGCCCATTCATCCTTTCCTTTCACCTTATATGGGCATAGGGTTTCTTTGTGAGGGATAGGCTAATGCCAAGAATATTGGTTATTATTCACTATGACGTCTGACCAACGTCATACCCTTAGTATACCTACCTGGAAACTTCCACAGGAAGTTCTCCACCTATTTCCTATGAAATCTATCCTTGGAGTGGAATGTTTTCTTTCTTTATATTGAATAAAAAACTACAGGTATTTATTGTTTTGCAGCTCTGAAATGCTATTTCAACTATCAGTTACAAATTATGCTGTTTATGAAAATTATTACCATACTATGTTCAGAAGAGAGGATAATGGAGTTTAACATACCTTTAGAACCCCTACATATTATTCCTTTGTCGTTCTGCAATAGTTATCTTCTTGTAGTAGCACTGTAGCAGTAGTAGTAGTGGTAGTAGTAGTAGTAGTAGTAGTAAAAGTAGTAGTAGTAGTAGTAGTAGTAGTAGTAACATTAGTGGTAGAAGTAGTAGTAGTAGCATGAGAAAAAGTAGAAAGTAGTAGTAGTAATAGTAGTAGTAGAGTAGCAGGAGTATCTTTAATAGTTGTTGTAGTAGTAGTAGTAATAGTAGTAGTTCAAGTAGAAGTACTAGTGGTAGTGGTAGTAGTGGTGGTGGTAGTGATAGTAATAGTAATCTTAGTAGTTGTAGTAGTATCAGTATTCATGGTCGTAGGACTACTTCTTCCTTTCCATAATGTTTGTCTAGAGTAAATGGAAGGTTTTAACTCAAATGAACTGTGAGTATAGACGACACAAAGAGCCAATTTAAAACACTTTGACATTGTCACGAAACGTAAACTAAATTACACAAATTATACAATGTATAGTAATAATAATAATAATATTCAGCTTTTATATAGCGCCTAATACATCGGAGATGTCTCTAAGCGCTTTACAGATATATTATTACCCTGGTCATCGGATTCCGGCATGCCCGCACACAATATGCACATTCTCCGCTCCCTGGGGAGTATTCCAGCCAGTTGCCTGTTAAGCGCACACATGCTAAGCAAAGGATATTAACTTTCGCCATCCTACCGGGTACCCATTTAACACCTGGGTGGAGAGTGGCAAATGTAGATTAACGTCTTGCCAAAGGACGCTAGTGCTGCGGTGGGATTCGAACCCCGGACCTCGTGGTTCACAGTCCAGGGACTTATCCACTGATCCACAACACCTCTGTATATCATGGACGCCCATTGACGGTGCGGTTGTACAAGCAAGAAAGTTAGAAAGGAGTGTATACAATTAGAAAAAGAACGCAAATAATTACATTAAAATTCCACATTTGGGGGAATATTTTTGGAAACAATTAATGGTGATCATACCGTGTAATTGTTCAGACAAATAAAGTCAACATTTGACGGCAAAAGACTTATCCAGAGGTGTTATCGTCATGTTATCATTCCATTTCACTGATACAACACCATCCCCATGTGATCGAATGCATGTTCGTGACATTCGTTACAAAGGAAGAGGCTCGCCATATTTCACTGAAAATGGTTATGCGCCCACATATTTCCAAAGGCCCCTGGATTGATCATTTCAAATCAACACATTTGAATAAGAGTTTACAACGGTGCTTCACCTTTTCTTCCACCTCGCAATGTTTTCTGAATGCCTCCAAGCGTTCTGCCATATATTTTGAATTAATACAAAAGGTATGACGGTTAGGTGTTTTTAACACATATTAGTTTAATATATTGTACGGGAGCCAAAAATTTTCAGCTAGTGTATTTTGATCTCTTCAATTTAAGTTAATCCTGAGGTTCTAGGGGATGCTTCTAGTAAATGAGATCATTTCAAATATACAAGCCCATACACGGTGACACTATAGAGATCTCTTACCATCCACATTTGAAAAGTATCATTGTTTGCAGATCTGAAATGTTATTCTAATTACTGGTTAGAAATAGTATTATTAGTATTAGTAAGGTAGTATTTGTAGCAGTAGTAGTAGTAGTCGTCGTCGTCGTCGTATAGTAGTGTTAGTAGTAATATACTATAGTAGTAGTAGTCGTAGTCGTTGCATTAGTGGTGGTGGTGGTAGTAGTAGTAGAAATAATAGTAATAGTAGTAGTAGCACTTGTAGAAGTAGTTGTTGTAATAGTAGTAATAGTATTAGTGTTAGTAGTAAGCAAATAATTATCGTTGGTGAAGGTGATGGGACAACTATCACTTCCGAGGCGATCTGGATGTAGCTGTCTTTCCGAAGAGAAGCTGAGGAAAGATAGCGTTATACATTCAGATCGCCGAGGAAGTGATAGAACGACTCATCGCCTAAAATCAAAAGGTGATTAATTGCTTTATATTCCGCTTCTGACATATTTAAAGGTTGACTAAATTAGAGAGAAAATGGGTGCTCTTTCAAGGTAGTTTTGCCTTCTAATCACGAATCTGCCAATCGATTGTCCAAATTATGTCTCGTTTTGGCGAAAAAGGGGGAAAAGTAGAAGTTTTGGGACCATTCCTTAAAACCCGTGAGCTGATTTGCTAACCCCCAAATGACGTATGAAAAGTAAGAGGCACAAGATCTGCAGGCTGCAGCATATAATATTGTACACAGAATGCGGTATTTGACCCCTCTGTTCAACGGACAATTTATGAAAAAAGGAAATTAATCAATATAATCTTAGGAGTGAATAATCATTAGCAATATATTTTCTACAAGATCAGAAAACGCTTTTGCCCAAATATACAGCTCTTGTTTTGTTTTTTAGCTTTTCCTTTGAACAATGTTCTCATCCATCTGAGTTTGCCGAACGAAAGTTTTGTATTGGCCATAAACGCGTGCACAGCCGTTTTATGCGTCTGTAATGTCCTACACATCTCTAGTACGGCAGTGACTATGTTCCCCTCGTACATAGCGACTGGTGAACGCTTTTGTTTTGTTTATTTCACTTGCGGCTTTTTTTTTTATTTCGCATTACATAGTACGTTAGTACTGACTTAGATTTTGGCTGAATTCGAGTAACTTATATAGAGAGAGGAAAAGTGCCCGCGATTCCGAGTTGGAGGGCTTTTCTGAGCAATGCAGATACGAACTCTGATTTATCAGATGATTTATCAGACCCCGAAGGCAAAGAAAAGGAAGCTCGGGTGGCAAGGGGAAATTAGACCATTGAACCCCTCGCAGAATACGGTGAAGGGCCGTGGGTGAAGTAACTCCAGGGAGCTCCAACGCGCTGGAGCTCCCTGGAGTTACGGGTGAAGTAGACCCAATATTCTGTCTCTCGTTCGTTAGGTCGTCTTAGCTAACGAACGAGAGACAGAATTATCGGTCTACGGGTGAAGCTGCTGCAGCTGCTGTCGTTGAAAAAACACATTGGAAGACTTGACTCCAAGTCTGATCGTTGCAATAGCTGAATCTTTTAGCTAGCTTATCATTCTCTTCATGCCAAATTCGGAATACAGGACAGGATCCTCAAAATCATCTTCGGCAAAGTGATCGCTGCAGATTTGTACTCCACTCACTTGGCCGGCCCTTGCCACTCTGCCCGCGTGAGCTTTACCTTTGCGACCCGCAATTTCCATAGATTTTCATCTTTAGGAAAATGATGTAGGCTTACACCATCTTTAGGGGTCTTGCTACAGCCCGCAACTATACACCGATTAAGCATTATTGATGAAACTGTGTCCCAAAATCAAAGTTATTGTGAGGAATAAAACACACGAAAATACGCAATGCAAATGGTCGATGCGGTGAATATCATGCTCGGCACCGGGCTGGGCCTGCCGGGGGCCTCCGGGCGCGCACGGTATAGGTTAGTGGAATATTTTCCCTTACTTTTCATGCGTCACAGATCACGTGATCACGATGTCGCTTCGATGGGTTTTTTTAGGGGCGGGGCTTATGACTGTGTAAATCAGCAAAAATGTACTTTTCAAATGATTATAAAATATGACTGAATGCATACAAAATTGTGTGATGGATATTTTTTGGCTCCTGATGACACCTTCTTACGAAAAATGTGCAATTATTTTTTTATTTTAGTGACCCTTTAACTGGTACGAGAAAGACAATTATTCTCTACTTCTCGAAAAAGGCATTTATGATTTAGGCCCGAATAAATTCACAAAAGATGGTAAAACCACCATAAACCCCCATAAACCGTACCCGTACCTGGGTGCCCACAATTGTTTTATCATTTTAAGCGCGCGATTGGGCAATGCGCGCTTAGTTTAGTACGCCTAGCCTATGGAGCTATTCGTAAAGGTCACGCACTTTTAATTTTGACTATTCGTAGAGGTCACGCACTTTTCAATTAACTTTTCGTAGAGGTCACGCACTTTCATTTCGAGCGTACCCAAATATTGATAACGCATTGTGACTCAGTAATGGACTGAAGAGATCAGAGAAACACATAAGTACTATTCCGTCAAGGTCACGAACTTTTCTTCTCGGGTCGATTGATATGGGGAAAACTACATTATTTCACGTGATTACCTTTTGACCAATCTAACAGCAAGATTCTTAGTATGTGGAATATAATAGTAGTTATAGTAGTAGAAGTAGTACATTATTATTATTATTAGTAGTAGTAGTAGTAGTAGTAAAAGTAGTAGAAGTAGTAGTATCAGAAAAAAAGAAGAATGTAGTAGTAGTAGTAATAGTAGTAGAGTAGGAGTAGCTTTATTAGTTGTAGTTGTAGTAGTAGTAAATGTAGAGGTACTAGTGGTAGTGGTAGTACTGGTGGTAGTAGTGGTAGTAGTCTTAGTAGTTGTAGTAGTAGCAGTAGTCATGGTAGTAGGACTACTTTTTCCTTTCCATAATGTTTGTGTAAAGAAAATGGAAGGTTTTATCTCAAATGAACTGTGAGTATAGACGACACAAAGAGCCAATTTAAAAACACTTTGGCATTGTCACGAAACGTAAACTAATAAGTAAATTACACAAATTATACAATCTATCATAATGGAAATATAGAAGAATAAATGACATGGACGGTCATTGACGTTGCGGTTGTGCAAGCAAGTGGAATCTAATGTTGATATTAGAAGGTAAGGTATTTCGTGAAAGAAAGGAAGAGGGTTATTATAGTTCAGTTGGAAGTAAAATGCTATCGTAAACTGAGAGGTCCCTGGTCTGATCATACAGTGACCTACCATTGTCATGACAAGAAAGTTAGAAAGGAGTACAATTAGAGGCACTACAACACTGCTATCAATATCGATCAATAATAATTCATTATTTGAGAGCCATTTAGAAATAGGAAACCCCTGTTTATGGTTGTTTCTAAAACTGCTGGGTCTTTTGAAGAAAAAATAATGCACGTATCGTCTGCATATAAGGAACGAGAACAGTTTTCGACTGATGTCACCAAATCATTCAGAGTAATGATAAAAGGAGGGGGCCCCAAAATACTTCGCTATGTCAGCCCGCTTACTACCCCCAACAAAGCCTTCACATGTTACCATTAATTTTAGAACTTTCGAAGTTTCCCTACCGCATGAAAAGTCACGGAACCAATTTATTTCACCTTCGTCAAACTCAAAGTAAGACCATTTTTTCAATAGTATGTTAAATGAAATGAAATCAAAAGCTTTACCCAAAAGTATATTGTAACCATGTCCACGACATATTCGTGATCGACTTGTTCTGCAAATTACTCTATATGCAAAATTCAGATTATATTTTTATTTATCTGTTTACTGACACATAATTATTCATGATCAGCAAAAGCTGGTTTACATCATGGTCTTCATTACAGGACATAAAACAGACAATTTAAATACAACAGAAATTAGAAAATATCATGAATACGCATTACAATAATGAATAGATATTTAGAGTAGCGTATTGACAAATGAACAAAACTAAGAACAAAACAAAACTAGAAAAGTAAGCAGATGGGGGATGGGAGAAAAGAGAAAAAGTTGGAAAGAGAGAGAGAGAGACGGAGGTAATTAGAAGAATAAACGAATAGGAAAAGGAGAAAGTAAGAAGATTAAATCAACGAAAGATGTGGACAGCATGTCATTTTTTTAAAGGAGAAAGACAAGAAGAAAAGTGAAAAAATTAAATAAAGGGAAGGTAGAAAGGAGGGAGGAGGGTGGAAGAGACATTAAGTAAAAAATACACAATATTCATTTACTTACAAATTGATATCTATAGTTCAGCGTCTTACACAAAGTAACGATCTCGTACTTTTTCTAAAACTAATCGGATTTGCTTACTGTGTTATAAAGTTGTTAAGGTACAAGGCAGAGAATTACTCATCATTCCTTAGCAATTGAATCAAAACGTGCTTATGAATTATGAAAGGGATCTTTTTTTAATCAGCTACTACAATCATGACTTCATGCGTTTTCAACTGTCCGTTATGTAGAGGCGAACTGGGAATTCCCCACATCATGATTGCTGGCTCTTCCATTGCTCAAAAAGAGGGGAGTCTAGCTTGAAAAGATTTTTAAAAAGAGAATCGAAGAAACATCTTTTAATCAACAAAGATAAGTAGAGAGAATTACAAAAGTAATCAGATTTTTTAGTATAAAACAAAACCCAGATGTGTATGATCTCACGATTGACGCTATATATACTTTAAATTTGTCTTTTCTCCGTATCACCTTTTTTATGCGTGTTCAATCTTCGAATGTGCATGCATTCCGGATGATATCATACCAGTGGGTCTTCCACAGACACTACGCGGGCTACAACCAACTGACGTCTGAAAAGCTAAACATGTAGGACTAAAACTACTTAATTATATCATAATTATATCATTCCCTCCCATTTAACAAGAATGATCAATATCACTCGTTTCTGAGTATTTCTTTCATAATGGACCGGCAAGGAAATGGATTACTTTTCTTCATTGGTTTTTGGATGCTATATGTGTGGATTGTAGGCTGCATCGCCGGTGAGTTTTAAATCATTTTTCGCTTACTCTCTATTTACCACAACATAACCTGGTAAATATTGCATTGCTACTAGATGTGTTTAAAAAAAATCACAATCTTCTTTCTTTTTTTAGAACTCAGTTACTTGTTTTACATTATACTTTAATACATTTTTGTTACGCTGCGTTCTTCTGGTGTTACGTTAGGCCTTAAGTA
This sequence comes from Heliocidaris erythrogramma, assembly GCA_025617745.1. Classification (NCBI taxonomy): domain Eukaryota; kingdom Metazoa; phylum Echinodermata; class Echinoidea; order Camarodonta; family Echinometridae; genus Heliocidaris; species Heliocidaris erythrogramma. Next base: position 50,618,567 of record CM046854.1, on the reverse strand, counting down.
CTAAACATGACTTGTGCTCTTAGTACGTTCCTTTTGTATCACGGTGATTCTTTGCTAAGTGTCTTCTTTTGGCCTTCTGAAAATCGTGAAATAAAGTGTTTCAAATATCAAGTTGCTTTGGTGGGACGTAATTATTATGATGCAAAATAGATGTAATAAGTATTATGGGTAATCTTTACGCAGTATTAATCTTATTCATTAACATTCAACTTTCAGTGTTATTGCATTAGCATAACGATTTGTGAAGGAAAGACGACACAAACAGATTTGCCAAATTTTCCAGTGATTTTCATAGTTTTCCATATAGTTTTGGTGCTGGATAATGGTTTGGGAATCAATCGGCGACTGGTCGTTTATTATTCGACGATCATTCGCTACCTTATTGTTAATCCACAATCCACTCGGCGAAGGTCGACGAGCATTAAACATTAATCGGCAATCATTTTGAGACTTAGCGCCAAAAAAAAAACAAAAAAAAACTCCCCACAACTAGTTTGGTCGGTAAAAGGTTTTTCGATACAGCAGCGTAAACCCTCCAGCAACAATGCTCGGACAACCAGTTGCCGACCGTTGGCAACTAAATGAAGATTAACAAACACCTCTTTGCGATCTCAGAAAACCAACTACTGACCAGTCGTTGTCAGAAGTCGGCAACCGGTCGTAAGGCCTGTGAGATATGGCCTAATTCAAGAGAAAACTGAGTGACCAGGTAATGTTAATAGGTCATTCTTTCTATCGAGGCTAGGGTCGTAGACTCTTTGAAAGTTACCAAACTTTTAAGATAAAGGCCATCGAAGAATTTTGGTCATGCACGAAATATGGTCACACTGCCATAAAAGAGTCAACAACATCCTGAGGGGAAAAATTATCTTAAACTTACCTTTTCCTGTGTCTGTTTGTTAAAGTAGCTATTCAAAGAAAATCACAAATATGGCAATTAATGTATCACTAGAAACTGGGAAGCTTACAGATGGCAATCGTATAAGTTTTATGTCAACTGCGTATCTGATGATTATAAAAACAACACAAATAAAAGCTCTTCTCAGCATCTGGAATATCCGAGGATTCGCCAGAAATAAAGCGATGTTTTGATGTCGTCACACTCGGGATCGATCCTGCTTAAGCAGACGACGTCCTATAATGAATGAACGTAATTGCAATGCAATTATTTATCAAATTATAAAGAGTTTGGTGTATTTAAACATGACCTCATTTCACACCATTATAAAGGGAAAGTGAAACTGATTCTGATAGCTAAAACCGTTTGATTGTAAATACACAGGAGAAGGGTCAATGATCAATGAAATAAACCCCACTTTCAAATTGAAAAGCCCTCCGAATAATAGCAGGATGGTATTCGTTCCCTCTTGAAACGCCGAACATGCCCCGGTGCAAGCAGCTGAAAATACTTTACAAGTGACTGATTCCTTTATTTTTTTAACGCTGCATTTTTCATCAAAATAATACCATACACGAAGTTAAGAGTGAGGCAACAGACTAACATTAAGACTGACGCTAGTGAAGGAAGAGAAATAAGTGAAGAGGAGATGACAAACTAGGCTCTGAAAAATGTGTAAGATGTTATGGGACATCGTCTGCTTAGACAGGACTGGTCCATGGTGTGTCGTCACATATCTCAGCAGCGTTCGAGGAGCTCTTCAGCTGCTATATCGGGGGCTGTATTTTACCGTTTTATAATTGATAATAATCATTACTACAAATGTTTCCAAGCGTTGAATTTGGATAACCTTGTTTAATTTATGCCATCTATGCAATAATAAGTATTAAGCCAATATTTAAAATCATTGAAGTTCTACTTTAAAGATACGGAGAAAATGGGATGTGGAACGTATTTGTCTTATTATCTACACTTTTCTGGAAGATGCATTTGGCCTGATGCCCATGATCTTGCCTCACATAATGTCCAATAACTTATTGTGTAGTACTGCGTATTGTTAAATTGCAACTAAAACTTCCCCTTTTCAGTTTCCTCTCTTTAAAGTATTTAAAGTGCTATTTCATTTATTGCTAAATGTAATGATTAAAAAAAAAAATACTTTTGCCTTAAGAAAAATCGTGGGTCCACATCATTTCATTTTTAGAATGCGGAGAGGAGAGAGAGGCAGAAATATAAAAAAATAATAATAATTACCTAACATTGCCATGAAAAGTAAATTAATAACTTTAACAATTTCGGAAATAATATAAAAAATGCATCTTTAGAAAAATGGTAAATTTTATTTTGGAATAAATATATGGGTAAGTAAAGAACATTTTATGGCGCTGTTCCATTGATGCATATGCAAGTATCATGTGATGAAAAGAATGTTTGTGCTTATTAAATTTTGTATTTTCTCATGATAGGAAAGAGGCTTGCTACCTTTTACATAAAATGATATTGTGCCCACATATTTTGAGAGGTCCCTGGACTGATCATAACAAACCAATATGGTTTTGAAAAAAAAAAATCCAAGTTTGCAAAGATTAATGAATACCTTCAAAATATCTGTAGCTGCTTTGAATTTAGACAAAAGACATGACGACTGGGGTTTTCCACACATCGTTTGAATGTATTGACCTCCCACACAAAATGTTATTGACGCAGGAAAAAAAAAAGGAAACCAATTTCAGCAAGAATATTTCGATAATTTTCAGTCTGATTTAGTTCTCAGGTGCTTGTGAAAAGTAAGACAGGCCTTTAAGATGCATTGATAAAGTTAGGGGAGGTTTGTAGCTTCCAAAGTCAAACATGCATTGAAGCTGTGGAGGTCTATTACCATCTAGATTACAGAATTCTGAAATATTATTGTTTTTATCTATAAAGTACTTTTTATGATCCCTACCAAGTTGTGTTGCATATAGTAGGACATACTTTACCTATACATACATAGTAGATTATAATAAGATCAGAAATCAGAACATGCGAATGAATATAAAGAGTTTGAAACACGTTCCTGGTCCAGAACTATTGAGGCATCATTGTATTAAAGCGAAAGTTCATCCTGATACCAAGGTGGCTTTAATAGGAGAAAAAATAAAGAGACAGATCAATAGCAGTTTGAGCGAAATCCGATAAGAAATAAGAAAGTTATGATTTTTTTTAAGCTGTAGTCAATCAAACACAAATTTGCAACCCCATGACGTATCTTGTGAAGTCCTCTCCGATTTGCCTTGTATGAACAATATCATACATGTACATCATAGATTTTCTAAAGGAAATATTTCATCATACATGCAACGTAGATATAATCATTGCACATATGTTTTTATACAAAACCTTATGAAACAATTGTATTTCTTCTTTGACAACTAAGAAATTAAAATTTATGAAATTTTCGGTACTGGCCAAGTGGTAGATGGGCTCGCAAGATACGTTACCAAGTTGCCCATTTGTGTTTGGTTGATTACAACTTCGAAGAGTCATAACTTACTTATTACGGATTTTGCTTAAACTATCACTTATCTCTTTCTCTAATTTTTACCACGTGGACTTCCCCTTTAATCTAAATGTGATTTTTTTTTCTGATTGTAACAAATGATGCTGCAGTTACTAAAAAAATAGAATTTAAAAATTCTATATTTGTATGTAAAATTAAGTACTGAATTGTATCTCTGGAAACATATCATAAGTCCGGGTTGTTCAGCAGTTTGTTTGGTATTTAAGCTTACCTTCCCAGTAATGTCAGGAAATAACCTCCGTCACGTTTGTGACGGAAAAGACCGTGACCGATACGATGCCGGGATGCTAATTTTTTTTTCCCACGAACTTTTTGTCCCTGTTCTCCCTGGCGCATGCGCACCTGATCCTTTCTGATCTAAGTCAATTTCGCAATCATAGGGTTTATTCCGTAAGCGATATAATGACGGTTGCTCCCAGCGTCTTGCTGTGGCGAGATACGTTAGCCCTCGGACATTTAACCTGAGGTATGTGGGTTCGACTCTCAGTTTGGACATTACAAAATTAACGTCTTGTATTTTCTTTTTTTACTAAAAGTAGGATGAAACTTTGAAACCCCATCCAACTCCAAGCATTGTAGGGCTATTTCAAAGTTGCGCATGCGTCAAGGACGATAGTGACAAAAAGTTCGTGGGGAAAAAAAGTTCGCTGCCGGGATCCTTGCTAGCTTATAGCGCATTTCAGCTATGATAGAGCCGTATTTGTGTTGCGTGGGGTACGTGGAATCATTTTGTTGAGTATACCATCCAAATTTTGATTTTTAGATGAGATTCGGTACGTTTGGAGGTGACGCGTAATAACGGTATGAACAAAAGTTGCGTAATGAATATATTTTCTTAATGAATCCGGGAAAAGACCGGGTGTCATTCACCAACGGTGTACATCCTCCACAAACACATCACCATTTCATCGTTTGCACCTTTATTTATATTGTACATGGCGTTCTAAAGTTTTTTTGACGGAGATGGGTTAAAATCTCGAGACACAAATCCTAGACACATTTTTTCTTCTTCTTTTTTTTTTGTTTAATTATTGGATAGGCATGATAGGGGCATATATGTTATTTTGACTAAACAGATATAGGCCTAACTGAATTGATAACGACATTTTTAGGCGAACGAGATGCATGTTGAAATATTTTGTATTTTACCATCGGGGGATCTTACCATCAGGGGGTAGGGCGCGATATATTTAAAGAATAGAGTGATTAATTGAACTGATTTTGGGGCCTTCAGTTATCAAAACGGAACCTTCGAACATAAACAAGGTTCAAATGAAAAATAATGAATTACGAATTAAAAAAAAACAGTGTGGCCGTATGCAAGCATCGTGACACAAAACGAGACAAAGAATCACGCATCATGGTATAATGTTATTACTTGGTCATTGTCATGGTCATGTTGGTATGCTAATATATCAATTGCGAAGTCGCAGAAAATTCTTCGGGATATAAGCGCACTTATGTTTTAGGCACAATCTGACTAGTTTTAGCCACTGTTGCCATGGACAAAATGCCGTTCCGGCCTCTCCTCCCTTGACGATCTCCGTTATGCCACATTTATTCCCGGGAGGTGGTTACCTGTATAGTGGAACTATGTTTTAACTCAAAGAACACATTCTGTTTCCTTAACTGCCGAAACACACAAAACGAATGCAGGCACCTATTTCATCCTGTAGAGTATATGAATTAAGGGCACATGGTATAAGAAAGGAGCAAGTTTACCCAGGAGGGAAATTTAGGGAAATAGTAAGGGGCACCTTATAGGAGGAAGGGCTATTTTGCCTGCTCTTGGAAAACGGCAGAGGTCTCCCCTCCGCTGCGTATTACTTTATATAATAGTTTGTATTATAGCGAAATAACGCTGGATTTTTAGTTCAAACACAATGAAAACTATCATAAATCGCATGGAAAATAAAACTACAAAACATGTGAATAATTAATTAACTTCCTTCGTAATGGAGAAATTAATAATATTCTCTCATGAAGAAATTTATGGAGTTACAGTATTTTTAATCAATGGATATAGAAATATGTTTACATTTATAACTTGGAGTAGTAGTAGTAGTAGTAGATAAGGGAAAAAAAGTAATAGTAATAATAGTAGTAGAGTAGCAGCAGTAACAGAAGTAGTGGCTTTAGTAGTAGCAGTAGTAGTAGTAGTCATAAAAGAAGTATTAGTGGTAGTAGTAGGAGTAGTAGTAGCAGAAGTACATGTAGTAGTGGTAGCAGTAGTCATTGGCGGATCCAGGGGGCACTTTTTTTTAATTTTAAAAATGTTTTTTTGCTTGTCAGAAAATTATGGAGGGAAACTGGAAAACCATATCCCCCCCACCCCCCCCCCCCCGCCCTACTGAGCGAATTTGGGAGGTCTGGCGAAATTTTATTCTTTGTCGGCACCCTCCCCACTTTTCCAAAAGTTGGCAAATCTGCATTTGTGTGCCCCCCCCCCCTTATACTAAATTCTGGATCCGCCCCTGGTAGTATTAGTAGTAGAAATAGTAGTAGTAGTAGTAGTAGTAGTAGTAGTTAAATTAGAAGCACTAGTAGTAGTGGTAGTAGTGGTAGTAGTGGCAGTAGTAGTAGTAGTAGTAGTGGCAGTAGTAGTAGTAGTAGTAGTAGTAGTAGTTGTAGTAATAGTAGTAGTCATGGTAGTAGGACAACCTTTCCATAATGTTTGCCTAGAGAAAATGGAATGAATTCAAAAACACTGTCATAAAACGTAAATCAATATCTAAATTACAGAAATTATTCCATCTATCATAATGGAAATATATAGGAATAAATGGTATGGACGCCCATTGACGGTGGGCGCGGTTCTGAAAGCAAGTGGAATCTAATGTTGATATTAATAGGTAAGGTTTTACTTGAAAGAAAGGAAGATGCTTATTATAATTCCGTTGGAAGTAAAATGCTATCCTAAACTGAGAGGTCCCTGGTCTGATCATAACAGTGACCTACCATTGTCATGAAAAGAAAGTTAGAAAGGAGTATAATTAATGAATTGTATCTTGGCATTATTAGGTATGCTTTTTGCAAACTTTCTCCCAATGTATACGAAGGAATCAGGAAGTTTTTTTGCGATTACACTTAGTCATCTATCAACTTATCATTCAATTAGATGGTATTTATTAGGAATTCATCATGTTTAATCTTTTTAAGACCAATTCTAAAATTTCCACGTACTAGTTACATCCTTTTTGCTTTGATATATTCAACATAAATGTTATATGTTGCATACTTAGATCGTGTTTGAATGTGTTGTTCACACTTAGTCATCTATCAACTTATCATTTAATTAGATGGTATTTATTAGGAATTCATCATGTTTAATCTTTTTAAGACCAATTTTAAAATGTCCACGTACTACTTACATCCTTTTTGCTTTGATATATTCAACATAAATGTTATATGTTGCATACTTAGATCGTGTTGTTCTTACTTACATCTGTAATATATTTTATCTTATCATCCAAATTTACAGATCTTGATAAAACTTTAGTAAATCCCAGCCCATTTGATTTTGTTTTGATGTTGTTATTGTTGTCGCTGTTGTTAGTTTGCCTTTTTGTTTTGTTTTGTTTGATTTGTTTTTGTTTTTCTTCACATATTTGTGTGTGCGTTACTTCTCAAATGATTTCACTATAAAAATGAGATTTCCAAAAATTAATTACAACTCTCCTTTGTCATATTTCTAAGTCCAGTCAAGAAAACGTAATAGATTTTATCTTTTCCTAAGTCAGGGTACATGTTTGTCAATAGACGGGAGATGTGTATATCTTGTAGGATCAGGATTCATTCAACAAAAATGGGGGAGTGATCAATGCAACTACGAACCCCTTTTCATATTCGGAATTACGAACCCTTTTTTTCGTTTTCCAAATTATGAACCCTAATTATTTTTGGGGAATACGAACCTTCGGAATTGCAAACCTTCGGAAATTTTTAACATTCGGAAAAGGCATGTAACCTTTTTAAAGATCTCACATAATAATTTTTTTTTATTTGGAGGTTAGAACGGGTTAGAAAACTATTATTTTGCAATTCATGTTAGAACATCATTGTTATTAAAGCTACATGAATTGTAGACGACACGTAATGTCAGTGTGAATCTAGATTTGTATTAAGTTGGAATCTTGAGGAAGTATACGCTTGAATAATCATCTGGTCTACCTATTGTGATCAGTTTATAACTGGATAGTGATGAAAAAACAGTGGTTCCCACAGGGAAGTACCCCCACCGTTCAGTGACAAGGGGAAAGAAACTAAGAGAGAGAGAGAGAGAGAGAGGGGGGGGGGAAAGGGGGACGTTAAAATAAGATGAAATTATATACTTTTCACACCCTCCCCATAATTTGGAGGTCTTGTGAACATATCCTCCTAAAAAAGTGAAGATGTTAATGACTCAAAAAGCAGTCAGCCAAAACTTCTCTTTCGTTACAACTTGATACTGGTACTTCGCAATCCAAATTAATGTGCGGGGATTTCCACGTTTGTTCTTCTGTCCATACTGCGCCATTTTAAGTACATGTTTGTGTAAGCTGGTAGTTCTTTCATCGATAGAAGGCAGGGTGGTTAAACATTTTTCAAAGGGAGGTGGTCTTTTAAAGGGGCACCTACAGAGACGCGGTGGAAAAATATATATAATTTTCATAAGCCCGTTTTCATGACCTAATATCTGTACATGTATTGTTATGAAAAAAAAAAAAATTGTAATTAACTGATTATTTATTTGTGAGCAAGCGAAGTGAGTTAGCTAATAAAGAGGCAGTGCTAATTCCTTAATCTGTCAGAACTTTAACTTTAACAAAGCATGATAGTGAGCTTGCACTTGCTTAATAAGTCATGTCAGGCACTGTGCATGTATTGTGACTTTAAGGGGATATATGCAACTACTCTCAAACCTACAATGCCCTTTTCTCCAGTTGATTTCTCTGTTAGGCCCAATTCACAATTCCTCTTGCCAAGAGAGTGAATGTGAGGTCTCATTCGAGGTTACATAACTAGTGCTCTAGTGGTGTATCTTGGGATTATGGAGCCCAAAGCAAACAAGGAAATTTCCCCTCCCCCAGAAAAAAAAAATATATATATATATGTTACTTTACAAGCGAGGGAGCAAAGCAACCGAGCAGTAGATTTTTTGCATTTGTAGTCCTCAAAAAACCTTTGCAAGTGCTATTTTAGCTTTATTCTATATTAGGGGACAATTACTTTTAAAAAGGCTGATGAACTTTAAAGCCCTACATGTGTATTAGAGAGGAAAGCAACGAGAATTACATTTTCTATATTGTTGTTGTTGAACCTTTTAAAATAGCATTTGAATTCCAACCTATATCATAATTATGTACATTGGGCGTGAAATAACAAGATCCTGAAGCAACGTTATGTGAGGGAACAATTGGAATAAGCTTTAGGAAATCCTTCCCATTTTATACCCTAAAAAGAATAATTTCTAAATTTACCCCGCGTACTGGGGTGTTTATAATCCACAATATAATCTTTTTTTGTTCCTTTGTATACCCTTCTCCTTTCTCAAATTATGTTTTTTGCTCCCCATTCAGATGACCCCCTGCCAAAAAGCACTCACAAAATGTACACTGTAGGCTTACACCTAAAACTTAGTACGAGTTTTTGCATAATGACAATGGAATTAATGATATAGCAGAAACCTTTGACCGAATTCACTAAAATTTGCAAATACATATACTTCGTTCAAACTTACAAAATGTTCACAAAAAGACAATTAAAATTTACTCCTGTATTTTTCATTCTATCATGAATTCATTCCAAGGTCTGTTATTATTACCTATATCTTGCATTAGCTACATGATAGTATTACTGCACAAAATTAGCAAAATATATAAGTTCCATATGCCTTGAAATCTTTTGGAGATTATCAAGGCTTGGAACCGTCAAGGACAAGGCCAAGGCACGCTAAAGGCCAAGGCATCCAAGTCTAAGGCCAAGGCATTGAATAAAGAGGCCTTAAGGCGCCTTAAGGCAAAGGCCGAGCATCAAGGCACTACAACACTGTTATCAATATCTATCAATAATAATTCATTATTTGAGAGCCATTAAGAAATAGGAAGTTCCCGTTTATGGTTGTTTCTAAAACTGCTGGGTCTTTTAAAGAAAAATTAATGCACGTTTCGTCTGCATATAAGGAACGAGAACAGTTTTCGACTGATTTCACCAAATCATTCAGAGTAATGATAAAAGCAGGGGGCCCCAAAATAATTCCCTATGGCAGCCCGTTTACTACCCCCCAAAAAAGCCTTCATATGTTACCATTTAGAACTAACAATCTAAATGTGATTTTTGTTTACATTTTATTTTACAAATCACGCTGCAGTTACTATGTTAAATATATAATATTTTTGTATTTAACATTAAGTATTGAATTGTACCTCTGGAAACATATCATAATTCGTGGTTATTCAGCAGTTGTTTGGTATTTAAGGCTTTTAATTACCTTCCCAGTAATTTCAGGAAATAACCTCCGTCCCATGTGTTTTACCATCGGGTCATGCGGGGGGGGGGGGGGGGGTGGGAGCGGGATCTATTAAAATAATAGAGTGAATGATTTAATTGATTTTGGGGGCCTTTATTTATCAAACAGGGTGAAAATGAAAATAAAGCATTACGAATTTTTGATCTGTATTGCGGTATGCAAAAATTGGGACACAAAAGGAGACACTTAGCGAAGAATCACGGTGTAATCTTATTACGTGGTCATGGTCATGTTGGTATGTTAATATATCAATTGCGAAGTCGAATTGCGACCGAGAGGAAAATTCTTCGGGATATGAGCGCACTTGGCCCGTCTTTAGGCACAATCTGACTATTTTTAGCCACTCTCAGTAAGACCCAACTGCGGAAAACCGAGCGTATGAATATAGAGCCCTCATCGTTAGGGTAAGGGGCCCCATATGGGAGGAAGAGCTGTTTGCTGCACAGAAAGAGCAGAGGTCTTGGCTGCCTCCCCATGATTCCAACACCGCTGCTCATTACTTTATCATACAGGGTTGGAAAAAAGTTTGGAATATTTTTTTTGGCGATGAGTATGTCTGATTTTAAATGCTAGTTTCTACTATATTGTGATGAATAATTCATCCAAATCAGATTAACTGTGTTGAATGAAGTCTACTGTTCCATCTTGTACCAAAGATTACGTAATATTGTTAAACATGTTACAATGGCTGACCAATGAACCACATGTTGTCAGATTTGCTCTATTTGTGTTTGAACATCTTGTTATACATTTCTGTACTTCACGTGGAATTTTGAAAAAGCTACGTGCAGTTTGCAGTCATTTTGAGGACTTCGGTATAGCAATTAAACTGTATCTGATTATTTAACTTTTTCGTTAGACATTTGCAAAAACAGCAAATATACGCTTCCGAATTCCAAGTGGACCTCTGCACTGTGTGATAAGCCTGATTTTTAATGTTGTGCTTTTAAAGTTAAAAGGGACACATATCTTTTATTTGAACCTCAAAGAAGAACTTAAAATGACGAGGGATATGTTTAAGACAAGAAATAATTCTTGGAATAAAAATATTCCAAACTTTTTTCCAACCCTGTAGTTTGTATTATCGCGAAATAATGCTGAATGTTTAGTCCAAACAAAACGAAAACGATAAATCACGTAGAAAATAAAAACACAAGACACGTAATGGACAAGGTAATAACATTCTCCCCTGAAGACATTTATGGAGTTACATTATTTTTAATCAATGCATATAGAAATATTTTTTTATGTTTACACTTATAACTGGGAGTACCATTAGTAGTGGTATTATTAGTAGCAAGAGCATGAGCAGTTGTAATCGCAGTAGTAGTAGTAGTAGTAGTAGTAGTATGATTTAAAGTAGAAGTAGTAGTGGTAGTGGTAGTAGTGGTAGTAGTAGTAGTAGTAGTAGTAGTAGTATGATTTAAAGTAGAAGTAGTAGTGGTAGTGGTAGTAGTGGTAGTAGTAGTAGTAGTAGTAGTAGAACTAGTAGTAGAAGTAGTAGCAGTAGTCGTAGTAGTCTTAGTAGTTGTGGTAGTAGTAGTAGTAGTAGTAGAACTAGTAGTAGAAGTAGTAGCAGTAGTCGTAGTAGTCTTAGTAGTTGTGGTAGTAGTAGTAGTCAATCCATGTAAGTAGGACTACATCTTCCTTTCCATAATGTTTGCCTAGAGAAAATGCAAAGTCTTATCTTAAATGAATTTTAAGTATAAATGACATAAAGAGCCAATTTAAAAATGTTTTGGCATTGTCATGAAACATAAATTAATAACTAAATAACAGAAATATACCATCTATCATAATCGAAATATATAGGAATAAATGGCATGGAGTGCAATTGACGGTGCGTTTCTGTAAGCAAGTGGAATCTAATTTTGATAGTAAAAGGTAAGGGATTTCGTGATAGAAAGAAGAAGGCTTATTATAATGCAGTTGGAAGTAAAATGCTAACGTATACTGAGAGGACCCTGGTCTGATCATAGTAGTGATCTTCCATTGTAATGAAAAAAAAACTTAGAAAAGAGTACAAAACAAAAAGAACGCATATAATCAAAATTCCACATTTTGGGGAACGTGGTGATATTTTGGGAAACAAATTGTGATCATTAACGTTGTAATTCCGCTGACTAATAGAGTCAACTTTTGAGAGCAAAAGACTTATCCAGACTGATCGTCGTGTATTCATTTCATTTTACTGATACAACATATACCATCATCATGTGATCAAAAGCGTGTTCGTGACACATGTTTACCAAGGTAGAGGTTTGCCATAGTTCATTGAAAATGGTTATGCGCCCACATATTTTTAGAGGTCCCTGGACTGATCATTTCGATTCAACAAATTTGAATAAGAGTTTACAACAATGCTTCACTTTGTCACCAACCTTACAATGATTTCTGAATGCCTCCAAACGTTCTGCCAATTATTTTGAATTATTTTTAAATCCCCAAACCGTCATGCCTTTTGTGTATTTAAAAATACACATTAGGTGATGGTACAAGGCAGGAGATCGAGCCGAACCTTGTGGCTGGGATCTATTACTATTGTTGGTACTGCCACTAACGACTTTTGCAATCCTGCAAACAGACGACTATTCACACAAATGATTAGGTCTAATAAACCTTTTCTAATGTGGACTATTCTTAAACAAGGATTGAAAAAAATATATAAACAAAATACAAAAACATGAGACATAACCGAAGATGCAGAAAATTCAATGATCGACATCCTCCTTAGCTATTTCGTGAGTTCGTGCATTCATGCTTGCTTGGAAAGTCTTGACGATGACTTGTCTGTCTGACTTCAGCTCCTGTCGCTGGAGGAACTTGGACCAATGGTTCGGTCCTGTCTCTAGTTCCGGTAACAGTTACGTAAACCTAAAAACATTGTCAAATTAGATATAAGCATAGCCTAATTCTAGTAATTTGCTCATTTTATATTTATGTCTTAATTTCTAGCGATACATCATTATTTGAATTAAGAATCTTTTGACAGGTTAACATAAGTACATTACAATACTGGAAAAATATTAATGTTGATTAATATTTCCCTATAATAAACTAAAGGTTTCACAATAACAAATTAGTTATAGTTTAGATTATAGACTTATATCAAAATGTTCTATGTGATTTGACTACACACAAACAAACTACATTGCATATATTCTATATTACCATAACATACTTATATTTCCAATATATAACTTATAAACGTGTAAGATTAAACTAAATGTGTACGCACAACTTTCCGTTGGTGTTTACAGATTTACAACAATTTCAATTTTTGGAATTCCATAGGCCCAAGACCCGGACTATCAAGTTGTCCTTTACAACACCAATGATGTATTCACCGAGAGCCGTGTACACAACCTCCTACTCTATTTTAGTCATGAGGTTATTTCAAATCGCATCAGCATCTGAACTGGACTTCACTTTACTGTCATATTTATACCCATTTTCTCCCATAGACCTAATGGTTAAGATTGTGGGTATTCTTAGAAATTGTTTTAATGTCAACGCCCCACCCAACTGTTATTGGCTTGCGCCTGGTCACTCATTTTATACGTTCTCCCTGATTGGTTGCATCTTTCACTCCCTACCAATCGGGAGAACAAGTCACCTTGTGGCCGGTGAATGTATTGATCTGGAGCCAAACATAGCTGTGAGGCAACGTTAATTTTCGACTAGTGTATTTTGAGTGAGTCCTGAGGTTTTAGGGGATGGTTGTAGTAAAGTTGGGTGATAATTTCAAATCCATATGTCCCTATACCTTGAATCTATAGAGATCTCTTACCATCCATATTTGAGACGTATCATTGTTTTGCAGATCTGAAATGCTATTTCAACTATCAGTTACAAATTATGCTGTTTATGAAAATTATTATCATACTATGTTCAGAAGAGAGGATAATGCAGTTTAAAGACCTCAGCCTGACCCAAAACAACCATATATTGACGTAAAGCTTAGTAAATAAAGAATATAATTACCCTGGGTATTCATAAATTTTCGTCTCCGTTTATCCATAAAAAATAAAAAAGATAATTTGTTTTGGTCCGCCCCCTCCCTATGGCGTAACAACAGAGGAAACTGCAGGGGGTCGCTAGACGTGTGACGACATGTCATGTATACAGCTCCGAGTGCGTCTACACGATATGTCGTCATCAAATTTTCACCCCCCCCCCCCCCGCAAAGTAGCGTTCCTCAGAGACGGGGCCCTCGTCAGAAAAACCACCGGGGCTCAACATTCGGGACGCTGTTACTCATTCCACAGGAAACGGAATCTCATGAAGTTGGTTTCAATTTGTTCAGAAAATATATAGCTCCCCGTGGATGAATAAAGGGTATATTTCTAAATTCGGTCAGGCTGAGGTCTTTAACTTACCTTTAGAACCCCTTCATATTATTCCTTTGTCGTTCTGCAATAGTTATCTTCTTGTAGTAGCAGTAGTAGTAGTGGTAGTAGTAGTAGTAGTAGTAGTAGTAGTAGTAAAAATATTAGTAGTAGTAGTATTAGTAGTAGTAGTAGTAGTAACATTAGTGGTAGCAGTAGTAGTAGTAGCATCAGAAAAAGAAGAAAGTAGTAGTAGTAATAATAGTAGTAGAGTAGCAGGAGTATCTTTAGTAGTTGTTATAGTAGTAGTAGTAGTAGTAGTTCAAGTAGAAGTACTAGTGGTAGTGGTAGTAGTGGTGGTGGTAGTGATAGTAGTATTAGTAATCTTAGTAGTTGTAGTGGTATTAGTAGTTGTATAGTAGTATCAGTATTCATGGTCGTAGGACTACTTCTTCCTTTCCATAATGTTTGTCTAGAGTAAATGGAAGGTTTTATCTCAAATGAACTGTGAGTATAGACGACACAAAGAGCCAATTTAAAAACACTTTGGCATTGTCACGAAACGTAAACTGATAACTGAATTACACAAATTATACAATGTATATCATGGACGTCCATTGACGGTGCGGTTGTACAAGCAAGAAAGTTAGAAAGGAGTGTATACAATTAGAAACAGAACGCAAATAATTACATTAAAATTCCACATTTGGGGGAATATTTTTGGAAACAAATGGTGATCATACCGTGTAATTGTTCAGACAAATAGAGTCAACATTTGACAGCAAAAGACTAATCGTCGTGTTATCATTCCATTTTACTGATACAACATATACCATCACCATGTGATCAAATGCATGTTCGTGACATTCGTTACAAAGGAAGAGGCTCGCCATATTTCACTCAAAATGGTTATGCGCCCACATATTTCCAGAGGCCCCTGGATTGATCATTTCAAATCAACACATTTGAATAAGAGTTTACAACGGTGCTTCACCTTTTCTTCAACCTCACAATGTTTTCTGAATGCCTCCAAGCGTTCTGCCATATCTTTTGAATTAATTCAAAAGGTATGACGGTTAGGTGTTTTTAACACATATTAGTTTAATATATTGTACGGGAGCCAAATCTAAAAGTCCATACACGGTGACACTATAGAGATCTCTTACCATCCACATTTGAAAAGTATCATTGTTTGCAGATCTGAAATGTTATTTTAATTATCGGTTAGAAATAGTATTATTAGTATTAGTAAGGTAGTATTTGTAGCAGTAGTTGTAGTAGTAGTCGTCGTCGTCGTCGTATAGTAGTGTTAGTAGTAGTATACTATAGTAGTAGTAGTCGTAGTCGTTGCATTAGTGGTGGTGGTGGTAGTAGTAGTAGAAATAATAGTAATAGTAGTAGTAGCACTTGTAGAAGTAGTTGTTGTAATAGTAGTAATAGTATAAGTGTTAGTAGTAAGCAAATAATTATCGTTGGTGAAGGTGATGGGACAACTATCACTTCCGAGGCGATCTGGATGTAGCTGTCTTTCCGAAGAGAAGTTGAGGAAAGATAGCGTTATACATTCAGATCGCCGAGGAAGTGATAGAACGACTCATCGCCTGAAATCAAAAGGTGATTAATTGCTTTATATTCCGCTTCTGAAACATTTAACTGGTACGAGAAAGACAATTATTCTCTACTTCTCGAAAAAGGCATTTATGATTTAGGCCCGAATAAATTCACAAAAGATGGTAAAACCACCATAAACCCCCATAAACCGTACCCGTACCTGGGTGCGCACAATTGTTTTATCATTTTAAGCGCGCGATTGGGCAATGCGCGCTTATTTTAGTACGCCTAGCCTATGGAGCTGTAATTTTGACTATTCGTAGAGGTCACGCACTTCTCAATTAACTATTCGTAGAGGTCACGCACTTTCATTTCGCGCGTACCCAAATATTGAAAACGCATTGTGACTCAGCAATGGACTGAAGAGATCAGAGAAAGTACTATTCCGTCAAGGTCACGAACTTTTCTTCTCGGGTCGATTGATATGGGGAAAACTACATTATTTCACGTGATTACCTTTTGACCAATCTAACAGCAAGATTCTTAGTATGTGGAATATAATAGTAGTTATAGTAGTAGAAGTAGTACAGTATTAGTAGTAGTAGTAGTAGTAGTAAAAGTAGTAGAAGTAGTATAGTGGTAGTATCAGAAAAAGAAGAATGTAGTAGTAGTAGTAGTAATAGTAGTAGAGTAGCAGGAGTAGCTTTATTAGTTGTAGTAGTAGTAGTAGTAAATGTAGAGGTACTAGTGGTAGTGGTAGTATTGGTGGTAGTAGTGGTAGTAGTAGTAGTAGTAGTAGTAGTCTTAGTAGTTGTAGTAGTAGCAGTAGTCATGGTAGTAGGACTACTTTTTCCTTTCCATAATGTTTGTCTAAAGAAAATGGAAGCTTTTATCTGTGAGTATAAATGACACAAAGAGCCAATTTAAAAACACTTTGGCATTGTCACGAAACGTAAACTAATAAGTAAATTACACAAATTATACAATCTGTCATAATGGAAATATAGAAGAATAAATGACATGGACGGTCATTGACGGTGCGGTTGTGCAAGCAAGTGGAATCTAATGTCGATATTAGAAGGTAAGATATTTCGTGAAAGAGAGGAAGAGGCTTATTATAGTTCAGTTGGAAGTAAAATGCTATCGTAAACTGAGAGGTCCCTGGTCTGATCATAACAGTGACCTACCATTGTCGTGAAAAGAAAGTTAGAAAGGAGTACAATTAGAGGCACTACAACACTGCTATCAATACTTCATTATTTGAGAGCCATTTAGATATAGGAAATCCCTGTTTATGGTTCTTTCTAAAACTGCTGGGTCTTTTGAAGAAAAATTAATGCACGTATCGTCTGCATATAAGGAACGAGAACAGTTTTCGGCTGATTTCACCAAATCATTCAGAGTAATGATAAAAGGAGGGGCCCCCAAATACTTCCCTATGTCAGCCCGCTTACTACCCCCAACAAAGCCTTCACATGTTACCATTAATTTTGGAACTGTCGAATTTTCCCTACCGCATGAAAAGTCACGGAACCAATTTATTTCACCTTCGTCAAACTCAAAGTAAGACCATTTTTTCAATAGTATGTTAAATTAAATCAAAAGCTTTACCCAAGTATTCGTGATCGACTTGTTCTGCAAATTACTCTTTATACCAAATTCAGATTATATTTTAATTGAAACATAATTATTCATGATCAGCAAAAGCTGGTTTACATCATGTTCTTCATTAAAGGCCATAAAACAGACAATTTAAATACAACAGAAATTACAAAATATCATGAATACGCATTACAATAATGAATAGATATTTAGAGTAGCGTATTGACAAATGAACAAAACTAAGAACAAAACAAAACTAGAAAAGTAAGTAGATGGAGGATGGGAGAAAAGAGACAAAGTTGGAAAAGAGAGAGAGAGAGACGGAGGTAAGGAGAAGAATAAACGAATAGGAAAAGGAGAAAGTAAGAAGATTAAATCAACGACAGATGTGGACAGCATGTCATTTTTTTAAAGGAGAAAGACAAGAAGAAAAGTGAAAAAAATTAAATAAAGGGAAGGTAGAAAGGAGGAAGGAGGGTGGAAGAGACATTATTAAGTCCAAAATACACAATATTCATTTACTTCCAAATTGATATCTATAGTTCAGCGTCTTACCCAAAGTAACGATCTCGTACTTTTTCTAAAACTATTCGGATTTGCTTACTGTGTTATAGAGTTTTTAAGGTACAAGGCAGAGAATTACTCATCATTCTTGCGTTTTCAACTATACGTCATGTAGAGGCGAACTGGGAATTCCCCACATCATGATTGCTGGCTCTTCCATTGCTCAAAAGAGGGGAGTTAAGCCTGAAAAGATTTTTAAAAAGAGAATCGAAGAAACATCTTTTAATCAACAAAGATAAGTAGAGAGAATTACAAAAGTAATCAGATTTTTTAGTATAAAACAAAACCCAGATGTGTATGATCTGACGATTGACGCTATATATACTTTACTTTTGTCTTTTCTCCGTATCACCTTTTTTATGCGTGTTCAATCTTCGAATGTGCATGCATTCCGGATGATATCATACCAGTGGGTCTTCCACAGAAAAGCTAAACATGTAGGAGTAAAACTACTTAATTATATCATAATTATATCATTCCCTCCCATTTAACAAGAATGATCAATATCACTCGTTTCTGAGTATTTCTTTCATAATGGACCGGCATGGAAATGGATTACTTTTCTTCATTGGTTTTTGGATGCTATATGTGTGGATTGTAGGCTGCATCGCCGGTGAGTTTTAAATCATTTTTCGCTTACTCTCTATTTACCACAACACAACCTGGTAAATATTGCATTGCTACTAGATGTGTTTAAAAAAAATCACAATCTTCTTTCTTTTTTTAGAACTCAGTTACTTGTTTTACATTATACTTTAATACATTTTTGTTACGCTGCGTTCTTCTGGTGTTACGTTAGGCCTTAAGTACTAAACATGACTTGTGCTCTTAGTACGTTCCTTTTGTATCACGGTGATTCTTTGCTAAGTGTCTTCTTTTGGCCTTCTGAAAAATCGTGAAATAAAGTGTTTCAAATATCAAGTTCCTTTGGTGGGATGTAATTGTTATGATGCAAAATGGATGTAATAAGTATTATGGGTAATCTTTACGCAGTATTAATCTTATTCATTAACATTCAACTTTCAGTGTTATTGCATTAGCATAACGATTTGTGAAGGAAAGACGACACAAACAGATTTGCCAAATTTTCCAGTGATTTTCATAGTTTTCCATATAGTTTTGGTGCTGGATAATGGTTTGGGAATCAATCGGCGACTGGTCGACGAGCATTAAACATTAATCGGCAATCATTTTAAGACTTAGCGCCCACCTTTAGAAAACAAAACAAAAAAAAAAACGCCCCACAACTAGTTTGGTCGGTAAAAGGTTTTTCGATACAGCAGCGTAAACCCTCCAGCAACAATGCTCGGACAACCAGTTGCCGACCGTTGGCAACTAAATGAAGATTAACAAACACCTCTTTGCGATCTCAGAAAACCAACTACTGACCAGTCGTTGTCAGAAGTCGGCAACCGGTCGTAAGGCCTGTGAGATATGGCCCAATTCAAGAGAAAACTGAGTGACCAGGTAATGTTAATATAAACAATAATAATAATTACCTAACATTGCCATGAAAAGTAAATTTATAACTTTAACAATTTCGGAAATAATATGAAAAATGCATCTTTAGAAAAATGGTAAATTTTATTTTGGAATAAATATAAGGGTAAGGAAAGAACATTTTATGGCGCTGTTCCATTGATGCATATGCAAGTATCATGTGATGAAAAGAATGTTTGTGCTTATTAAATTTTGTTTTTTCTCATGATAGGACAGAGGCTTGCTACCTTTTACATAAAATGATATTGTGCCCACATATTTTGAGAGGTCCCTGGACTGATCATAACAAACCAATATGGTTTTGAAAAAAAAAAAAACATCCAAGTTTGCAAAGATTAATGAATACCTTCAAAATATCTGTAACTGCTTTTGAATTTACACAAAAGACATGACGACTGGGGTTTTCCACACATCGTTTGAATGTATTGACCTCCCACACAAAATGTTATTGACGCAGGAAAAAAAAGGAAACCAATTTCAGCAAGAATATTTCGATAATTTTCAGTTTGATTTGGTTCTGGGGTGCTTGTGAAAAGTAAGACAGGCCTTTAAGATGCATTGATAAAGTTAAGGAGGTTTGAAGCTTCAAAAGTCAAACATGCATTGAAGCTGTGGAGGTCTATTACCATCTACATTACTGAATTCTGAAATATTATTGTTTTTATCCAAAAAGTACTTTTTTTGACCCCTATCAATTTGTGTTGCATATAGTAGGACATACTTTTCCTATACATACATAGTAGATTATAATAAGATCAGAAATCAGAACATGCGAATGAATATAAAGAGTTTGAAACACGTTCCTGGTCCAGAACTATTGAGGCATCATTGTATTTAAGTGAAAGTTCATCCTGATACCAAAGTGGTTTTAATAGGAGAAAAAATAAAGAGACAGATCAATAGCAGTTTGAGCGAAATCCGATAAGAAATAAGAAAGTTATGATTTTTTTAAGCTGTAGTCAATCAAACACAAATTTGCAACCCCATGACCTATCTTGTGAGGTCCTCTCCGATTTACCTTGTACGAACAATATCATAGATCATAGATTTTCTAAAGGAAATATTTCATCATACATGCAACGTAGATATAATCATCGCACATATGTTTTTATACAAAACCTTATGAAACAATTGTATTTCTTCTTTGACAACTAAGAAATTAAAATTTATTAAATTTTCGGTACTGGCCAAGTGGTAGATGGGCTCGCAAGATACGTTACCAAGTTGCCCATTTGTGTTTGGTTGATTACAACTTCGAAAAGTCTTAACTTACTTTTTACTTATCGGATTTTGCTTAAACTATCACTTATCTCTTTCTCTAATTTTTACCACGTGGACTTCCCCTTTAATCTAAATGTGATTTTTTTTTCTGATTGTAACAAATGATGCTGCAGTTACTAAAAAATAGAAATAGAAAAAAAATAGAATTTACAAATTCTATATTTGTATGTAAAATTAAGTACTGAATTATCTCTGGAAACATATCATAAGTCCGGGTTGTTCAGCAGTTTGTTTGGTATTTAAGCCTACCTTCCCAGTAATGTCAGGAAATAACCTCCGTCACGTTTGTGACGGAAAAGACCGTGACCGATATGATGTCGGGATCCTTGCTAGCTTATAGCGAATTTCAGCTATGATAGGGCCGTATTTGTGTTGCGTGGGGTACGTGGAATCATTTTGTTGAGTATACCATCCAAATTTTGATTTTTAGATGAGATTCGGTACGTTTGGAGGTGACGCGTAATAACGGTATGAACAAAAGTTGCGTAATGAATATATTTTCTTAATGAATCTGGGAGAAGACCGGGTGTAATTCACCAACGGTGTACATCCTCCACAAAAACATCACCATTTCATCGTTTGCACCTTTATTTATATTGTACATGGCGTTCTAAAGTTTTTTGACGGAGATGAGGTAAAATCTCGAGACACAAAACATAAACACATTTTTTTCTTCTTCTTTTCTTTTTTTTTACTTTAGTTTTACTAACAGTTACACTGATTTGTTATAGGAATAGATAGTAGACTATACACTGCAACTTAAAAGTTGAATAAGTAATCCTAAATGTGAAACTGTAGAAGCCCCCGGGCGTGGCCTGATAGATTTCACCGAGGTCCCCTCATGGCGTGTATTGTACTGTCTGTGTTCTATGTGCGTGAAATATGAAATAACGGTAACTTTAAATGGTCTGCCGCCAAGCTGCGAAGAGGCGAGAATGGTGATCGATTGTCATCGACGTTGCACCCATTAGGTGCAGTTATGAACCCAGAGGGTGCGAAAATGCACCCTATATTGGGGTGCAATTTTGAACCCCATACCGGGGTGCAAATTTTGAACCCCTTGGGGTGCTGCTATTGTACCAACCCCTAGGGGTTCAAATTTGAACCCCTATTTCTTAGTGTGTGTATAGGAGGAATGGCTATTTTGCCTGCTCTTGGAAAACGGCAGAGGTCTCCCCTCCGCTAATTATTACTTCATAATTTTATCATATAGTTTGTATTATAGCGAGATAACGCTGAATTTTTAGTTCAAACACAACGAAAACTATCATAAATCACATAGAAAATAAAAACACAAAACACACGAATAATTAATTAACTTCCTTCGTAATGGACAAATTAATAACATTCTGAATTAATAACTTTTGAATTAATTAAAAAACACTATCATAAAACGTAAATCAATATCTAAATTACAGAAATTATTCCATCTATCATAATGGAAATATATAGGAATAAATAGTATGGACGCCCATTGACGGTGCGCGCGGTTCTGAAAGCTAGTGGAATCTAATGTTGATATTAAAAGGTAAGGTATTTCGTGAAAGAAAGGAAGAGGTTCATTATAATTCAGTTGGAAGTAAAATGCTATCGTAAACTGAGAAGTCCCTGATCTGATCATAACAGTGGCCTACCATTGTCATGAAAAGAAAGTTAGAAAGGAGTACAATTAGAAAAAAAGAACGCAAATAATCACATCAAAAATTCCACATTTTGGGGAACATGGTAATACTTTTTGCGGGGTTTTTTTTCATTGTAATTCTGCAGACAAATAGAGTCAACTTTTGACAGCAAAAGACTTATCCAGACTGATCGTCGTGTTATCATTCCATTTTACTGATACAATATATACCAGCATCATGAGATCAAAAGCATGTTCGTGACACTTGTTTACAAATGAAGAGGCTCGCCATATTTCATTGAAAATGGTTATGCGCCCACATATTTTGAGAGGTCCCTGGACTGATCATTTCGATTCAACAAATTTGAATAAGAGTTTACAGCAATGCTTCACTTTGTCACCAACCTTACAATGATTTTTGAATGCCTCCAAATGTTCTGCCATTTCTTTTGAATTAATGCAATAGGTATGGCGGTTAGGTCTTTTAACACACATTAGTTTAATATAGTGTACGGGAGCCAAACATTACTGTGAGCAATGTTTAATTTTCAGCTAGTGCATTTTGATCTCTTTCATTTAAGTTAGTCTTGATGATCTAGGGGATGCTTCTAGTAAATGAGATCATTTCAAATATAAAAGCCCATACACGGTGACACTATAAAGATCTCTTGTCATCCACATTTGAAAAGTATCATTGTTTGCAGATCTGAAATTTCATTTTAACTATCGGTTAGAAATAGTAGTATTATTAGTAGTATAGTAGTATTTGTAGTAGTAGTAGTAGTAGTAGTAGTAGTAGTCGCATTAGTGATGGTGGTGGTGGTAGTAAAAGAAATAATAGTAATATAGTAGTAGGAGTTGTTGTAATAGTAATATCAGTAGTGTTAGTAGTAGTAGTAGTAATAGTAGTAGTAGTAGTCATAAAAGAAGTATTAGTGGTAGCAGTAGGAGTAGTAATGGTAGCAGCAGAAAAGAAGAAAGTAGCAGTAATAATAGTAGTAGAGTAGCAGTAGTAGCAGAAGAAGTAGTAGTGGTAGTAGTAGTAATTGGCGGATCCAGGGGCACTTCCGGCCCGTGCACCCCCCCCCCCCCCCTTGGATGAAAATTATGCATTTTGACCATAAAGGATCCGCCCTGTTTTCGTGTGTCCCCCCCCCCCCCCTCCCTTTTTAGACTGAAAAACTCTTTGTGTTTTAATTTTTTTATAACTTGGAGTAGTAGTAGTAGTAGTAGATAAGAGAAGAAAGTAATAGTAATAATAGTAGTAGAGTAGCAGCAGTAACAGAAGTAGTGGCTTTAGTAGTAGCAGTAGTTGTAGTAGTCATAAAAGAAGTATTAGTGGTAGTAGTAGCAGCAGTAGTGGTAGCAGCAGAAAAAGAAGAGTGTAGTAGTAGTAATAATAGTAGTAGAGTAGCAGTATAATTCAGTTGGAAGTAAAATGCTATCGTAAACTGAGAGGTCCCTGGTCTAATCATAGCAGTAACATACCATTCTCATGAAAAGAAAGTTAGAAAGGAGTACAATTAGAAAAAAAGAACGCAAATAATCACATCAAAAATTCCACATTTTGGGGAACATGGTAATACTTTTTGCGGGGTTTTTTTCATTGTAATTCTGCAGACAAATAGAGTCAACTTTGGACAGCAAAAGACTTATCCAGACTGATCGTCGTGTTTTCATTCCATTTTACTGATACTACATATACCATCATCATGTGATCAAAAGCATGTTCGTGACACTTATTTACAAAGGTAGAGGTTTGCCATATTTCATTGAAAATGGTTATGCGCCCACATATTTTGAGGTCCCTGGACTGATCATTTCGATTCAACAAATTTGAATAAGAGTTTACAACAATGCTTCACTTTGTCACCAACCTTACAATGATTTCTGAATGCCTCCAAACGTTCTACCAATTATTTTGAATTATTGCAAGAGGCATGACGGTCTGGGGATTTAAATACACATTAGGTGATGTCTCAAGGCAGGAGATCGAGCCAAACCTTGTGGCTGGGATTTTTTACTACTGTTGGTACTGCCACTAACGACTTTGGCAATCTTGCAAACAGACGACTATTCACACAAATGATTAGGTTTAATAAACCTTTTCTAATGTGGACTATTCTAAAACAAGGGTTGAAAATATATATAAACAAAATACAAAACCATGAGACATAACTGAAGTTACAAAAATTCAATGATCGACATCCTACTTAGCTATTTCGTGTGTTCGTGTTTTCTTGCTTGCTTGGAAAGTCCTGACGATATGACTTGTCTGTCTGACGTCAGCTCCTGTTGCTGGATGAACTTGGACCAATGGTTCCGTCCTGTCCCTAGTACCAGTAACAGCTACATAAACCTAAACACCTTGTCAAATTAGATATAAGCATAGCCTAATTCTAGTAATTTGCTCATTTTATATTTATTTTAATTTATCTTAATTCCTAGCGATACATCATTATTTGAATTAAGAATCTTTTGACAGGTTAACCATGCGTACATTACAATACTGGAAAAAAATTAATGTTGATTAATATTTCCCTATAATAAACTTGATAAGGTTTCACAATTACAAATTAGTTATGGTTTAGAGTATATCAAAAATGTTCAATGTGATGCGACTACACACAAACAAACTAAAGAAAACAGCAAATCTTTTGAAAATTAACAATTTTTTGTTCATTTTCCTGTAAATTCTCATCATACCGATTCCTCGATTTTTCTTTCACATCTTCACACACTAGCACCCACATATCTGACTTATCGATGACTTTTCTGCACACACTCTGCAATCTCTTCACTAATTACCATTTGGAATGTTGTCACTCTAGACAAATAATTAAAACAAATGAATACAAGATATATATGTGTATTGTAGAAGACAATTTATTATGAACAAACGAATAAAATAATTACATATACATACAAGTCTATTATTATTATCAAGATAAATTCATCTTATTTCACATCTTCGTTCACCAGCTACATGAGGATGATTTCATCTTAGTTTCAAAGCTGAATGAGGATATATTCATCTTCGTTTAACAGCTACAGGAGGATGAAATCATCTTAGTTTCAAAGCTAAATGAGGATTAATTCATCTTCGTTTACCAGCTACATGAGGATGATTTCATCTTAGTCTCAAAGCTGAATGAGGATAAATTCAACTTCTTTTACCAGCTATATGAGGATAAATTTATCTTCGTTTACCAGCTAACTGAGGATGATTTCATCTTAGGTTGCTGAATGAGGATTAATTCATCTTCGTTTATCAGCTACATGTGGATGTTTTTATCTATACTTCAAAGCTGAGTGAGGATAAATTCAACTTCGTTTACCAGTTACATGAGGATGATTTCATCTTAGTCTCAAAGCTGAATGAGGATAAATTCATCTTCGTTTACCAGTTACATGAGGATGATTTCATCTTAGTCTCAAAGCTAAATGAGGATTAATTCATTTTCGTTTACCAGCTACATGAGGATGATTTCATCTTAGTCCTAAAGCTGAATGAGGATAAATTCAACTTCGTTTACCAGCTACATGAGGATAAATTCATCTTCGTTTACCAGCTAACTGAGGATGATTTCATTTTATTGTCCTGAGGATTATTGTAAATTGTAGATTCAGGAATTCATTTTTTTTCAACAGTACGGTAGGCCTATCATATATATATAATTGTGGGAGGGGGTGCCCCCCCCCCCCATTTGAACATTTTGGAAAAAGACAATAGAAAACTGTTTAAAACAAAGTCGGCGCACCCTCTTATTTTCAATGGGGTGTGATTGGAGTGATGACCCCCATTTTTGCTTGTCAGAGAATTTTGGAAGAAACACTGCTCCATAAATAGCGGGAACCCTTTTTTTTTCCTCGTCACGTGAGATTTCTGTCAGAATCGTGGCCCCACCCCTACTGGTCAACCCTGCATCAGCCCCTGATTTTGCCAGTGACATTTTAAGACTTTTTTCATTGAGAATCTTTTATGCAATAGGATGGGAAAGTAAAATGGTTGGTAATGATTACATGCGCACACCCACAAACATCTGCACAAAGCCCCCATCTTACACCATGATCTCACAAGAGGAAAGCATCATATCAACAAATCCAACATGCTGCCATCTTCAATCATAGCCTCCCAAGATCATTATCAACATAAATTAACAATTTCTTTAGCAAGTTAGTGCGATATCCCCCATTAGATTCTTTATCAAGCATATTTACATTGCCTCAACATCAACACCAAACACAAAATACCATGACATCATTCACATCTTGCCATAAAGTAACATGACTACCAATGTGAGGCCTTTACGATACAAAGTATAGTATAAAATGTAAAGTTGTTATAGAGTAACTTATTTTCAGCAATTTAATATTACATATTTGTGATATTTCTGTTACATAAAATACATTAAAAACATTTATATATAAGTTATGCATTGATCCATGGAATAAATAATATGACTACCTTGGCGGATCCAGGGGGGCGCTTCCGGGCCGTGCCCCCCCCCCCCCCTTTTTGGAAGAAAACTATGCATTTCGACCATAGACGATCCGCCATTTTCTCCCACCTTTTAGAATGAAAACTTGACCCCCATAACCCCCCCCCCCCTCCCATGAACGAATTTGGAAGGTCTGGCGAATTTTTTTTTTTTTTGCAAACCCCCCCCCCCCCCCCCCCCCCATATTGAGCGACTTTTCGAAAAGCTGCTGAGACACCCAAAATACGGGCCTACCTTTTCCAAAAGTTGACAAACCTTCATTTGTGTGCCCCCTCTTATACTCAATCCTGGATCCGCCCCTGCATAAATGTCTATTGTAAATCTGTTAAGAGTATTACAGTTCTTAGAGGTTTTAAGAAATACTTCATTTATAAACGATACTATGATTATGAAATTCATGTTATATTTATGACTCACATTTTGAGGTGAACATAATACAGTATTTTAAAAGACAATAGACCTTTTACTAAGTGATTCAAATTTATGGATGTTTCTTTCCTGGGGACCTAGTAACGAGGTATTCCATTAACCTGTTATTAATGAATGAACCACAATACTTGGAATCCAGTTTGCATACATTACTTGTTGCTATGTCTGACAAGCCTCTGTCAAGCTTTCAGGTCGTCAAGAACAACCTTTGTTTCAAAAGTATGCATAAAATTTGGATCACTTAGTAAACAGGTCTATTTCCCAGTTACACTTAATATGAAATTATAATAAGAATGTACTTATGAAATTATAATAAGAATGTATTTATGAAATTATAATAAGAATGTACAATACACTGAATGATAATTTATTTCTGGAAATCAACTTCTTTAAAAATAATTTAGTTTAGTCTTCAATCTTGCAAAAAAATCATTATCTACATGTACTTTTTATTTTCTTCTCAATTTTTGCACGATCAAGACAATGTGCAGTTTTCATCTAAATATCTGAATTCAGGAAACCCTATATAGGATTATACACAATGGGAATTTCTCTTCTTATTCCAATATATTTTTTAACAAAATTTCCGAAAATATTTAAATTTTGATATTATGATTATGAATCAAAATATTCAATACAAATCTGACTATGATACACTGCAATTCACATATGTCAAAGAAACATAATTATGTATGTAACTATAGGCAAACCTCGTTACAACAAACTCCTCTGTACTTTTTTTTTCGGAGGGGGGGGGGGAGACGGCTACAGGCGGAAACAAAGAGGGTTTTGTATGTGTGTATATTTTTTTCAAGGCAATGGAGAGCATGTGCCTCCTATGCCCCTCCTCCCCCTCCCCCCCCCCCCCCCCACCTCCCTTTTACACCACTGCTCTTCTGGATTAAGGATATATCAAAGCTTTGCTATATTAGGGTTTTAAAAAGTATATTACAAAGATGTAGGACCAGAGAGATAACGTTCTAATAAGTACATTACTGTACTTTAACCCTAGTCCGTTGGTTGGTGGATTCAACCTCTTCTCTCATAGTTGGGAACGCCATGATTTTCTCCTCCTTGCGATAGCTTTGGAAGCCTCATTTTGGGCTGAAAAATATTTTATCAGAAATATTGAATTTTAATTTATGAAAAAAAAGAGAAATATATTATATACAAAGTAAGGAAAAAAAGATCAAAATTTTGCAGAAAAAATGTAATCAATTTGTGATTTAATAATTATAAGCTACAACAAAATTAAAGGGGAATGAAACCCAGGCATCAGTATGCTATAAGTGAATGGGGATGACCAAGAAGAGTAAATAGTGAAAGTTGGAGCAAAATCGGACAATCCATTCAATAGTTATGACTTTTTAAAGTTACAGTAAATCCCTATCATGGGGATCCTTGAGTTGGCAACTTTGCCAGCATCTGTGATGTCATCGTGGACAACTCTCCATTCATTTTGTGTATAAATTTAAAATTAGGAATCAACATAATTCTTTCCAAATTGCTTTCAGAATTGATGAAGTCATGTCATACTCAAACAACAATTCAAAAGAATTTCAATTTTTCTTGAAAATGAAGAAAATGTGAAATTCTGTGTACAAAATAGAGAGGCCAATACCTGCAAGATCACATGTAGTGGACTTTTTCCTTCCTCCTCATCCCCTTCCAGCATGTTAATGAGGCAGAATGCAGTGTCGTCATACAATTCAAATGGATTCCTCCGGTCTACAAGACCTCGTTGTGGTCTGGCAGCTGTCTGTATGGAAAATGGTGTTAGAAATTTAGAATTAGAGGGAAGATCAAAATATAAGAAAATTTGAGCAAATTTGATGTCTGTTTTTGACTGCTGAAACAGTGAATGTTTGCTAGTCCTGCATAAGTTTGGGCCTATGAGTGGGATCAATGGAACCTTGATATCATACCGTCTCCGATATTGTCGCTCATTACATTACAGTCCCTCCCATCTAATGACTGTGCTGCTTAACCTGCCTTTGTGCTTCGCTCTGCTTTATATGTGCATTGATGCATCCTGAAGCTGAAAGTAATAACCTAAATTTTTGTGAACCTTCCTGTAATGGTATCTTACATTCATGACATTACAGATGGGTATACAAGTTCGCAAAAATTGAGATTCCTACATCATGCTCATGTACATCTTAGATTCTAGCTTTTGTTTATGACATTAGACTTTACAATTACAATTTCAGCCGAAGGCAAAGCAAAACACAAACATAGCACACAGGGTCCGGGGGGGGGGGGGTGGTCAGACTCAAAGATTAATTTATTATAATTATATTTATAGTTCCCGTGGACTTGGTCTCATTTTACTCAAAATCAATTTGGGTGAAAGATTGAATACAGAATAGATCTTGCTTTTAAACCAAGATCTATTCAGAGTCTGGACATTGACATGTTGCTGACCACCTAATTTTTGAATCATTCATTCATAATCATATATTAGAATAAACTCAAATGGCCTTGAGTCGGACTCTGGAATTGGATTAAATAGACTAAGCCTGGCCCTAGGCCTACGTGCCTACAAAGTACGACTATACTCTTTTAAGAGGGATGTACTGCACTGGAAGAAGAAGAGAAGAAGAAGTGCGTGGGCGTTGACTACCAATGTGAGGCCTTTACGATACAAAGTATAGTATAAAATGTAAAGTTGTTATAGAGTAACTTATTTTCAGCAATTTAATATTAAATAGTTGTCATATTTCTGTTACATAAAATACATTAAAAACATTTATATACATATATTTTCCATTAATAGTTAAAGGTTAAATAAGTTATGCATTGATTCATGGAATAAATAATATGACTACCTATGTACATAACACATTGGCGGATCCAGGGGGGCACTTCCGGGCCGTGCCCCCCCCCCCCCCCCCCCCATTGGAAGAAAACTATGCATTTGGACCATAGACGATCCGTCATTTTCTCCCACCTTTTAGAATGAAGATTTATTTTTTTGGCTTGTCAAGGAATTATGGAGGGGAACTTGACCCCCATAACCCCCCCCCCCCCCCCCCCCCCACTGAGCGAATTTTGAAGGTCTGGCGAAAATTTTTTTTGCCAACCCCCCCCCATATTGAGCGACTTTTCGAAAAGCTGCTGAGACCCCAAAAATACGGGTCTACCTTTTCCAAAAGTTGACAAACCTTCATTTGTGTGCCCCCTCTTATACTCAATCCTGGATCCGCCCCTGCATAAAAGTCTATTGTAAATCTATTAAGAGTATTACAGTTCTTAGAGGTTTTAAGAAATATTTCATTTATAAACGATACTATGATTATGAAATTCATGTAATATTTATGACTCACATTTTGAGGTGAACATAATACAGGTATTTTAGACAATAGACCTGTTTACTAAGTGATTCAAATTTATGGATGTTTCTTTCCTGGGGACCTAGTAACAAGGTATTCCATTAACCTGTTTTTAATGAATGAACTACAATACTTGGAATCCAGTTTTCATACATCACTTGTTGCTATGTCTGGCAAGCCTCTGGCAAGCTTTCAGGTTGTCAAGAACAACCTTTGTTTCAAAAGTATGCAAAAAATTTGAATCACTTAGTAAACAAGTCTATTTCCCAGATTTCACTTAATATGAAATTATAATAAGAATGTACAATACACTGAAAGATAATTTAGTTCTAGAAATCAACTTCTTCAAAATTAATTTAGTTTAGTTTTCAATCTTGCAAAAAATTCATTATCTACATGTACTTTTTATTTTCTTCTCAATTTTTGCACGATCAAGGCAATGTGCAGTTTTCATCTAAATATCTGAATTCAGGAAACCCTATATAGGATTATACACAATGGAAATTTCTCTTCTTATTCCAATATATTTTTAAACAAAATTTCCGAAAATATTTAAATGTTGATATTATGATTATGAATCAAAATATTCAATACAAATCTGACTATGATACAATGCAATTCACATATGTCAAAGAAACAATTATGTATGTAACTACAGGCAAACCTCGTTACAACAAACTCCTCTGTACTTTTTTTTCGGAGGGGGGGGGGGGGGGGGGGAGAAGACGACTACAAACGGAAACAAGAGGGTTTTGTATGTGTGTATATTTTTTCAAGGCAATGGAGAGCATGTGCCTCCTATGCCCCTCCTCCCCCCTCCCACCTCCCTTATACACCACTGCTCTTCTGGATTAAGGAAATATCAAAGCTTTGCTATATTAGGGTTTTAAAAAGTATATTACAAAGATGTAGGACCAGAGAGAAAACGTTGTTATAACGAGTTTGTAACTGCGTTCTTCTAACAATGTTACTATGCTTTAACCCTAGTCCGTTGGTTGGTGGATTCAACCTCTTCTCTCATGTAGTTGGGAATGCCATGATTTTCTCCTCCTTGCATTAGCTTTGGAAGCCTCATTTTGGTCTCTGCAAACAGATGATTGTGTTATTGATGCCCCATCACAGTGACCAAGCATCCTATGGAATGACCCTGTAAATGACAACGTATCAACAGATAGTGGGCTGAAAAATATTTTATCAGAAATATTGAATTTTAATTTATGAAAAAAAAAGAGAAATATATTATATACAAAGTAAGGAAAAAAAGATCAAAATTTTGCAGAAAAAATGTAATCAATTTGTGATTTAATAATTATAAGCTACAACAAAATTAAAGGGGAATGAAACCCAGGCATCAGTATGCTATAAGTGAATGGGGATGACCAAGAAGAGTAAATAGTGAAAGTTGGAGCAAAATCGGACAATCCATTCAATAGTTATGACTTTTTAAAGTTACAGTAAATCCCTATCATGGGGATCCTTGAGTTGGCAACTTTGCCAGCATCTGTGATGTCATGTGGACAACTCTCCATTCATTTTGTGTATAAATTTAAAAAAAAATGATTAATATGAAATTTCAAATTAGGAATCAACATAATTCTTTCCAAATTGCTTTCAGAATTGATGAAGTCATGTCATACTCAAACAACAATTCAAAAGAATTTCAATTTTTCTTGAAAATGAAGAAAATGTGAAATTCTGTGTACAAAATAGAGAGGCCAATACCTGAAAGATCACATGTAGTGGACTTTTTCCTTCCTCCTCATCCCCTTCCAGCATGTTAATGACGCAGAATGCAGTGTCGTCATACAATTCAAATGGATTCCTCCGGTCTACAAGACCTCGTTGTGGTCTGGCAGCTGTCTGTATGGAAAATGGTGTTAGAAATTTAGAATTAGAGGGAAGATCAAAATATAAGAAAACATAAGAAAATTTGAGCAAATTTGATGTCTGTTTTTGACTGCTGAAACAGTGAATGTTTGCTAGTCCCGCATAAGTTTGGGCCTATGACTATGAGTGGGATCAATGGAACCTTGATATCATACCGTCTCCGATATTGTCGCTCATTACAGTCCCTCCCATCTTATGTGTGCTGCTTAACCTGCCTTTATGCTTCGTTCTGCTTTATATGTGCATTGATGCATCCTGAAGCTGTAAGTAATAATCTACATTTTTGTGAACCTTCCTGTAATGGTATCTTACATTCATGACATTACAGATGGGTATACAAGTTCGCAAAAATTGAGATTCCTACATCATGCTCTACAATGTACATGTACATCTTAGATTCTAGCTTGAGTTTATGACATTAGACTTTACATACAATTACAATTTCAGCCGAAATGAGGCAAAGCAAAACACAAACATAGCACACAGGGTCCGGGGGGGGGGGGGGGGGGTCAGACTCAAAGATTAATTTATTATAGTTCCCTTGGGCTTGGTCTCATTTTACTCAAAATCAATTTTGGTGAAAGATTGAATAGATCATAATCATAGATTAGCCTAACTCAACTGGCCTTGACTTGGCTTGAGTAGGACTCTGGAATTGGATTAAATAGACTATAACTAAGCCTAGGCCTACGTGCGTGGGCGTTGATTTTTAGCAACCAAGTAAAATGTGCAATGTCTTGTTGTTCATCGACTCCCCAATAATGGTGAAATTTTGATGAAAATCCATACAAAATAATACATGCTGGATACTACTAAATAGTCGAGGCCTATTTACAAGAATGCCAGGTTACCCGATGAGGCTGACCTCGACTTTCTTCAGTCTCAGACTCGTCTTTGTTTGTTGTGATCAGGGACACCAAAATACACGCCTGGGACTAAAGAATTAACCAGAGTGCGATTTTTTTTTTCTCCACCAGCTGCACACTGGCGCTAAGCTCCAAACAGCATGCTTTTATGAAGTAATTTTTACTTTTCTGCGCAACACGATACGTACAGATAAGAAGAAAAGAAATTTCTAAATTAGATAGCACTCGGAATCGGTAAATTACTTACGATTTCCTTCCAGTTTGGGCTCGGGAAAGTATGCTAGCTCCTCAATTTTTGTTGTGAGAAAATTTCTTTCCGCAGCGTTCACGATCGATCATGATCAGCCGGCCGGTTGATGATGTCTGCAGCCTAAATGCTGCACTCTGATTGGTTAAAACCGTGGTTTCACCTGAATCCACAGTTTCAGACCACCCCAAACAGTTGACTCAAAATGATGACGTAAAATCCGTCGGTGAAACCATGGATTCACTTGAAACCACCTTTGTGAATCGCAAAAGTGAAACCGTGGTCTAATCCATGGTTTCAAACCACTGTTGAAACCATGGATTTGACTGAAACCACCTTTGTGAATTCGGGCCATACTGTCTCGTGTATTTAAAGGGAGGGAATTCCAAAATTTAGGAGCTGTAAATGAAAAAGTATTCTGGGCAATTCATGATTATGATACTAAAACATAAGTACAGCAAGATTGAGGGGGTAAATATCATAATTTTTAGTACATTATTAGAGTGAAAAAGACCATCAGTGTGGTGGCGATAATTAACATTACTTATAATTCGCATAGCCCTTTTCTGTAATAAAAAAACTCTGTCTAACAGGCATGCCGCACTGTTTCCCCAGGCTAATATTCCATAATTTAGATATGGTAAAACTAGTGTGGAGTATAGTGATAGAAGTATGTTTGGCGGAAAAGACCATTTGAGTTTATTAATCATACCTATGTTTCTGGATATCAATTTACATACATTATCAATATGATGCTTCCATGACAGCTTATTAGAGAGTTTTCGATTTGCACGTTCACTAGTGGACTGCGACGTATGTGGTCATTTCTTGACGCATGGTTGACGAGGCACGCAGATATTATTTATTACCTTTTCGATTTCACACGACGACATACACTCAGCTATAGTGACGTCATCTTCATGCATACTGTATGCTGCAACAGATTGGCGATGCATTAATAAAATGTGTTTTCATTTCATAGATTATTCTGCAACAATTTTGATTTAAGGGAAATCACAGACAAGACAATGTGTTAGTTTTAGAGAACTCTCTCCGCTTGCAGAATCAAGTCACTTGGGTCCATTTTGTGACTTCTAATGTGGTGTTTTGTATAGTGCTTACCAAAGATCGCGCAAACGTCGTCACAGTTTCTGAACGACGGCAAAACAAGGGTGAACACGTTCTAGAAATCTGCAACGAACGATGAGCTCGTCGATGCGCATGCGCACTGCTTCAAAATGACCGCTTACGTCGCAGTCCACTAGTGAACGTGCAAATCGAAAACTCCTTATTATTAACAATTATAGTGCCCAGAAATTTTGTTTCAATTACCTTCTTTATTTTTTTTTTTTTATCTATGAGAATCGGATGAGGTAGTTCGTTAAAAGTATTACTAAATAACATGTAATTTGTTTTTTTTAGATTCAGTGATAACTTGTTAGCCTTAATCCATTTTGCAACTGAATCCAGTTCAGAATTAATCACATTACATATAGTTTCTAGGCTATTATGCGAAAAAAAAATAGATTAGTGTCATCTGCATACATAATAAAAGTAAATAAATTTGATGATCTATGAAAGTCATTTATATACAAGATAAAATTAAAGGACTTAAAGCCGTTGGTCTTATGGTTGTTTACATACAACCAATATGCTTTACAGTATGAAGAAATGGGAATAAATTTGATAGAATTGACTTAAGTTCAAAACAAACATAGAAAATCCATGATGCACAGGCCCTTGTTATGGGCGGTGCTGGCGAGCAGGGTCCGCTTGAACAAAACAAAAAGAAAGCAAAACAAAAAGGGGTCCAATTATTGTCTTATTTTCTCTTCCTTTTCCTCTGCCCCATCTTTGTCTCTTTTCTCCTCTTTCATTATTTTTTGGTTTTGTTTTTCAATATTTTGCCCCATTATTATGTTAAAGCACATAAAATCGCATTTTCAAATGTTCTGCATAGATTTGAAAGAAATATCACCTTCCGGTGGCCTTCCTAAATTCCTTGATTATTTCTCACTTGTTCCGTCAGTGTTTTGCCCCCATTTGAGAAAGAAGGGAGAAAAGGGACTTTTATCAATGTTCAATATTTGGATCTTGGCCTAGATCGCACTGGTCTTTTGCGAATTTACCTTGGTACATCGAATAAGAAATGACGTTTTTGCAGCTTAAAAATCCCCCCCCCCAAAAAAAAAAAAAAAAAAAAAAAAAAAAATCGCTTTGCTCCCTCTCTAGTAAAATACCGTAGATAACTTGAAGGGGATATAGGCGTACGAAGTGATGCAGCCCCTTGAGGATTTTGAGAAGGGCAATATTGGCTCGACTATCACCTCATTACGGGCAGCGAGGTGCTCCAATATCCTCATATTTGGTTTAAAACTGGAATAGGCTACATGTAATTTTTGTGGATTTTCACTACAAAAGACAATGTCGATTTTTTTTCTCTCTTGCAGCTTCGCTCGCTCATACATAGGAAAGGGGAATTTAAAATTCGGGCATAAAACTTCAGCCCCTTCCAAAATTATGCATTTACGCCCAGGGGGAGGGCGGGGGCTTGATCGGGGGGTCGAAAATGCGTTTTGCCCCCACCTTTTTGTTGGGAGCGAAATTCTCCATTGATAAAGAAGGGCGCACGCGCAATGTGTAGGAAATTTAATTCAGTTTCACTCTCCTTTTCTTTTAACGAGATATCATTTGTTTATGTGATTCAATTAAGGTTGTCCTTTTTAGTTAAAAAACAAACCTTTATTACTCCTTTACTGCTGATTTTTTTGGAGGGGGGGGGGAGGGGAGTCGAAAATGCGTTTTGCACCGACCGTTTTGTTGTGGGCGATCGCCCCACCCCCAACTTCCGGCGCCGATGAACGCATCCTAGATCTCAGTTAGGTTTAAAGGACGTCACAGTTTATGGCAGGTTTTTTTTCGAAAAACCGTACCCTTCTGGAGAAAATTTGAAGAGAAATATAAAACAAATATAAATACAAAATGCAAAAGGAAGAAATAAGAGAAAAATACTGAAAACATAAAAGAAGGAAAGAGAAGAAGATGCTAGAATAAGAAAGACAGAATAGAGAAGATGATAACAGGAAGAAATAAAGAATAAGAGACAGAGGAAAGTTCAAAAGAGAACATGAAAGGAGAATAATGAAGAAATGCACGGGGTAGGGTAGAACAAAAGATGAAAGAGATGAAAAAAGGAAAAAATAAAGGAAAACATAAAGAGAGAAAAAAAACAAAATGGTGGAAGGATAAAACAAATAATAACATTTATGAGGGAAAGACAGCAAGAGAAGATAAAGAAAGGGAACAAAGAACAATATATGGAAAGACAGAAGGAGAAGATCCAAGAATGATCAAAATACAGAAAGAGAAGAACAAAGAAAGACCAAAACAAAGAATAACATAAGAAAGGACGGAAAGAGAAGATGAAAGAAAGCCCAAAATATAAAAGGAAAGAAAAGAGAAAGAAGAAAATAAAGAGAGACGAAGGGGAGGATAGAAGTAAAGGTCAAGGGAAAAATAAAGGAAAGATAAAGATAAAATGATACTAAAACAAAGAATAACATAAGAATAGTTAGGGAAAACAAATGCAGAAAGATAAAGCAATATTAAGTTTAGGACAGAAGAAAAGATAAAAGGCTAAAAATATGAAAGAACATAAGGAAGAGATGTCCTGGGGTAGTTGATCTAAGGGGGTAGTTGTCCGGATACGATATATACATGTATACCCTGCACTTCTTTTTCAAGGGGGGGGGTCATAAACGACGGTTCTAGTAGTAGAATTTATATTTTAAATGCTATGGAAGCATGGGTCTAAAAATCCCAGGAGGGGGAGGATGTGTGATATACTCCCCAAATAATTCAGGAGGGGGTGGCCTGTAGGATTGGCCTGTATCATCACCCCCCCCCCCCCCCGCAATAATTCACCTTCAATAAATGACATGATCAAATAATATGATCAGGAGGAGGAGGATGACCATGATGATTATTATTCATAGGATCACGATCGATCAACATGGTCATAAGTTTTGTCATGATTGTTGTTAAGATTATGATAAGGAAGACCGAAATAAAGATTTCAAAGAATATAATGAAATTAAGCAAGTTAGTAATTACCGTGAAACCACATGCACTCAAATGCTCTGAAAGGTGATTTTAACTCTGGGAAATTTTAAAGTCCCAACCGTGGGAGGGCATACTTCATTCCCATCCATGCCCATAAACAGGGGCACACTGTAAGAACGGTAGATGCCAATGAATTGTACGTTACTAAAATCACGTATTATGAAAATATTACTATCCCACCCCAAAATAAAAACAAAAACAAAAACAAATTTCTCGGGGCAATTTCTAAGCCCGTATCCGAACAACTACCACCTACGACAATCCCAACCCCCCCCCGCCCAACTCTCCCCTCAGCTCCCCCAAATGGACGATTGTTGGAACTTGAGATAAAGGTTAAGGATTAGGTCTGCACAGGTGTTGAGAAACAGGAGGATCTGGAATCAATGATTCATTTATTGTCATGCAACAAACAGAAAAATTGTGTTACAATCTGATTTCCAAGTTTCAAGCATAAAATTACATATCAGAAAATTGCACGTGATGGATAAGAATGAATACAGAAAAACATATTAATGCACCTGTATAAAAAATATAGTAAACACATTGAGAATAAAAAAGCATGAAAATATCATACCTCTTTATTCCATGATAAAAATTGTGTTACAATCTGATTTCCAAGTTTCAAGCATAAAATTACATATCAGAAAATTGCACGTGATGGATAAGAATGAATACAGAAAAACATATTAATGCACCTGTATAAAAAATATAGTAAACACATTGAGAATAAAAAAGCATGAAAATATCATACCTCTTTATTCCATGATAAAACTACATAAACAGTATACAAAAGGAAATAGAGTACAAGCAAGAGGTCCATGTCTTGCAGAAAACAAAGAAACAAGAAGCTGGAAAAAGGAAGGAAAGGGAAAGAGAGAAAGAAGAGGAGGAAATAGTAAAAAGAAAGAACGAGATCGACGCACGACCGCACGCAATGAGGACGATCCCCATCTAAATTCTCCGGATTTCCCCAAGTCTACGCTGGTGAGAAGTTGTTAGAGTTTTATCTTGTGAGTAGAATTGTGTATTATAAGTTGGAGATCATTTCAGTCATTATGGCAAATATCAAGAGACAGTTGGAATCGCCAGAAAAGTCAAAATCCTCGCCCGTGCCGAAGAAGGCGAATGTTAGGGACTCGCAGGCCGCTGAGCACGGCGGCGGAGTCGATGCAGTACCACACCATGGTTCGCTCAGTTCTTAGTCCGATTCAACCTACTGGAGGAAAGAGTCGACTCTAAGGTGATAAACAGACTGGAAGAAATTGCTCGCAAATCTGACGAAAATGAAGAAAAGATCAGTGCGTGCTGTTTGCAGTTAGATGATCTTGTGACTGAAGTAAAGTCTCTGAAAGAGGAGAAAGAGGATATTCTAATGAAATTAGACGACTTGGAGAATCGTGCAAGACGATGCAACCTAGTTTTGCACGGCATAGCTGAAAACCGTAAGGAAACCTGCCATGAAACAGTGGAAGCTTTCTTCTCTGACTTCGTGGGTGTTCCCCAGAGTGATTACTTGATTGAAAGATGTCATCGCACTCCAACCGTCCGTAAGGAGACCACTGATGGAGAGGAAAAGTCTAAACCCAGGATCTTTCATGTTGCACTCTCTACGTTTTCATCAAAAGAAAAGTTGCCA
Source organism: Heliocidaris erythrogramma (assembly GCA_025617745.1). NCBI lineage: Eukaryota > Metazoa > Echinodermata > Echinoidea > Camarodonta > Echinometridae > Heliocidaris > Heliocidaris erythrogramma. Next base: position 50,579,133 of record CM046854.1, on the reverse strand, counting down.
AAGGCATGTATTGCCAAGTTAAAGCTCGACGGAAAATTCAGGAATCAGAAGGTGTTTGTATCCGAAGACTTTTCACGCCGTGTACTTCACATGAGGAAGGAAAGGATGGACAAGTTGAAGAGTCTTTTAGCCCCCTCACACCTGACCGAATTGCCTGAAATATGCCTTGCGATGGCTGGCGAAAGGAATTTTTTTTTTAATCGTTTTCAATGGTAACTGATAGTAAATCATATTTACCCTTCGTGTTTGGGTTCGTACACCCTCTGAACTAACAGCTGCGATTATTCAAATTCGCGCGGAAATTTTGAACACGTTTAAAATTTCCCGACGAATTGAAAAATCGTTGGTCATCTGTTTGAATTTGCATCTCAGTCTGCGGTAATCGTTCGATTATCGTTCGTGTGTTATTGTCGCGCATAGTCCCTCATCGCGCTTTTGCCAAAGTGGACCGATCTCGAAAGAACCCTTAACGAAGCAACACGATGACAAAATATGAGTTGCGCATGGAAACGAAGATACTATGACAAACGGATTTTCGCTTGCCATCTTCTATGCGAAGGGAAACCAATACTAGCTTTTACTAAATTTTAATAGCGATACATACACGAAGACAAGGCTAAGAGATACTAAGACAAACTATGGATTGCGAATGCGAGCGAATGACCAGACGAATAATTTGGCGCCTGAGCTGCTCACTGTGACCTGCCACTCGCCACGCTACTCATATATAAACATTTCACCCCAAACTTCAGACTGTGGTTGTGAGCATCCCGAGGTTGTGGATTTACTCCCGGTAGATGCAGTCTTTCGTGCCTTCCCTCTGCCTTTGCCTCTTCCTTTCACTGTAGGCATGTTGCGTGGATGACTTCTCTGGCCGTAACGTACAAGAACGCCCGATCTATTCCCTCGTCTTCGTTTCTAATCGCACGCCATATCAAACCATTGCTCACTGTTCGTTCGTCTTATTGGGTTATATCAACCCTTCGCTCGCCTTCGCCTGCAATTTACTCAAAGAGGTGAACCGAAAAATCGATATCCTACGCATGTCATATTTATCCTTCGCTTACCGGTCGTTGATAAAATTTGACAATAGTTACTGATCGCATGATTTGACGGAAATTTTATTTGAATTCTTTGAATTCGCGTGCATTTCGTGCATTTTTCCCATTCGTCACCCTTCGTCCGCCTACATTCGGTCAGATGTGAGGGGGCTATAAGGAAGCTGGGAAGAAACCGTTCTTCATGTACCCAGCGAGTTTGGCCTATCGTAACAAGGATGGGAAGCTAATTTTTGTGTAAGAAATAACAACTTGATCATTCATGAGCAGAGTTTTTTCTTCCCTGTTAAACTACTGCTTTATTCATTTATGCTCATCCACCCATTTTATTCATGTCAGTTGCTTTTTACTTATTCTATTCAAGATTTTTTTTATCTGTACTTTTGTCACAGCTCAATTTTGGGTTTAATCTAACCCCGGGGCGCTCCTACCTGTTTGGGCTGGTCGTAGCTAGGTTTAATCTAGCTTATATGAAAGTGTAAGACATACATGTATGTATATCTCTGTTTACTATCTTTAGTTTAAATATTTAGAACAAATATTTACATGTACGTCTCACTAACGTGCCTTTACAGGTTTACTTAAAGAAGAACAAATTATTATATTGCTTGTTTTTACGCTGAAGTCTGATTAGCTTTGTTTGCATATTTTAAAAGTTCATTAATATTTTTATGAGAGTGTACATGTATGTGATACATGTATGCATTTCTGTCTACTGTTTTTAAATTCAGTATTTTCAACAATTAAGTGTGTACATCTCACTCACATTTCTTCTACATTGTTTGTTTTTAAGGCGAAGTCTGATTAGCTCTCTTTGCATATATATATATTTTAAAAGTTCATTATATGTGAGTGTATATCTTACATGTATTTTTGTATACTGTTTTTAAATATTTATGTACATCTCACTAATATGGTTTTACAGGTTTCCTTTAGGGAAAAAAGCAAACAAATTATTACATTTAGTATTTTAATAAGCTGAAGTCTAATTATCTTTCTTTGCATATCTTTCAAAAGTTCATAATATGAGAGTGTATATTAGATACATGTATTTCTGTTTACTGTTTTTAAATTAAATATTTTGAATAAGTATGTACATCTCACTCACATGGCTTTACAGGTTTCCTTTGCAGAAAAGAAAAAACAACTCATTACATGTATATTGTTTGTTTTAGGCCTATTTTTTTTTTAAGCTGAAGATTAATTAGCTTTGTTTGCACATCTTTAAAAGTTTATTTTTATGTAATAATTTAGGGGTTCTTTTTAGCTCTGTTGGTACATGTGCCTCCCTTTTACTGTTTATTTCAAAGTCCATAGTAAACATTTAGGTTGCAATTCTTTCAAAATACCAAACCTTACCAGCTAGATTTGGTGTCCTTTTGTTTGCTGTTGATTGCTGTTTTTTGCAGGGCCGTGTTTTGATTTGAGGCTCTGCGCCCCATCTTGTGCAGCTGCGCGTTCACAATTTTTTTTTCTGATGTCTTTTTTTTGGTCTTTTGTAGCAGATTATATTTGTCTTGTATTATTGATGATAGCCTGATTATCAGTATTTCTTATTACATCCCTTGTAGTTTCATCTGGTTAGTTTTGAGCATTGTACATGTGCATGTACCTCCATGGGCTTGGTTTTTTAGCAATGTGAGATATGTTTTAAAGGTAAATCCAACCTTAATAGCAAGTTGCTTTGAAAGAAAGAGGACAAATCAGAGAAGCAGTTTGGTGAAAGCTTAAACGAAATCGGACAAGCAATAAGAGAGTTATGAATTTTTGAAAGTTGTAATCACTACACATATGGGAATTTCAAATTCGCCGAATAGGTAATGTCACTGTGATGTAGCTGTGGACAACAATAAAATGACTAAAATGTCACTTTTTTCAAAATGTTTTAATTAGTAGGATCTTTTTCTTTCATGAGGACCTATAACAATATGCTATCTCCAATATATTTTGAGAACTGCCCCGAGGGTAAAGGTGCTTCGGAGAAAACCGCAAATTAATGATAAATTTGTGTACGACAAATGGGAGAGTTGTCCACCAGTATGTCACAATCGACTCACCAAATTGCCAATTTGAGATTCGCATAGATGTAGTGATCTCATTTTTCAAACATCCATAACTTTCTTATTCCTTGTCCGATTTCTTTCAAAATTTCACCATCCTGTTTTTCTTTTTTTTTTCTGCTTTCACACAAATCAACTTATTACCAAGGTTGGATTGCCCTTTAAGAGTTTTATCATGTATATAAAGCTACATTCGTTTAACTGTCGAGGGTTGCAGGACTACGTCAAAAGGAGAAAGATTTTTCATTATTTTCGCTCTCTTGATTGTGATATATTATTCCTCCAAGAAACTCACTCTCGTAGTGATGACGAAAGATTATGGCATTCTCAATGGGGCGAACATGCCTTTTTTGCTTCCTTTACTTCTAATAGTCGGGGTGTAGCTATTCTTATTCGAAACACAATAAATCTTAAGGTGAAATCCCTCTATAGAGACCCAAATGGAAGATTTTTACTTCTGAATTCCACTCTAAATGAACTTCCTTTAACTCTTGTAAATGTATATGCTCCAAATAATGACGACTCTGACTTTTTACTACAGTTATTTGCTGAAATTGACAAATTTGACATTTCGTCTTTATTAGTAGCTGGTGATTTTAATACTGTCCTTGGCCCCCTTGATTATCAAGGTTCCAGGCATCAACACTCCAATATAAAGGCAGGCGAAATGCTTTCAGTAATAATGGAAGAATATGGTTTGTGTGATGTTTGGAGATCTTTTAACCCCAACTTGAAAAAATTCACAAGACATCAAAAAAACCCTCGAGTCTTATCTAGGTTGGATTTTATCTTAGTCTCTAATAATTTCTTAAATAATTGTAAAAATTCCAAAATTTTGCCTGGAATTCAATCTGATCATTCAACTGTTTCTGTCCATTTCATTAATAATCAACCTCCCAAAGGTAGAGGATACTGGAAATTGAATACTCATTATTTGCACCATGATACTGAATTTATCAATTTGATAAAGGAAAATATTAAGGCTTTTAAGGTCATTCATAAAGACTCCCATTGTGATGCTAATATATTGTGGGACTCTTGTAAATGTTTTATTACTGGGGTTGCCATTGAATACTCTGCACGAAAGAAAAGGGATAGGAATAAAGAAAAATGCAAATTGCTAGAGGGCATTGACAAGATAAAATCACAATTATCAACAAATAATTTAGTCTTACCGGATGACCCTTTGTATTTACAGCTGGAAGAAATGGAAGACAAATTGAACAAAATTTATGATTTCGAAAGTAGAGGATTGATAATTAGATCTAGGATAAGATGGTTGGAGGAAGGTGAAAAGTGTAGTAAATACTTTTGTAATTTAGAAAATAGGTCTTGGCAGAAGAAAAATATCAGTAAATTGAAAGATAATTCTACAGTAAGTTATACTCTGTTCCTAACAATTCAAATACTTCAAATACTATTGACAATGATGCTTGTGAAGCGTACTTGAATAACATTAATATACCGGAGTTGCATGAGGATGATAAGCAGTTTTTGGAGGCCCCTCTTTCTAAAAGTGAATTGTTCAGTATGGTCAGGTCTATGAAAATGAATAAAACTCCAGGATTAGATGGATTGCCGGTTGAGTTTTATGTAGTTTTTTTGTCTGATATTTGCGATATGTTATTAAATTCTTTCAATTTCTCCCTGCAAAACGGTTCTATGTCGGCATCCCAAAGGAACGGAATAATAACTCTTCTTCCCAAGAAAGATAAAGATCCTATGTTCATTAAAAATTACAGACCAATTACCCTTTTGACTACTGACTATAAAATTCTAGCCAAATGCATCGCCAACCGTTTGAAACGCTGTCTACACTATCTTATTCATGCGGACCAATCTGGTTTTATGCAAGGGAGAAATATTGGTCATAATATCCTTTTTATTTTAGATATTATAGAGTATACTGAGGCTAATGATACTCCTGGATCAATTATTTTACTTGATATTGAGAAGGCATTTGACAGTGTCTCCCATAATTTTTTATTTCAAACCTTAGAAAAATTCAATTTTGGCCATAAATTTATTGATTCCATCAAAACTTTGTATTCTGCTCGCCAGAGCTATGTAATTAATAATGGTTTTTTATCTGAACGCATTTCAATGAATAGAGGCATTTTCCAAGGTTGTCCAATTTCCCCCTACCTTTTTCTTTTTGTTATCGAGATTATGGCACTTTCTGTGCGTCAAAATGATCTAATAAGAGGTATCCCTTTTGTGGATGAAGAGGCCAAAATATCTTTATTCGCAGATGACTCTGTTTGTTTTATTGATGGGTCTGACAACTCCTTTTCTCAGCTATTTGAAACTTTATCCAAGTTTGGTCATTATTCTGGGTGTAAACTTAACTTTAGTAAAACAGAAGCGATATGGATTGGCTCAAAAAAGGGATGTCTGGATATCCCCTTCACTAATCTTGGTGTATCATGGAATAAATCTGAATTTAAATGTTTGGGAGTCACATTTTCCTTAAACGTTGACCGGGTCTTTGACTTAAATTATAGAGTTAAATTGAAACGAATTGAGCAAGCCATAAGTTGTTGGCGTATGAGAAATCTTTCTCTAATTGGCAAAGTGTGTGTTATAAAAACATTGGTATTACCTCAAGTGATATTTCTTTTTTCTGTGCTTTGTATTAAAATCCCTCATTCCTTTTTCAAAGAGTTGAATAGAATATTTTTTTAATTCATTTGGAACGGTGGTAAGGACAGAGTCCAGAGACGGATTATGTGTAACAACTATATCGAGTCTGGTTTGAAAATGATTGATCCCTTAACTTTTGCTAATGCTCAAATGGTCTGGGTGAAAAATATTCTTGATGTAAATTATATTGCTCCCTGGAAATGTATTGAATTATCTTTTTTGGAAAAATTCAATGATGATATTTCTTTTTTGTGGAATTCCTTTGCTCCAGAAAGTATTCTTAAATCACTTGGTAATATCCAACTTGCTGAATCTCTTCGTGCTTGGTACCTATACAGAGAAGAAGCTACTGTAGAATTTTATGGTCATAAATTTTCAGAACTAAGTGCTTGTCATTGTCTTTGGTTCAACAGGTATATTCGTTCAAAATCTAAATCCTACTTTTTTTACAAAACCTGGTTTGATAATAACATTATTACCATTTCTGATTTATTTAATCCTCCTCTTCCTGGCCATAAACTTTTTGAAGAATTAGTATTAGATTTTGGCATTCCTTTTGGAGATAGAAGAAAATTTAATTTCTTAATTAAAAATATACCTGAAAAATGGATTAGGAATTTTGATGTTGATATATTTGGGGTTCATGAAACCATAGTCCAAAAGCTTTTAAGTATAAAGAAAATTCCGAAGAATACATATATTACTCTATTTGGCTCTCATGTTCCCGACAAGAGATATTCTTATTGGTGTGATCGTTTACATGTACCTGTTACTTTGAACTGGGAAAAAATACACATTTCTAACTTTTTTTGTACTGTTGATACGAAATTGAGATCTTTTTATTTTAAGATATTTCATAAGGCTATTGCCCTAAATGATTTTCTCTATAAGATTAAAAGAAGAGATTCACCATACTGCTCTCTGTGTGTAACAAAATGTGAGACAATGGTGCATTTATTTTGCGAATGTGATAAGGTCGCTCCAATCTGGCAAGATGTTTTGGATGTAATCTCTCAGAAATGTGAAAATTCTGTCAATGTATCTAATTTTGAAAAATTGTTTGGTATTTGCAGGGATAAGTTTCTTACATATTTATTTTTGCTTCTGAAATACTATATTTATACTTGTAAGTTTAATAACAATCTTCCCAATTTTATTGCATTTAAATGTTTTGTGAAGAGACAGAGAGAAACTGAATACTTATTAGCCAAAAAAAGAAACAAATTACCTGTTCACTTCAAGAAATGGCGCTTTGATTTATGATTTTCCATATTTTCTATGATATGCATCAGGTAGTTCAATATCTCTCTTTCTCACAACTATACACCCTCACCTTTATTTATTTTTTTTTTATGTTGATTTACTTCCGCAACCCTCGACACATATGCCTTTGCTCATCACTTTGCCCGTTTTTTCAAGTCTTTTGTTTTAACCAATGAATGCTCTTTATAAATGTATGTTTTTGGTTTGTTTGTTTTGGTCAGTGTCAGGCCTCATTTTAAAAAACTCTCTTGATTCTGCTGCCTTTTTCGATCATTTGTATAATTTGTAATCTTGTCTTTTTTAATTTTAATCATTCAATCTGATTATCTATGAATATTGTAATTTCTTTTTGATTTGTAATAAAACACACAATTATAAAAAAAAAAAAAAAGAACCAAATAGGGTACATACATATGTGAAATAGACAACCAGTACTTCCCCTAACTCTAAAACAGGTATGGCAATGACAATCCAATTTTCAAAACAAAGTACATGTCTGCGTGTGTGTGGGTGTGTGGAGGGGGTCCTCTCCTCCCACGTAGATGTATGGATTAGACATCGTTTTTTTTTTATTATTAACTTGAAATTGACCAATTTAGCGCATCATTCAAGAATGGACCATTAATCTACTCTTTTCAAAATGAAATGCTTCTCAATTGGGGGGACCGGACCCCACCCTAAGAGGAACAAAAGAATGTCGAAGCAACTACTAACGAAGATTATAGCGTTTTAAAAAAGAGGATGCCAGACCTACTGAATACATATACTGAACACATGTATACATAGAATGCACTGTAAATATGCGCTGTCATGCTAACAATATATTATGATATAAACACTACTTGTAATAGACAGAGACAGATTATACAAACAAACGGGGAAAAAAAACCCCAATGAATTATGTTAACACAAATATAATGAAATGTATTTGTGAATGTAGTCTTCAGTTCTATTTTCTAAAGAGGGGAATGTACGCTTATGCAGTACAAAATATGAATATTTATTTTCAACGCATATTTACTTTTGGCCTCATTTTTGACGTCATCAAATTCCATAAAAATATTTAGAAACAAATATATTCATTTGAAACTATTTAAAAACATACGTGCCATCAAAGGTATATCTAATACTTATTTATTACCTCTTTATATGCTATCCATTTTGATAGTATCTCGATGTGCCTGTTTCACTTTAGTTTTGTGGTGTTCTTTGCTTCAGTGGCGGACCAAGTGGATAATGAGCCCGTACACCCCCCCCCCCCCCCCCACCTTTTTGGACGAAAATAAACATGGAATATATGATTTATGCCCCCTCCGCCTTGCCTCTTTATTAAATATTTAACACGAAACAGGCATAAAAAGTACATGAAAATTTTAAAACCTAATTTGCCCTTTCGTAGATTACCGGGGGAATTGTTTTCCCCCTTTTATATAGACCGAACTTTTTAACGCAATTCCACTTAATGCAATATGATTATGTGAAATATTCTAATCCATGTTACTAGTGTTTCTATTGTTCTTTTTAAAAAGTTTTATTACTTTGTGAATGTAATGTTGTTATTTTCATATTGCTTGTATCTTTTATTGCAAAGTGAAATAAATTTGAATTGAATTGAATTGAATAATACCAGCCTTAAAATAATGCGCATTATTTTGATGCAGATACATTCATAAAGTCATATAATACTCTTATTCTGCTCCTATTATCCGCTCTTGGTAGTTTATGAAAGGGATATAAGACTAGTATGTTTGGAATCTACGTACAATTTTACATACGATGACCTTTTCCATCCTTCCCAGGCAACAATTCTTATTTTGGTGAGAAATCCCAAAATTGAAACCTTGCTGCGCAGTAATATCAAGTTTGTAATATAATTCATGCATATGCTCAATGTGGGTCAAAGTGGCCAAAATGACTGAAATTGTCAACGTGGTTTTTGTTCTGGAATCATCGCACATTTTCAATTAGAATTCGGATTTTTATTTAGTTTTGTGAGGGGGGGGTGTGGTGAGACCCAATGAAAGCCTTGCTGCTCACTATTATTCGTTCAAGTTTCTCGTTGAAATCATGCAAATGATTAGATTGGGGCAATGTACGCATATAGTGTGGTCAACATGGTTCAAATGCATCCAGTTATACATTACACCGCTTCTGTAATGTATACAAATTTATGCACATTATTATATTCTCTGAGCACCTAGTGACGAGCTATTACATGAACCTGCTTTTTATAAATGAGCCTCAATGCTTGGAATCAAGTTTGCATACATTATTTGTTGCTATGTCCGGTAAGCTTTCAGGTTGTCAAGAACAACCTTTGTTTGAAAGGTATGCATAAAATTTGCATACATTACCGAAGCGGTCTGTTGTTCTGGAATCATCACACATTTGTAATAGACCTGTTTACTAAGTGATTCAAATTTTATGCATACTTTTGAAACAAAGGTTGTTCTTGAAAGCTTGCCAGAGGCTTGTCAGACATAGCAACAAGTAATGTACGCAAACTGGATTCCAAGTATTGTAGTTCATTCATTAATATCAGGTTAATGGAATACCTCGTTACTAGGTCCCCAGGAAAGAAACATCCATAAATTTGAATCACTTAGTAAACAGGTCTATTAGAATTTGAATCCCAAAACCTACCGGCAAATGATTAAAGACCTCAGCCTGACCCAAAACAACCATATATTGACGTAAAGCTTAGTAAACAAAGAATATAATTACCCTAGGTATTCATAAATTTTCGTCTCCGTTTATCCATAAAAAATAAAAAAGATAATTTTTTTTGGTCCGCCCCCTCCCTATTGCGTAACAAGAGAGGAAACTGCAGGGGGTCGCTAGACGTGTGACGACATGTCATGTATACAGCTCCGAGTGCGTCTACACGATATGTCGTCATCAAATTTTCACCTCCCGCAAAGTAGCGTTCCTCAGAGACGGGGCCCTCGTCAGAAAAACCACCGGTTCTCAACATTCGAGACGCTGTTACTCATTCCACAGGAAACGGAATCTCATGAAGTTGGTTTCAATTTGTTCAGAAAATATATAGCTCCCCGTGGATGAATAAAGTGTATATTTCAAAATTCGGTCAGGCTGAGGTCTTTAAGACTAACAATTCGATCTGAAGTCAGACAAAGAAAGAATGATATTTTTGGTCATTTTTTACCAAAATTATACCAATGTGAACAGAAGGCAAAGGTTGACCTTTTGAAAGAAATCCCAACCTTTGGTTGCTTTGCTCACTTCCTTCACTATATTTTCAAGGATTTTTGCTATTTATGTGCTTTGAGAAGGAATTGACTAGAAAACCGTTTGTCATTGTACAAATATTAGAACATCTCTACCGCTCAGGTGCAATTGTCAATTGCGAAATTGGGTTAATGCGCTTTTTGAGGGTTAAAAATGCACCCAAAAAAATCTACCGCTGGGTCGCTTTGCTCCCTCGCTTGTACAATAATGTAAATAAGTTTGGGCACACGGTGGGGGGGGGGGGGGGGGACGTGCAACTTCATTGTTTGCCCCCTGCGCCATAATCCCTAGATACGCCACTGCATGCATCCAGAATGATTTACGAGTACACCAAGTGGTATTTTATTGATGAAAAGAAACGACCAATAAATGAAGTGATCTGTTATCAAATGAGTTATGTCTAATGTACCTAATTACGAAGATCAAGAAAATGCTTTGAACATGACAAAAATTTTGTCATGTTCAAAGCATGGCTCTACAATTAACAAGTCTTACCATTTAATGGTAAGACTTGTTATTTGTAGAGCCATGATGTCCGACGGAAATCTGTGTACTATTATACATGTAGTAAAAATAGCATATTTTTCGAAAATAGTAATGGGGGTGGTATGCTATAATACTGAAAACACTTAAGAAGAGTAGGCTTTTGGCCAAACAAATAAAAGAAGATATGGTCAGAGGTACCTTCCTTTCATAGGATAGTTCCTTTGGAAGGATACATTTTGATGATGTATCGTTAATAGGTGATCAATGGCGTGTTGGTAAACCCTTTAAAATTAGGCCTATATAAACTGTCAGGAGCAATATTGCCATTCCACTATCACAAATATAACAATATTGGCCTAAAGAAATCATCAGAAGGTCTGTCCTGTGGAAATCGCAGTGAAAGCGATGTAACCTATTCTATACAATTGGCAATAAAGGACCATCAACATAATTATATCGGTGAGGTGGGACTTGTCGAACCGAAAGCACTTGCCCTTTTCATATAATTTTCCGGACACCAATTTGTGCTCATACTATCATCATTCTCGGGAACGCGATAAGGAGCCTCTTTAAATCATTACAATAGGCATATATATATATATATATATATATATATAGCGAGAGAGGTGTGGATGTGTGTACCGTTCGGTTGAACCATGTTAAATTTAGATACGTGAACTGATGATGATGGAAGGGAATGAAGATGGTCACTCGGTTAATTTACAAGCTTTCGGCTCCTGACCTTCTTCAAGTTTATTTGCTAAAATCAAACAGAATGAATAATAAGCAACTTAACAAAACTAAACACAGCAGAACATAATTATCATAAAGTTGGCAACATGAATCAAAAGGAGAAAGTGATATTGAAAACATGTTACTCGCCAAAGCAAAACTAAAGAGAACAGAACAGAATTATCATAAAGCTGGCAAAGAGATGTTACTCGGCAGGAGTAAGTGAAATAACGAAAATGGAACTCAATAGAAACAAAAGTGAGCAAAGTAAACAATTACCTGACTTTTAAGGTCGAAGCAAATGTGTAGTTGTTCTGTGCAATAATAGTAACATGTAATACGGACGTCATGTAGAGGGCGTTTACTATACAAGTAAATGGGTGCGTCCGACCGGAACAAGGTAAACGAGGGGGGAGGGGCTTAGTGAAGTTCCAGTTTTTTTAATTGTCCGTAACAACAACGGTTTGTCAGAGGAACGTAATTTATCATTATTTAACATAGGTCCGTATAACATTTGTGTCAAACAAGAATCTGATTAGCTGAGTCTGAATTAGAATGTTAATAGTAACCTACAATTCTTAAAGTGTACACTGATCTGTTTTGGAAATAGAAAAATGCCTCCTTCAGACGGCAATCACCAACTTGGAGCTCAAAACACTTTAACAGAATGATGTAAGTCTCAATAATCGCTGCGTAGAGAAATGCACAAATATATGCATATTATAGGCCTATTCAGTGTTAGCGAAAAAAAAAGATATAACTTAAAGCACATGTGCAGTTTTGCTAGCAAAAAATAAATTGGAAAGGAACGTTTTAAATAATATGTTGTTCTCCTTGTACAAAAATATATATGTACAAGATCATTTGGTATTCCATACATGATTCCCAAGAATATTAGGTTTATATATATATATATATATATATATATATATATATATATATATATACCTGTGAGGAACGCTAGATAACGGCTATTTACGATGCCCTACGCTAGGACCCTGCCACCCCGACGGATGTGCTTCGCATGGAGAAAGCGCGTGTATATACTCGTTGTAGTACAACTTGCCGGTGTAAGAGTTTAGATACCTGTCCCGGTATCTGAATTATTTTTTCATCTCTCACTTGTTTCATTAGTTACGTTATTTATCATTTAAAATTAAATATATCTAACTAAATTTTTTTTTAGGGTATACCAAAACCGAACATTACCTTTACGATAGAAAATGAATGGTTAGAATAGTGTTATGATTATCTACATTTTCCCCCTTTTTCTTTTTGTTCTTCGCCTTCTTCTTCCTTTTCTTCTTATTTTCTTATTATTATTACTTTCTTCTTCTTCTTCTTCTTCTTCTTCTTCTTCTTCTTCTATACACCTTATGCAGCTGATGATGTGCCCGACAAAATTGTCTATACCGATTTGCATAAAACTGTACAAATGGAAGACAGTGTGGTATTGAAATGTCAGTTCCGTGGAACACCACAAGCTGTCTACTGGAAGAAAGGTCATGATCCACAAACATCACCCATTCTGATCACCTGGTTTGGGGACTATCCGCCAAACGGTTTGTGCGTGGATAATGATTCCTGTGACATAGATGATGATTTCTCCCTGATCATCAAACACATCACGATAAAAGATGAAGGACGATACATTTGCAGAGTTGCGAACTACAATGGGATTCTCATTTACAATTTTACAGATGTGGAAGTAATTGGTAAGAATAGTTCACAAAGAAATTATACATTAGTCATTTTAATGTAAAAAAAAATCTTTTCATTCATGTTGTGCCTATATTTCTAATAAGAATTATTCACATCTTTGAACATCCATTGATCATTAAATTAAAATCAACAAAAGTCAACTATTTATCAATTTATTTCAGTAATCTTCAGATAAATCAAATGACCAGACAGGTTCCCAAATCCCAATGTTAAAATTGTGAAACATTATTTCACAAGTATGTCCCTATATTCATTACTGTTACCTATTGTAAGTTGTACAATCATCTTGGCAGTTAAAAATGGGGGCATCCCAAAGTTTTATAAAAAGGGCATATAGATAAATATTCTGTCCCTTAATTGAGTAGGTTTGCTATTATATCATTAACATATTTTTAGTTCAAGTGATCCTCTTTCCCATAGATTCCATTTTCCTCCAGAATTTCAGGCTTGTATTAATTGTAGGAATATGAGTATGTTTAGGTTCACGTAGGACCGATTGAATCCCGTTCACGTAATGACGGGCTGACAACATGGGTGTCGATCCGGGGGGGGGGGGGGGGGGTTTATGGCCTGAATTCCCCCCAAAAACATATATTTTTGGATAAAATGAATACGAATTATGTACATTAACTTAAAACAAATAATTATCCAAACTCATTATGTTTGATCTTGAAATACCATCACATTCATTAATGATTAGAAGTAAGGAAATAAGAAATGCCATAATCAAAATGCCAAATTCTCGAAGAAAATTTGTTCCCTCCCATTGTTATTCTCAATAAAGATGTTCCGTCCAATGGCGAAGATCCGTGCATTCTTTCTTTTTATTAAAAAACATTTTGGGATGCTCTAAAATGCAACTTTAAGAGACAGATTTTTGAATATAATCCCTGGTGTGGGAGGGGGTATCCCCCTCCCATACCCTCCCCCACTCGGTTGCTTCGCTTAGTGGCGTATCGGGGGGGGGGGGGGCAGGGAGGCACGTGCCCCGGTTGGTACTTGGAGGGGGCACAAAAATGCAAAGGAGAGAGAAAAAAGGGGGAAATGATTCTGCGCCCCCTAATCCGCAAGGTAAGTGCACAATAAATCTAGTTTTGAAGTTTTGAAATGCGAAAATTTTCCAAAGCTCGGTCGCTTTGCCCCTTCGAATTATCTTTCAGGATCTCATAATTCGCGCCCCTCAGTATGACGTCCTTAAATAGCTTAAAGAGTTCAAAATTTGAAAAAATAAAGATGTCATTGCTTTGCTCGGTATATCATGTAAGTTTCATACGACCCTGCTAAATATTGTGCCCCAATATAGGATAAGGTGTATAAAACAGCATTTGCAAAGGTTGACTTTTGAAAGAAATCTCAACTTAAAGTAGACTTCCTGAATATCTCAAGCCTATAGGGTTTAATAGTTTTGCTCCCGACTGTACAAGTGAGTGAATAGAAACCGTCTATAAATGTATAATTCGAGCTTCTCTACCACTCAACTGCGGTGTTGAATTGCAAATTTCCTGGGTTAAATGCACATAAAATGACGTTTTCTAGGGTTAAAAAATTAAAAAATTTTCGCTCGGTTGCTTTGCTCCCTCACTTGTACAGTAATGTTATAATGCAGCCTAGAAAAGTTTGGGCTCTTGGAGGGGGGGCAAACTACATTGTTTACCCCGGGCGCCATAATCCCTAGATACGCCACTGGCTTTGCTCCCTCGCCGGTCATCGCCCCCCCCCCCCTTTCACCCCCCACACCCCTGGCTGACAAAGTTCTCTAGCTTTCGGGTTTCAATTATTACCATGTTGTCTAAGGCCCCTTTCACAATTGGTCTGCGACCAGTTTGCGACCACCTGCAACATTTTTCTTCGGGTGTTTTTTGGGGTGTCTTGCAGGCACTCGCAGTCGTTGCAGGCGGTTGCACGAACCTGAGGCGGTCGTGACTGGTCGCAGCTGAACTTTGAACATGCTCAAAATCCAGGAGCGACCAGATTCGCTCGATTCACTCGCATTAGGTCGTACGACGAGTCGTGCGATTGACGTACGAGTGTTGCACAACGTTGCACGACTTGATGCGAGAGTTCGCACGACTTGATAGTCGCATTAGGTAGGCTCGATGTCGTGCAACGCTCAAACGCGCTAGCGACCTATAGAGACCAGTCTTGCGAATTGGTGCGATTGTGCTAAGACCATGAGACTGTTGCACGACCGATCGCAGGACATCTTACAAAGTTGTACTACCGTTGCACGACTGTAGGACACTATTCCTCGGGGGTATATATAGGGGGGCTATGGAGATGATCCTCAGCAGCAGGGCCCTCCTCTAACAACTTCATCTTCTTTGTAACTTTCTTCTTTGGCATCTTAACTATTATGAAGTCTAACTTGAAACTGACTACCGGTCACTTGTTGAGGGTTCTTTTTTATACCCCACTCCACTCGCATGAACACTCGCACGGCCACTCGCAATGGTCTCAATCAATCGGTCTCGAGTGATCGCATGGCCTCACGATCATGCAATCGGTTGTTGCGACTATTGTAATTTGCGTCAAGCCACTCGCAACCACTCGTGCAACACTCGCACAGCTGTTGCATTTGTGAATGCCTTTCTGCGACCTGATGAGATCGATGGCGATTGAGGCCTGTTGCAGCCCAATTTTGAAAAGGGCTTAAGTACACCATAATTTCACCATTCGTGTTTTGGGCCATAGGATCAAGGATTCATTTTAATCTTCGCGGATCATCACGGTCCAGATGTAGACCTAAAGGCCTGGACTAACCATAAGAGCCGATTTTATTACTCGACAGGAAAAACTTATAGGCCAGGACCATTTCCCGAAATAGTCACTCCATTTTAAATATGATATTTTACCGCTTAAAAGTACTTAGATCACCCATGTCCTTCACAAAAAAAAGCTTATCAGCCTGAATGAAGCCGCCGGGTTTGGCCCCCAGGCTGAGCCCCCAAAAGGGCCCCAAGTCGGGTAGATTTCATCCCATTTAACACATGCAACAAACTTTGTCAGAAGAACGTTGTATGTCTTTATATCCCCTCAAAAACAAAAACTGACAAAATTTTCTGTCGGGATTGGTTGTCAGTTGGCCCCTAAACCAGATTTTGTCAGAAGTGACATGTGGGTACATGTACATTACAAAAATATAAAAATTGACAAATATTTTCATACAGAAGGGGGTGTAAAACTCCCCTGAATAAACAGCAAACTGCCCCTTGACGAAGCTTTGCTGCCCCAAATCCTCCGGATTTAGAGGGAAAACAAATTTGGGCATTACAACCTTAAAACTCCGAAGCGTCTAATTCAATTCAGGTCAAATCTACATAATACAATCTTGAGTAATTTAGAATAGAGAGCTCGCAAGTTATTTGTGTAATTAGCACATGAATGCAGATTTCAGCGTGACAGCCACATAGGCCAGATACTTAGCAAGCTCTTCTATTATGTATTGTCATAATGCAAATCGACAATGGGCATGTTTACATGGTCCTGACAATATCACTTGACTTCTTCTCACAAAGCAATACAAGTTTCACAATTTAAAAACTTATTATTGAAAATTATCATTTGACACCAAACTGCACCCCAAGAAAGTTACAATACTCAAAATTGTACTAAGTGAATTTGATCTGAATCGGATAAGACACTTTGGAGTTATAATGCCAAAAATGTTTTTTCTCTCTAAATCCAGAGTAATTGGAGCAGCAAAGCTTGGTCTTGGGCACTTTGGTGTCTTTTGCGGGACATTTTACACTCCCTTCCCGACGGAATTGTTTGTCAGCTTTTATATTTTTGAAATGTAAACTCACACCTCTTCCATCAGACAAAATATATTTTTAGGGCAGACTGATACCCACCCCGACGGAGTTCTTGTGTTCGGTAATGTATAGTCATATAACTTCCTTCTGACAAAGTTTGGTGCATATATATGTTAGATGAGTTGAATCGACCAGACTTGGGGCCCTTTTAGGGGCTTTGGGGGTCAAACCCAGGCTGACAAGCTTTTTGTGAATGACATGGATGGTGTCAGTAACTTTGAGGGTCAAATCCTAAATATAAAATGGGTATAGTAGTTCGAGACAGGCTCCCAGACTTTTATCTATATTCATGTTATTTTGATTGTTCTGCATTTATTTATTTATTTATTTATTTTATTTATTTATTTATTGGTACGGGGTGGCCCATTCAACAACAGTTGGTCTCCCATGGGGCCCCAAAAACAAACATGATACAGAATGCATATACATGTACAGATAAAAGCATTCAAAATACAAATACAAATATACCGAGTAAAATGTGGTTAAAACAAAAATATAAAAAACAGTACAATATTGCAGGGGTGCAAAGACACCAACGTTTAATAATAAAAAATCATATAAGGTAAAATTCAATATCATATAAAATGGAAATGAAAATGATATTGAGGAAAAACCATATATACAGGTATATATACAAACTATTAAAGAGTAATACATGTTGAAGAAACCCTTATACTTCCATTGACTTCAGATGCCGTTTAAGGTTCAATTTGAACGAGACCAATGTGGATAACTCTCGTATAGCGACCGGCAAATCATTCCACAAATGAGGGCATAAGAAATACAAAGAGTGTTTGCAGTACTCAGTGCGGCATTTAGGGATTACAAGATCACGTCTGGCGGATTGCCGCGTGTTTTGATCATGTAATTTATTTAGCTCTTGGAAATAATTTTCGTAGTAAGTGGCAGAAAAGCCGTGGAAGCATTTATAAACAAAAACGTATCGGAAATAATTTATTCGGTATCTAAAAGATAACCAGTTCAGACTAGAGAACATTTCCTTGGATGGGGTGTAGATATTGCACCTAAGAATCAGACAAGCTGCCCTCTTTTGAAGTTTTGTGATGCGGTCTACATGTATATTAAAACGATCTCCCCAAATCTCACAGCAGTAATCCATCTGTATCTGTATAAGGCTTGTATATAATAACTTTAAAGTATCATTTTCCACAAAAGGACGAATTCTCTTAAGCATCGCAAGGCCGGCAAATATTTTTTTACATACAGAATCAACTTGTTCATGCCACAATAAATGTTTATCTATTATTACCCCGAGACATTTAAAACTTATACATTGCTTAATTTCGACCCCATCGTGGGTAATGCAAATGTTATCATTAGTGCAAGAACTAAGTTTTTGTTTGCTTCCTATTACCATAAACTTTGTTTTGTCTGCATTCAATTGCAACCTATTATCACTTATCCAATTACCTAATGCATTCATTTCGTGTTGCAATTTATTTTCTAAAATCTGGATAGAAGATCCGGTAACATACAAAGTGGTGTCGTCTGCATACATTATGACATTTCCTTCTTTTAGGACATGGACAACATCATCAATATAAATTAGAAATAAAAGCGGGCCCAGTATCGAACCTTGAGGAACACCTATAGACAGGGAACGTTCGTATGACATAGAGTGTCTAATTAACACTTGTTGCTTTCTATTTGTAAGGTATGATTGAAACCAAGATAAAACACCGTTAGATATTCCTACTCTCTGTAGCTTAGCTAACATAATAGTTGAATCAACTGTATCGAATGCTCGTCTTAAATCGACAAAAAGAGCACCAATGATTTGACCACCAATGATTACTGAAGCCGTAAGAAGGGTCAAACGATGTACATAGGGTGTATTGAAACTGCTAAATTCATATCATTGTGATCAGCTTTTAAATTGCAGAAAACATAGCAATCTTTATAGGCACTTTATAGGCACACCGTCAAAAAGGAGGTGAGAGGGGGATAGAAATGACTAAATGAATAAATAAATAAATAAATAAATGATTAAAAGAAATGCAAATCATGGCCCCATCTTATAAAGATGTGATTAATTGCAACTTAGTTTGCAGTAAATATCAGTCGCAACCATGTACATAAGATAAAGGAGACTGCAAATTTGCGACTGATTGGAAGACATGCGATTGATTCGAACTTTGGGGTGTCAGACTGCCCCTAAATATTTGGGTAAATGTTTCTCATCAAAGCCCAGGGATCAGATTTTGTCAGAAGGAACATGTACATCAAAAATATATAAAAACTGACAAAATTGTCTATCGGTACGGGGGTGTCAGACCCCGCTGAAGTGAAAACCCCATAGTGTCCTTTGGCAACACTTTGCCCCACCCCCTCCCGAAAAGGCAAATAAATCAATCAATAAATAATAAATAAATAAATAAAATAAATACAATCTGTGTATGTAAAGGAAAACCATTTTCTTTACGTTCTGACTATGATAACTCAAAAGTGTTTTATTCAATTCAATTCAAATTTACATAATGTACTTTTGAGTATAATCATTTTCTTGAAGTACCATTTGATGTCAACTGGTAATTTCATTAATAAGTTATTAAATTGTGAAAATGTATTGCTTTGTCGAAAGTAGCCAAAAAATATTGTCAGAATTGTGTAAGCACACCCACTGACTTTCTGCAAAGGCATTATTATACGGTATAGGGTAGCTTGCTTGGTATCTGTGTAATTAACACATGAAAAGTACATTTAAGCCTGGCAGTCACAAACCACGGATACCTGAAAACTCCTCTATTATGTATTGTCAAACAGACAATATTTGTAGGTACTTTTGAGTACCTGTTTCACATGTTTCACAATTTAATAACTTATTAATCTAAAGACCAATTAACGCCAGAATGCACGTCGAGAAGATTATCATACTCAAAATTATGTTATGAAATTTGAATTAAATTGAATAAAACACTTTTGAGTTTTCATAGAAGGTAATTCCGTTCCATCATTATCTGTTCATATATATATATATTACCTTCTGACTATGAAAACTCAAAAGTGTTGTGACATAATCACAACTGCAGAACGGCCAGATATTTTCATTGTCGATTATAGTAAGAAATCAGTGGTAATTGGAGAACTAACGGTACCCTTCGAATTAAACATTGAGAATGCTAGAAAGAGAAAATCTGAAAAATATGCCCCTCTAGTTTCAGATATCCATGAGAGGGGATGATTGTCTTGTCGTCTCATATGTTTTGAGGTTGGGTCAAGGGGACTCGTCACCAAGGACAACAAATGCCAGATAACTGCATTATTCAAGTCAGTCCGACGCTCAGTCAAACCCCGTGAATACATCCCACTTATATCTAACATTGCCATTTTAACATCGTATGCAATCTACAACGGACGAGCAGAACCATCATGGGTTAAACCGGCGCTGCTCTTTCCGTAAAGTTACACAGTGATATCGATACCATGGTTATAATGTTAGATTACCATTATCATAATTATTATTCCTAATGAAAATTTGATCATATATATATATATATATATATATATATATATATATATACATTGGGTTATCAATCCAGCAGTTAGAGTGCTCAATGCCGGAGCAGAGCATTAATATAGTATAACTAATTCGGTCTTCGCTACCGTCGGTTTCACGCAGTCAAGCGATCATCAGGCGAATAAGACGAATGAATAGTCTGAGAACTCTCAGACTATTCATTCGTCTTATTCGCCTGATGATCGCTTGACTGCGTGAAACCGACGGTAGCGAAGACCGAATTAGTTATACTATATATATATATATATATATATATATATATATATATATATATATATATATATATATATATATATATATATATGGTATATATATATATATATGTATTGTATATATACTGTTAATACCATATATATATATATATATATATATATCCTTTGGCCCGTATTCTGAACTCCGGTTTAACTTAAACTACAGTCTAAGTTAAACCACAGCTTTAATCAAAACGGACTAAAACCGTAAGTCCAGTCTAAATTTCTGTACAAAGTTAAGCCATACTAGACCGGAGTTTAAGTTAAACCGGATTTCAGAATGTAATTTTTCAAAACTATGGTTCAAAGGGCAGTTTTAGACTGAGTTTAAACCACAATTAGACCGCGGTTTAAGTTAAACCGGAGTTCAGAATACGGGCCACTGTCTTTAGAACTACATTATCTATTGTGTGTATATTTTGCATGCGAAGTGTTACGGCGAACCTTACTATTGGATAATGTCGAACAGTAATCATGTATTAAATAATTTACTATATGTTTATATTTATAGATAGATCTGTTTCGTTTAATAGCCTGAAAATAATTATAAGCCTATGGTATTGATTAGACTCCAGTTACCTTATTATCTCCCTAATTCTTGTTATATATACTTACGAATAAGAGTCTAATGTCCCCCTTATGACGATCGATGCTATTTTAGCCTTATTACATACTATATAATATATCACATCAGCTGGCAACGACACGAAAATTCCTTTGGTTGGTCTCTTCTTCCTGTTTTCTTTCTCTATCATATCCAAATTTGGGTTGTCCTAATTAAGTAGTTTCGTTGTTAATTTCCAAATACACATATATATTTAGTTTCATTTGTAGACAGTTACTACTCAATTTATTAAAATCAGGAACCTATAATTCCCATAAATCATCCACCCTAGTACTTTACCATACAATTAGTTATGTAATTATCTTAGTAACACGTTTTCGACTTCACAAATAGATCGCCTGGATGTTTCCTTTTACATGCATGGTTACTACCTCTTTTTTACGTCCTGTAATTTAATTTTCTATTTTTCTGATGATGTATACTTGTTGTATTGTTGTATTATATAGTTTGTTTCTTTCTACCATTCTTATATTCATAACACCTTGTATTTCTCTGCAACCGCAGAAAGTATCCTAGGTTACTCCATGTTTGTAAATATGCTTTCGCTCAATTCGAACAATAAAGTATATTTGCTTTAAAAAAAAATGAAAAAACAGCCCTGGAAAAAAATTATTAGACCGGCTCCTTTTAAATACTTATGTGGTAAGTGTTTGCGACATCAGTAATAGAAATTTCAAATTGATTTCTACTAGCGAAGTCATAATGATTGGAGGACTACTCCCTAAAACAATTACCCTCTACAATAACTAACCCCTCGGAC
Organism: Heliocidaris erythrogramma; assembly: GCA_025617745.1. Taxonomy (NCBI): domain Eukaryota; kingdom Metazoa; phylum Echinodermata; class Echinoidea; order Camarodonta; family Echinometridae; genus Heliocidaris; species Heliocidaris erythrogramma. Next base: position 50,556,934 of record CM046854.1, on the reverse strand, counting down.
AATTATCCCCAGGTAATTACACCCCTGGTACAATTACCCCCCCCCCCCCCGACAAGAATTATCCCCAAAGAACAAATAGATCTAAAGGCATAAAGACATGCACCCCCCCCCCCCCCCAAAAAAAAAAAAAAAAAAAAATAAAAAATAAATAAAATAAAAAATAAATCAATCAATCAATCAATCAATCAATCAATAAAAAAAAAAATAATAATAATAATAAAAAAAATAAAATTAATTTAAAAAAAAATGGATTGATACTTTAGATTAACTAACATAATGAAAATATCCTAGATAATAATTGTCCTGGGGATATTTTCCAGGGGTAGGAAGGTTTAAAAAAATGTTTTGACAGCAATGGTCTCTGGAATAATCATCCAGGGGTATACCAGATTGTCTTGTTAAGCCATGTTAAATTTTTCTAGAGGCAGTTTGTTCATTTCTTGCTGGAAAATGCTACATGTACATTTTGAAGATAGCAGCCATGCATTGTGGCATGCTGTCCATAAGGGGTTGCATTTTTTTTTCTATTCACAGAAGGTCACTCATGTAGCTAGAATCTATTATTTTAGTATTACTTCAATTTTCTATTGTCTTCAATTTTTATGTCACTCTAAATGGTTTCATAAGAATCATGAGCAGGCCATAGTGCTAAAAACACTTGGAATTCATCCTCTCAGATATTTATTGTCTATTATGTGGCCGAAAACCCTTTCTCATAGGAAAAGGGGGGGGGGGGTCATTTCTGGGGAAATTGGTCCCAGGCAGTTGTCCTTGCCGTAGTCATCCTAGCGGTAGTTGTTCTCGGGTAAATGTCACAAAGCTAATTGTAATGAGGAGGAGTAGTCCATTAATAATAAATTAACTGTTAATAATCATTTTCCTAGTCCTATCGACATTTGATTTAACACTACCAGTAGAAATGCAGCTGGTCTAATATTTTTTCCAGGGCTGTATATTCATAGATAAAGAACAACATAAATTCATATATTATGCGACCCTCCACCACAAAACGACCAATACGTCGCAATGGGAGTTCTAGAGTAAACAGCTGAAAAAGGTTCTTTGGGGTGAAAATATTTATTTCAAGTTTTTGGTATTTTCTGATAGTATAGATATTGATCTACCATCTGACAAAATATCGGAGTAAAATACCATATTGAAATATGTTTTTACTCTCATTCAAAATGACCATTTTTTTCATGGACATTCAAACTTTGTGAGTCAGCTTGCTGGGATCGTACTTCACATCGCTTTTCTGGTATAACTCAAAAACTTTGCAGTGTCTGATATTCAAAATCTACAGAAGGAAAGAAATATATCTATTCTAAAGGTATGGAAAGTTTCAACCCAATCTAATGAGTACTTCACAGTGTAGGCTTTGGAGTTTTGACTCAACCTTTTGTGCGACAAACAATAGGACACAGATTAGGTGCTCTTTAAATGGTCACTCTTCTTTAGAGCCCGTTTTCTCTATTGTTTTGGTCATTAGCCTGTCTGACACTCAGACATTCTCATTGCAGTTTATAAGGGTTTGCTTAGTCTATACAAGACAAGTTGTATATCATTTTAAAGCTTAGAATATAAGCTGAAATTAAAAAAACAAAATTTCCGACTTTGGTCGTTTTGTGGTTGAGGGTCACATATATAAATATATATATATATATAATTTCTTGGTACTACAAAATTTCAATATGGCACGAAAAAGAGACATGATAACGAAGCTTTTCGACCTGCATTCATCAGGCTATCACGCAGGTATATAACAAATTACTTGAAATCAACTATATTATACTCGGTGAACCCGAGCATTTACGTTTTCTGGAAGCCGCTTACATTCAATCGCATGAACCTCTTCTGTGCAGACAAAAGGAGTTCGTCCAAGCTTTGCGATTGTTCTGAAATTACGGCGTCTAGGTTGCGTCCGGGTTCACCGAGTATAATATAGTTGATTTCAAGTCATTTGTTATATACCTGCGTGATAACCTGATGAGTGCAGGTCGAAAAGCTTCGTTATCATTTCTCTTTTTCGTGCCATATTGAAATATATATATATATTTATTATATATAATGATAACATAATAATATATATAATAATATATATAATATGAGAAATCAATTGGATGAGATAAATAATTATAGGCCTACCTTTTTCCCGAATTATTTTTCCCATCTCTCTCACTTTATCTTTATATCTATTTATCTGTCTGTCTCTGTCTCTGTCTCTTTCTCTCTCTCTCTCTTCCTTGCAGTTCCTCCTAGGGAGCCATATCCAATCATCGATGAATGCCAAGAATTTTCTCTAAGCATCAGTCCTGAGGAGACTTGCACCATTATAACTTTGAATAGTACAGTCAACCTAACCTGTTCTGCCTTTGGATTCTACCCAACCTTAGAAGACCTCTATTTTTTACACAGCTCTGATAATGTTCCTGCCATAGGGACAGCTGAAGAGACGAACGACGATATGACGAAGAACAAATACATTACCATTCAGGCTTCCGCCAGCGACATACCTTACGTCTGTATCCTACGACACAGGCGGCAAGATACAGTCATACGAAGTGCGACCGCTTTGGTGAAACTGGATACGCCATTTGATAATGAGGATGGCCTTGATGCCAATATCAGCAAATCCGGTATACGGTCAAAATTCTTTATATCCGTATGCCCTTTTGAATTTTAAATTCAGACAAAGTGCATAACTTGCGCGATCCTTCAATCCAGATTTTTGTAGATATTATTATGACTTAATTGATATCAATTATAGACTATCATCACTATTGTTATCATTATCATTATTATTATTATTCCTATTCTGATTATTGATATTATTGGTTTTATCATTATCATCATATTTTTGGCCATTATCATTATGAGTATTATCATCATGAACTCAATCATTGTCATTACCATACGAGCATTAGGTTGTTGTTATTTTTCCAATACAAACACAAGCAAAAGTAAGTTCCCCCTAAAGCAAAATGATATAACATTAACGAGTTTTTAAGCAAAATAACTTGAACGGCATGTTTGTACACTTATTGACTAACCTCTATGTGAAAATGAGATTGATCCATCGAGTCATGCATGAGTGAGCACACATTAAAGGCAGAATTGTCACTTTTCAAAAGTCTAAATAGTCATTTTGGCTAATTCTGTTTTTGGTGTAGTGCTGTAGATGTTTATCATCCATCGTTCGACCCCTTTGCACCTATCCTGACACTTTTCGTGTTTTTGCACGGTTTGGTTAACAAAATTTTAGTGCAAAAAAAACGATGTTCAAATTTGAAATTGCAAAATCCATTCTGATTATTGAAAAAAATAACATGAGATATCGCTACCAAAATGCGTTGTCAATTGTTGTGTGAACACAAGAGGTAATTGTCGTGTCATGATTGAGTGAGCACCCTTTAAAACTAGAAATGTCCATTGCCGCGCAATGCGAATGTATCCCACGGCACTGGCAGCTATTTTTGTGTCATCCTTTTGTTCGCAAAGGGAAAAAGAACCTCCCCCTCCCTCCCTAAAACAAAAGGATGGCGTAGAGATTGCCACCAGTGGCCCAGACTATTGTCAACACTGGGAGCAGCATAAAAAAAAAAATATGTGTAGATTAGAGTATAATGCATCTCTGTAGAAAATTCGAAAGAAATCTGTCAAGAAATGTGACCTGCAGAGCGCACACAATTAAGATACCCACTAAAATATGACCTTTGGCCCTAGAAAGACGGAGCACTGGGGGCGACATCACCAAAAACTGTAGAGGTCTAGAGTAATCTATGATGGACCTCCATACAAAATCTGAAAGAAATCAGTTGACAAATGTGACCTCCAGAGTGCATGCAAGACAGCAACCAAAATATCACATTTGACCCTATAAAAAGCGGAATACTGGCGGCAGCATCAGCAAACACTAAAAATGTGTAGATTTTACTAAGACACACCTCCATGTAATATTTGAAAGAAATCCGTCAAGAAATGTGGCACTTAGAGCGCACAAAAGATGACCTTTGATCCTATAAAGGACGGAACCATGAGGGCAGCATCACCAAACACTAAAGATGTGTAGATTGTACCAAGATACATCTCCATACAAAATATAAAAGGAATGCAAGAAATAGGGCCTGCAGAGCGCACCAAAGACATCATCGAAAATATAACCTTTGACCTTATAAACGGCGGAACACTGGTGGCAGCATCACCAAAAATTAAAGATAGGTAGATTAGACCAAGATACATCTATATACAAAATTTGAAAGAAATCCGTCAAGAAATGCAGAATTAGAGCGCACGAAATGGACAAATGACCTTTGACCCTATAATGGACGGAAAAATGAGGGCAGCATTACCGAAAAGTATAGATGTGTAGATTGTACCAAGATACATCTTCATACAAAATTTGAAAGAAATCCATCAAGAAATGTGGCTTGCAGAGTGCACACAAGACATCTCTTGAAATATGACCTTTGACCCTATAAAAGACGGCACTTTGGTGGCAGCATCACCGAAAACTATAGGTTTCTAGATTATACCAAGAGACAACTTCATGCAAAATTTGAAACAAAATCCGTTGAGAAATGTGACCGCCAGAGCGCACACAAACTATCCACAAAAATATGACCTTTTACCCTATAAAAGATGGAACACTGGGGGCAGCATTACCAGAAATTATAGGTGTGTAGATTATACCAACATACACCCTCCATACAAAATTTGAAAGAAATCCGTCAAGGAATGTGGCAGTTAGAGCTCACACAAGAAAGTGACGCGGCGGCGGCGTATTAAACGCTGCTGAATCCAAAGTATCCTCCGGAATTCTGCCGGTGGATAGAATAGGTACGTTCACACGTAGAGCGATAGCATCGACGCTATCGAGGTGTCGATGCTATTTTGGTGAAGACCAGATAGTGTCGAGACCAAACGCTGTCTGAACGCAGATAGTCACGAGATAGAAGCGAATTTCCAAACTATTCTTGCAGCGAGTTTAGCAGGAGTAAATCTCAGGATCCAGCGATAAAGCATCGACGCTTTGCGGTAGACCACCCACCGCGCTTGTGACTATTTGTCGTGTGAGCGCAATCGCTGCTATCTTCACTCGCTGCTATTATAATATATCTGTTTAATGTGGTGATATAATATAATGCAATGTATGTATTCATGTGATGTACCCTCTTCCCTACTTTTGTTTCTATTATCATTCTGTCTGTTTCATCTGGTACTGTAATATAATGTATGTATTCATGTGATGTATATAGGGGTATAGTAGGGTAATGTGTATACTGTGTGGTAAGGAAGGTTTTTTTTTTTTTTTTTTTTTTTTTTTTGGGGGGGGGGTCCTTCTTTTTATCTTTTTTTCTTTTTTATATATGTGACCAGGCACCAAAAAACCACCCAAAAGTCGCACTGCGTGATTTTCAGTTAGAGACCAATCAATGTGTTTTGGTTGGCATGCATGCATGCATGCATGGTCAAATTTTAGTTTTTGGGTATTTCCTGAAAGAGTATACTTTTTTCTAAGTAATCTAAAATGTGGAGGCACCAAACAATCTAGAAGTGGTATTTTTGCCAGCTTTTTATCAGACTTATGTGTGTCTTCTCTGGATTTTGTTGTATTACTTTTCTTTTTCACGACCCTGAATACTTGTCTCATTTTAATCTCCCATAAATCTCCCGGAATAAGTTCTTGCATTGATACTTGTACGCTATGATAAACAGGATATGTCTATGTAGTATGCCAACTTTTAGGACAATCTGATAATCTCTTCATAGAAATTTTCATTGAGTTCTAATCCTCCATTTGTCACCTTAGCACAACACTTTGCAAGTCAGAGTGCTTCAATAGACTGCAAACTTTAAACCCTTATTAAGAAGTATTATGAGGGACTGTGCATTCTTCTCTTTGTACATTGAGTTATGAACATCCAATGAGTTATATATCATTTTAAAGCTGAGAATCTGCTCTTTCAGAATCAGACCTTAACTAAAGTATGATGTGGTCTTTAGATATTGATTTACATGATTGTGCTTACCAGAGAATATAGCGTGCATGCATGTGTTTTATTTTGGCATAAGATTGGAGTTCAGTCAATTTTGACATGTACAAGGTTTATTTAAAATTAAGTATAATAACACATGTATTTGCTACTTGATTGTATTATCGATATTACAAATGAATTGTTATTGTGTTATTATGTTGATTTATGAAGACATATAACTTCCGCGCGTTTGACCATGCATACCAATTATACTCGGGTCACTCTGTGTGGCGCAGTAATTATTGTTTTGGGAGCGGGTGAGCGATGAATAGTCACGAGTGGGTGATAGAAGCAAGTCGATCACGGCCTGTCTGAACGTACTGGAAATATTTTTGAAACTTACATAGCATCGATGCTAACATAGCATCGATGCTATGTACTACGTGTGAACATAACTATTAAAGCGAGAAATGGTGATATTCACTGTGAATATGGCATGAAAAATACTCCTGTGACTTTTGTAAAGTAAAATATTATGCCTTAATTGTGTGCTCACTCATGCATGGCTCTATGGATCAATCTCATTTTCACACAAAAGTCAGTCAATAAGTTTAGAAACACTCCCGCCAAGTTATTTTCCTTAATTTTCTTCGTTAAAAAGTTGTGCCATTTTGCTTACCTTTTTGTTGTTGTTGGGTTTAGTATGAAACAACCCGTAGGAGAGAATGCACCATCTTCATTCCTTACACATCATTTTATTAATAAGTATTATGAGTGTGCATGATAACTCGTGCTGGGATTTGTTAGTAATACATCACTACGGGTGTGGGCCTATGGAGATCTACGTAATAGATTTGCCTTATATATTTCTACTCATTCACCACCGACAATGCCTGACTCACGGGCCTTCTGAATGGTTTTCTGACGGCCCACGACTGTCAGGCTTTCTGACGGCTTTTCTGAGGTTTCACTTGACCGACATTGTCGTTGTTGTGGACTGTCAGTCTACTGGAGTTTTCCCCACTATACTCAGCTTTTGTCTGGTCGTTTTTCACAACTGCATTCAAATATTTTTATTTGCAGGTTTTATAGCTATCCCTGTCGTGTGCGTCAGTGTACTGATAGCGGTGGTCTTTTTGTGGAGAAGACGTCGTCAGAAACAAAGAAAACGAGGTAAGTTTATAAGTACCTGATATGCAAATCTTAAAGGCTCTCAACCTGTACACCATGGCAGTATGAACCCAACACTCCGGTTTTATCCCCCACTGTTGCGTCCGAAAAATGTTCTACAATATGATATTTCACTCTAAACTATTCCTAATGCTATGGTCATAACTGATCGTGCGTGTTTTTTGCACGTGCATGTCCGCAGCTGCGGTCCACTGTGGGCTAACTCCTGCGATTCGTATGTCCTTCGTAATTGTCATGGTCACAACCAGCCGTTCACCTCTCTGCATTTCCTCTTGGGTGTCTTGCACCCTTCTCATAAACATACCCCTTACCTGCAAGGACTCTTGAGGCAAACAAACAGCCCCCAAACTGATACTGTGCAACTGACGCGCGATATGTCACGGCTCCGTATGGAGCCACGTGCTTCGTGAGACCCCTGCAAGAAGCCCGTGCAAGAAGTACGTTGGCTGCACATACGTTCATCAGAACACGTAACTACATGCAGCGATTGTTGGACATGTCCAACAGCCTCCTTACATTACTTGCGTACTCCTACGTCATGTGTAAGTGCTTGGAAAAAACGCAGGGATTATTTGCAGACTCGGAGGTGCACGGCCGGTTGTAACCATCGCTTAAGATTTCTAAGTTTCAGTATTCAATCAAGGATTGTCTTGCAGGGAGAGCACATTCTGAAAATTTTCTGACAATTAAACCAAACGGATATTTATTTATTTATTTATTTATTTATTTATTTATATATTTATTTATTTATTTATTTCCTGTATGGTACAACAGCTGATATAGTGTGAACATGGAAATGAAATAAAGACTAACATTTTAAAGTAAATATGATCACAATATATAGACATGAATAATAAATCGTATACAGTAATAGAACGTACAATAACATACAGAGGTATGACAAAATAAGCCCGAAGGCTTGAAGCATCGCCACACCTTTAAGCACATTAGGTTGTTGATTTTTTTTTACTTCAAAATCACTGAAAATAGAAAAGGTTATCACATTTCTCAAATCCTTGGTTATTCAGAATTTCTCAGACAATCGAAAAAACGGGGGTGTCTAAGTTTCAGGTGGGGGGGGGGGGGTCTAAACTTTCTGCTAGGGCACAAGTAGGAGGCACATGTCTTGTTTACGTAGATTTGCTTCTGTCGAAGTTTATCACGCCAACTTTAATGATTATATCAATTGACAGTCCTACACCAGACGCTTGTTAAACTTAAAGGTTTGGATTGCACAGCTCTAAGTCCAGAGACAAAGCCTTGCCTCCTTCCCATTAGGGGAAAAACATTATGATCGAATGTACCGCCTCTCCCAAATACGCAACGCTCGACAGATATTCATAAAACCCTACTAAGCTAGTTGCCAAATAGGCTCTAGTAGAGAACTAAAACCCCTGGTTGCCAACTAAGGAACAGCCAACTAATTCAGCTGGTTGGGAACTAGCCACTGTGTGTCCACTGGTTGAGTAGACATGGGTGAAATAAATTAATAAAGAGTACAGTAGTCTTAAAGACTAATTTACAAATCCAAATGTGCTCCGTGATTTTTTTTTTATCTGTATAGCAAGTTGCCAACTAAATTGTTGTTCATTAAAGGGGAAGTCCAGTCCAAAAATTACTTGGTTTTTATAGAAGCAGAAAAATCAGACCAACAGATCAAAAAAGTTTGAGGAAAATCAGACAACTAATAAGGATGTTATGCTTGTTTAGGGCCATGAAAAGCTGGGGAAACAATGAAAATCACTAGACAAATTGGCAACTAAGTCTTGAGTTTGTGATGTCATAGGTACACAACTCATCAACTATATTGTTAATATTCATAACACAAAATTTGAAATTTTTTGTCCAACAGTATGATTTCGTCATTACTTAATCCAACTTACATTTATAGTAATATGTTTTGCATGTATACACTAAATACAGAGTAAATATTTTTCCGTAAAAATTATGAAAATATCAATATTTTATACGATATACATAAAAATTAGTGATTATGGAAAATTAATATTTGGAAAAAATATTAATATTTTGAAGTTCTTGAAATATTTTGTAAAGGTTTATACGTCCAAAAACATATTACTATAGATGTAGCGTTCAAGTTATGAGAAAACTCAAATTCTTGGACAAAATATGAGAATTTGTATTATGAATACAAACAAAATAATTAGTGAGTTGTGTACCTATGACATCACAAACCAATGACTGAGTTGCCAATTTGTCTAGTGATTTTCATTGTTTCGCTAGTTTTTCATGCCACTAAAGAATTCCTAACTTTCTTATTAGTTGTCCGATTTTCCTCAAACTTGTTTGATATGTAGGCATGGTTTTTCTGCTTCTATTAAAACCAGGTTTCCAACTTACTAGAGATGAATAGAATTGTCTGCTGCTCTTAATTGGGTAGAATAGATATAAGAGGGAGGATTGCTTATGCAATTTTCTGGTAGGATAAATTCCGTATATTCTATCTGTCCCTAAAGACAGTAATTTACTTCATTGCATGTAGGATTTGTAATTTGAATTTGAAGTTTAGTCAGTGCAAAAGTGATAATGCACCTGGTCTACGGGCGCGTTCATTATCATTTAGTGCACTGACTAAATTTCTTGCACTATCATACAAGGGGCATGCGAACGATTCGCGAAGGATGCGAATATCGAAAAGATGGCAATCTCCAACATTCAAGAAGTTTTATTCCAAATGTGTGGCGAAAAATGGAGCCGTAAACCATTCTTGCGCAGTTTGTGCGTACTTCTCACAACGTATGTGCGAACGTCGTTTGTAGCTTTGCAGAAATATGGCCAGTCCAAATACAAAAAGAACACGGGACTAAAATGCGAACCTGAGTTGACAGCTGTCTTGCGTTGATCGGTCTCTTCGTGAATAGTTCGCTGTATAGTCGCAGAATGAAGTCAGACAACTCGGTATGCGCTTTATGTAGGCCAGACCTGATGACGGGGTGCGGATTTGCCGCCGAACATGCGTCATACGTGCGTGGTAACTTCACACAAACTCCGTGACAACTGGGCGTTGTGGCGTGCGCCTATAATCCAGCTACCAGTGGAAGTTATAAACTGATTCAGCGGACCCAGGTTCGAGACTGAGTCACGTCTTTCGGATGGTGACGTTAAAGGTCGGTCCCAGACGTAAATAATCATATCTGATTGATACACGTCTGTAAAAACCCAATTACACACACACACAATATATACATGAGCAGAAGGATAAAAAATCCCAGATGTTGTAAACTTTATTTTCAATGCAGTACATTGTGCCATTCATGATCAGATCTATTTTATTGACACTATAATCATTACAGTCTTAGATTTAGAAATTTTAATTCACACTGGTTCCTTTAATAAATATTATTTTTATTTTTTTCCAACTATGTAGGAGTGAAACAAGATTAAACCGCTGCCAATTTAAGGAGGGAAAGCTGATTAAGATTTCTTAAGTAGATATCAGTCGAAAAGACCAGTGTTTTGATCACATGTTCGACATGCGTAGACTATGCGCATGTTATGCGCAAACTGTATGCGCATTTACACTCTCCCGAATTTTGTTTTTGCATAGTTTGTGCATCGTTCGTGTCAGTGCGGGAATCATTCGTGGCAGCGTGCGGGAGGATGCTGGAGGATGCGGACCAGTGCTTAAAATGCGTGACAGAAAATCAAACATGTTTAATATTTTGGCACGACAATTTTTTTTTGGCAACATTCGTGAACACCCCGTGAACTTTACGCAACCTAGTCGCAGCCTAGCTGTGTCAATCGGCAGAGTGGCACTCATGTTCGGACCAGCTCACGACTAATTCACCAATAAAGTTGCTCAAATCTGCGCACTCGTTACGCATACAGTTTTTGCATAACATGCGCCATGGGCGTCAATCCTCACAGGAATACTATTCAAGTGGTGGGGGGACACCCTATTGTTGCATCCAGGTGTGCCCCCCCCCCCCCACTTGAATAGAATTCCTGTGAGGATTGATGCCCATGACATGCGCATAGTCTACGCATGGCGAACATGTGATCAAAACACGCGGTCTTTTCGACTGATGTCTACGTAAGAAATCTTAATCAGCTTTCCCTCCTTAAACTGGCAGCAGTTATTGTTATTTCACTCCTACATAGTTGGAAAAAATGCAAAATAAGAAAAAATATTTATTAAATGAACCAGTGTGAATGAAAATTTCAAAATCTAACAGAAAATTGCGAATTTTGTAAACCGGAATAGTGACTGGGCCTATATTTTTTACACTGCGTTACCAATTCTAAGATTGTAATGATTATATTGTCAATAAAATAGATCCGATCATGAATGGCACAATGCATAATATAGTTTTAAAAATCTGGGAGTTTTTTATCCTTCTGCTCAAGTACAATGTGTAACTAATTCCTAGTAGTCTCTGACAAGAGTTTTCAAAATCCTCACGAAAAGGAGACACTGTACTTATCCAGTCGATCCCGAAAAATCGTGAAAATGAATGACGAATTGATGCGTGAACAATGATTAACTTTGGCGTCAACATGGCGTAAATTGTTCGTGAATCAGACTTGACCCCATGGCACACACTGGTATGCAATAATGCGGCCCTGTGCGGGACCTGTGCGGGACCAAAAGTGTAAATGGGGCATTACGAGTGTGCAGATTTGAGCAACTTATTCGAGAACTAGTAGTGAGCTAGTCCGGAACATGCGTTCCACTTTGCCGATGGCACGCACAGACACGGCTAGGCTGCGACTAGGTTGCGTAAAGTTCACGGGATGTTCACGAATGTTGCCAAAACAATTTGTCGTGCCAAAAAATTATACATGTTTGATTTTCTGTCAGGCATTTCAAGCACTGGCCCGCATCCTCCAGCATCCTCCCGCACGCTGTCACGAATGATTCCCGCACTGACACGAACGATGCGCAAACTATGCGAAAACAAAATTCGAGAAAATGTAAATGGGACATTATATTCTCCAAACTGACGGAATCTGTTTGGGTCTTCATGAAGATTATGCCAACATTTTCGAGAGCAAATCACGAACAAATCACGAACCGGAATGCTGGAAACGTTCGCAAGAATTTTAAATTTCCTCTGAAGTAAAAACGACTGCCGCGAGCAATTGACGACGCTTCCGAACCCCGCGCATGTTGGGCGAATTTTTGGAGCCTAGAATACGAATGTTGGACTGTGCCTTTTTTCGTATCCTTCTCGAATCAATCGCGTTCCCCGTGAAAACCCACTTTAACACACTCTCAACATGACATTATTAGGATCGAATCAACTCAAACTCTCCTTGCCACGATGCCCTTTTGACGGCCAGTGTCAAAATGACTAGTTGCCAACTAGTGATTTAGAAGTACTCTACATCAGGTCTAAATTTTGGGGGATATTTAGTTGGCAACTAGGCTTAGTCGGGTTTTATGAATACCATGTTGATCTAGTTGCCAACTAGCGTAAATTTAGTCACTATGAATAGGGTTTAGTTGCCAACTAAAACTTTGCAAGGTTTTAGGAATACCTACTAGTGCCTAGTTGACAACTAGGGAGGATTTTAGTTTTTTATGAATATGGCCCCTGCGGTATTCACTTAACATGTGTAGTATGACTGTTTCAAATTTCGAGTAGAAAGGAGTCCTTCTATTTTTTTAATTGTACACGTTTCGGGATGTTTGAAAAGGAGTATCTTAGCATCGCATCCTTGAAATGGTAAAAATGATATTGTGTTCTTGTTATTTTACTCGTAATCTGCAAAATGGGGTGCAATTTCGAATCCCGGCAAAATCATGTTTTATATCATTTTGGGAGTGAATACCAGGACCTGATTACGCTAATGCATCTAATTCTTGAAATTTGCCATATAACTCTAAATCATTAGTAGTTCTTCTTGTTGTTGTATATTAAAAACTAAGAGGAAAATCACTGCGCTTGCTGTTGAATAGCGATTTTTAAATCATGATATATATTTATATTTATATTCATTGCAAAATAATGATTACGGGCAAACTAGAATATCGTCATACATAGTAAATTTAACTCGATTACTTAACGATTTTTTCAACAAACAAAAAATATATCGATTTGGTTTTCCTCAAATCATCGGTTGTCTCCATCATATTGTTTCTTTTACCAATAATTACTTTGCAGCATTGTCTAAACAGAACGAACCGATGGAAGCAAGGGCGTTGATTGATGCATTTGGTACTGATGCCGCCATGCAATCATCCATGTCAGGGTAAGGACATATATTAAAATGATTCAGTAAAGATTTGGAAGAACTCACAAAAACAAAGCATTGACATTTTAATTTTTAATTCCGACGTTGTTAAACTTTGGTAATAATCGATCGATGCAATGTTAAAGTTTGGTATCACAAAGCCTAATCACCATGGTCTTCTATTTGCTTGCTTCTCCTTTTCCTTCATCAAGTACTAGGAAGTACTTTTAATAAAAGGCAAATCCATTTTAAACATTTTGAGGAAAATCATTCAAGTATGAAGAAAGATTCCTTGCATCTACCTTCAATTTGATTTTGTCCTGTGCTGTACAACTTTCCTTTGTTGATATAATAATGATTGATGACAATAATAATGATAATAATGGCAGTGATTAAAAAATAATAATAATAATAATGACAGTAAGAGTTGTGAGAAATCAAAATGAGAGAATAATGGTGTGTAGCTCTACCCAGATTCCCAATTGCTGTCTTCCTTTTTGAAACTGTTGCAAAGGTTGAAAAAGGGGAGTACATTAGTGGGGAACTATTATAAAGCTACGCACCAATAGGAGATGCGTCATTTGAAAATCATCTTTCTCAGCATTCAATTTCAGGTTTTTGGAGTTCAGAGTGTTACACGTCATTGGAGAGCTAACGTTTGGGGTTCATTTTGGCAACTTTTGTAGAGTTAGGAAATCAGCAGGATAGATATAGACTATTAATTTATAGACCTAGGCCCGGGCCTAATGCACAATAACTTTTATAGTCAAAGTCAAAGTTCAATAGTGATGCATGGTGATTTCATCTAGCAAGCACAGGTTTAGTTGATGTCTTGATGTTTGCCATAAGACTTTCCCCAAGTATAGCGTTTGGAATAGAATATTGCTCCATCCAGTTTGTCTGTAGACATATGTAGGTCATCAAGAAGTGTTATAGGTGGGACTAAGGATTCCCGATTGGTCATTGAAAAACATAATTCATATAACCTGGTGTGGTGTTAGACAAAATGAAGCATCTACTACTTTGGTTATGACGAACCATCAAACTCACTCGGCAAGGTGGATATTAAAGCCACAGCACACTATACCATGGGTCTGCAATCCGATTTCGGAAGAAAATGTAATAGTATTTGATACAAACAAGTGAATATGTAAATTATTATTGACTGAGGTTCGAAATAGGAAAATAGATAGTAAAATCGCAATTACCGCCTATTGAGAGTTTTCTAGTCAGAGGAAAGGCCAAGTCGTAGTGATGTCAGAGCAGTCCTACGATTGTCTCCAATTTCAAAATGATTTGGCCCTTATTCCAGGTATACGGCTGACAGCGCACCAAAATCCTGTGTTTAGTATTCTTAGCATTGTTCAGAACCTGAATCATGTTGATTTTATGTGTTAAAAAGGCATATTAAATACTATTGCGATTTATTTCGAAAATTGGATGCAGTCTGTATCGTATAGCATCTATCAGAGGGGTTTGCAAAATACAAGCCTTGCTTTTTAGCATTCCCCTCCATTTTCAGCATTTATATATTATATTTTTTTTTTGAAAATTACGCTGAATGAAAATAATTGTTATTACATGCATTTTGTTTATATTATTTACGATGTATTTACGTTTGTCTTTATATTGTTGAAAATGGTTCATGATATTATTTATGATGTAATTACGTTATATTCTGTTGAAAATGGAAAATAAATGAAATGAAATGAAATGAAATATAGTGTGCGGTGGGCTTAAGACGATGTTCCGACTTTATGGTCAGCAGGCCATCAAATTCAACGAAGCTAATACTTATCAATATCGTTAAAACTAGTACACCTTTCCAACATCACACCCCGTGTACATGTGGACCTTTCTGTATAGGAATTGTAAAGGCCTTATCTACAGGTCAGTTCAGGTGAATTCTCTCCTGCTACGTATGAGCCCCATATGGGCTTGCTACCTGGCTATCATTTTACAAAACAAATGCAACTCCAGAAACACAAATAATAAATGCAGATTACACAAGTGACAAATATAAAATATTTTGATAAATCCTGAGGATAAGGCAAGGTAAATAATGAAGATCATAGCACTCATGTAGTACAAGCTTATAAATACTGAGGAGATGCATAATATTAATGAAAACAAATAGTAAATGAATCTATTACAGAAGTGCACAATGAGTCCAATCAAATGTTAACTTTAAAGGAGGTGGAAATACCATGAAAAAGGCAAACCGACGCACATGAAATACATATACAGTAAGTTGTACTTTTATTACAATTATCTTGGATTTTGTACCGGTAATTATTTGCACATTTTCAAAGTTACTATACATCTGATCTACATACAACTTACAAAGTTTATATACATGTAATGCTCATTAAAAGTCATTACCATAAATGACTTACGCTTACCACGTTACAAAGAAATGTTTAAGATGCCACATTTGCTGTGGATTCGACATACATGTAATCAGACACATGTAGTATTTTTTTCATGAAACCATAGACTTAATTGTACATGTGATATCTATACACATTACATTATGAAAGTCAATTAGTCCATAATACAATTTTAGACACCTGGACATGTTCGCTTATTGTGGCCTGTTTGTTCACATTGAGAACAAGTAATATGAAATTTGGGGCTTCGCAGGCACTTTCCTCCTAACTGACTTATTCTGTACTGTTTGTGGATAATTTGAGTTAAGGCAGTCTTACTGAAATTTGTTGAGCGAAAGTACCGTTTAGTGATCATGTCATTTAACTTCTCTAATCCTTGCTGGCAGAAATCAGCAACATTCCCATGTAAGTGCATCGCCTGTGGCAAGTGGTTGGCCAAAATATGCATATAATATGGTTTTACATCTTTAGAAAGATACAAATAACTGCCATACGCATCAACCCACTGTCTTGCTGCTTTTTCAAACTCATATATTTCAACATCAGACAGGTTTTGATTAAGACTATCCATCAGTTGCTTATAATCGATCCACAAGGATTTGATACCAATTAGTTTTGGATGATTTGGGATAAGTGTATCAAAATCAATACATTTCATAATACTGCGATGTTCAGGGCCTGTAAAGGAAGTATAAATTAGCTTTCCGTCACTAACAAAAAACTCCAATCATGAATGCCAATGCCTTCGAAAAACTTTTTGAAACGCAAATTTTGGCATTTGGCAAGCCTTTCTTCTGTCATCTTGACAGAATTGTCTTCATCCTGCATGTATTTAATGATCTGGTATATCATTTGTGATAGGAACTGAACTAAAAAAGAGGCTGAGCAATGCATCCAAATGCTTTCTTGTGAACAAATGCTTTCTTGTGAATATGCCGAAAGATTTGTTTACAAATTAAAAATTCTTCCCCAGTCAAGCTTCTTCGTTTACTAACCATTGTCTACGGCGGACCGTTTGAATATTAATGAGTCAGAAAGAAGAGGATCTTGGGTATTTGATTCTAGTTCGTCGTGACTTGGCCGTGAACCAGAATAGCCTGGTGGTTAAGTCGCTGCCCGGCAAGCAGTAGATGACAGGTTCGAATCCCGCTGGTTCCAATTTTCTCTGACTTGTGTTTTTCATTACAGATCGAGCATACGATCTTTAACACTGGGAGTAATATGCCGAAAGATTTGTTTACAAATTAAAAATTCCTCCCCAGTCAAGCTTCTTCGTTTACTAACCATTGTCTACGGCGGACCGTTTGAATATTAATGAGTCAGAAAGAAGAGGATCTTGGGTATTTGATTCTAGTTCGTCGTGACTTGGCCGTGAACCAGAATAGCCTGGTGGTTAAGTCGCTGCCCGGCAAGCAGTAGATGACAGGTTCGAATCCCGCTGGTTCCAATTTTTTCTGACTTGTGTTTTTCATTACAGATCGAGCATACGATCTTTAACACTGGGAGTAATATGCCGAAAGATTTGTTTACAAATTAAAAATTCCTCCCCAGTCAAGCTTCTTCGTTTACTAACCATTGTCTACGGCGGACCGTTTGAATATTAATGAGTCAGAAAGAAGAGGATCTTGGGTATTTGATTCTAGTTCGTCGTGACTTGGCCGTGAACCAGAATAGCCTGGTGGTTAAGTCGCTGCCCGGCAAGCAGTAGATGACAGGTTCGAATCCCGCTGGTTCCAATTTTTTCTGACTTGTGTTTTTCATTACAGATCGAGCATACGATCTTTAACACTGGGAGTAATATGCCGAAAGATTTGTTTACAAATTAAAAATTCCTCCCCAGTCAAGCTTCTTCGTTTACTAAGCTTGATGAACTTGGACTTCTCATTTCAAGTTCAACACATATTGGTGAGAAACCAGCATCTCTTGCCCTATCATCGATCAAACTTCTGAAATCATCCAAAGCCCTTGCTTGTGTTTTATATTTCCAGGATCTATTATAGTTTATTTTCTTTTGCTTTTACCCTTCTGACGTCTTTGACATTTCATTGGATTTTTCAAACGATTAATTTGACGTTCTAACTCCTCGTGTTTGACTGGGATTCATCATGCTTGCTTTGTACTGAGGATAAGTCACTCTCTAATTTAATGCGTTTCTTTTTTCAGAGGTCAAATTTTCTTCTAGCTTGCGTTTGGTGGGACTGTCTGTCTTATGCGGTAATTTAATTGGATATGTCGACTCTTTCCGCTTTTTTATTTGTACACCCAAAGATTTTCATCCAGAACGAATACACTTTCTTGATTTTTGCAATAAACTTTTTATCTTATGCCTAAGTGTATTCACAACAGAAGGGAAATCAACTTGTTCAAGGAAAATACGATGTGCTTTCAATACTTTTGATAAAACTGAGGCAACCTCATCATCAGTCATTCATGGCCTTTAATTTCTGTACTGGCCACACCGTACAGGAGAAAATTATTTACATGTAAATCAACGATACGGGGGTAGTCTTGACTCGGATGTGGGGTTCCATGTACTAACCTTACAACACAAGAAAGTGTTAGTGACACAAAATACAACAAGCACTAAGTTTGGCCATGTCTAAATGGATGAGAAAAGAGAAGACACATGTAAATCAGAACACCTGAAAACCTTACAAATGTACAATGTAATTCATACTATACAACAACCCCTTTGCTCGACATTTTCTTTTTACAATAAGAGTCAAACAGTTATACGGTTATAAATTTATATGGCAGCTTGGAAGGTGGTAAAATCTCTCCTGTTTCCAAGCATGCGCTGAAATTTTACAACAATTAAAAACCCACGGTGGCGAAACACGGGGGTTCCATCACCATTGAACTCTGTAAGAGGCTGACGTTCAACAAGGCGAAATGAAAACGTGCCTTCTCTAATATAGGCAAAATCTCCAGCTGTACGTGTTGAATATTCTGTAGTACCAGTTGCATCCCAACAAATCCACTAAATCCGTAAAATGTCTCAACCGGTGACTTTGATTTGAAGAATGTATGTTGGGAACAGAACACCGACGACGAAGCTCATTAAAAATATCACGAACAATCGGAAATCTTTGTTCTACTTTGCTATTGACTTTACGTTGTCCATGGAGAGCTTCCTTTATAGCAGAAGAAAAGTTGGTATAAAACAATCGTTTGCAGCACTCGTCAGATTGTAAAAATTCTTCAGGGATTTCTATGACGTCAGCAGCATCACGCAGATCATCATATTTGTTCTTCCACCCAACATAATGTACCAACAGTTTCAGCCTGTCATTCTCCAACTTGGCCTCGCGAACTGTCAGAGGATATAACATTTTAGTTGACCACTTATCATTTTTCTGACGACTGCTTGGAAGTGAAGGTCCTGCAGCGAGTTCCAAATAATTGACGCGAGGTTTATCACTCAACATTGCCATACCTGAAAAAAAAATACAACAGAAGGAACACTGGTTAGATTTCCATTGATTGTGCAAACTACTGGTATATATCCCTCATTGCTATAACTTAAGATTTCATGGTAGTGACAGTTTACGATGGTGAACGACACATGCACAGATCTACATGTAACTTTATACGGGAATACTTGGCTGTTGAGGCCTACCAGTTATAAGACCACTCTGAAATATACTGAACTACAAAAGAAACGTCGCACATGTATGTGTTTGAAACTGTTTTATTTAAAATGAAACATATTCTTTATTCAAGAGTGAAAACTGAGAAAATGTTTTGCTTTGTTTTGATTAACAAGTACAGATGTGCTATAACGACTCTCATCATTGATAGCGCTAGTTCTGACGTTGTTGGTCCCACAGGAGACGTTCCCGACGATGTCGAACGGTGAGGATAGGGCCCCGAGCAGGACGCCGACAAGACAAGTTGAAGCTTCTCAGCCGACGACGAACAGTTGCTGCAGAAATTGGTCTGTTGTGTGTGCCAATAGTCTGTAGAGCCGATTCTGTTGCTCTGCGGAAGCGATCCTGCAAGTGGTCCCGGTGAAGATGGCGATCTTGACGTGCTGTTGTCACCCTGGGACGACCACTGCGCTGACGATCGTTGGTGCTGTTGGTTGCATTGTATTGCTCCCGCAGTCTCTCTACTGTCCGAACGCTGCATTGAAGTCGTTGACAATGACTCTTGGACGTTGGCCAGCATGAAGACGTCCGATGGCTTGTTCCCTCTGGTTTCGAGTCAGACGTGGCATGGTGACAGCGCTCAGGAAACGAATGACAGGATGAAGGTTTTGGGTCCCTTTTAAACCCACCGGATAGAGGATGTGCATGTGCATCGTGCTTTTCAAAAAGCTGCGCTCGAGTGCACTACCATGTTCACGGAAAGGATATGAGTTTTAATCCTACACAGAAATCACATTTTGTTATGATGATGTGTTATGGACGGTCAATGCCATATCTGTGATGTTAAAAAAGCATAAAATGTGATTTTACGTATCAAATTCCAATATCATGTGTAAAAGATATCAATTTGAAGTGCGACGTTTCTTTTGTAGTTCAGTATATCTAGTATATCTAGACTTGTTAGTAATAATACAGACCTTTTGCATTGTATGTACACGTTATGTAACTCATGTTAGATCTAAGTTACATGTAGATTTTAGACCTCGTCAAAACATAATTTTAATCAGATGATTCACTTTAACAATATTGACTTATTGTAACTACATGCATGTAGAATCTAACGTTACTTCAATACTTGTCGTTAGATTCCAATATACTAAAATTAGTAACAAAATGTCTGCAAGGATTTACTAAAAATGGAATTGTGTATTCATAAGTGTGTATGTTAGTTTGTCGAGTCTAGGCTGTAGGCACTCAGTCCACTGTCCATTATCTGACATGCCTGATGTAGTGACTGTAGGCTCTGTGTTTTTAGTATTTTTATTTTACTGCATGCCATGGCTGGCAGCAAGAATGTCAACAGTTACATTACAAAATAACAGTTTGCAAGTCATGAGTCAAAACAGACTGACAGAGTAACTTGTTAGACTATAATTATTGTTGTTTCGCAATGAAAAAAAGATTTAAAAGAAGGAAAGGAAACATACCAGGTGCAGACTACATGTAGCTGAGTATAGTGACACTATAAATGGGGCAAAGAAAATCATTGTTGCAGATTCATTTCAGTCCTTGGTCGATCCAGCTGCAAAAGACATAGACACGTCACAACAGTGCAATCTTGACTGCAACGCATCCCCGCGAGGCACAATGGTGCAGTCTCCGTTGTTTAGCCATGTAGACATGGTACAGTGACGGCAAAAGTCAGCTAAGGTTCCCTCACAACTTCGTTAAAAAACCTAAATTGTTCGTCTTTAGATTATATTAACAACACAAGACACCTACATTTCTGAAGGATCTAGAGTTCTCTGTTTGATATATCGCTTGATAGGTTTTAAAATATTTCATCGCCTAAATCGCAGCAACGTGAGAAGAATGACGTCATGTGTAACATGCAAATTAACTCGCAGTAAGGAGGCGGTAATTGGTGGAGGACAAAAAACTTATCTCTTTTTTCTTTATTTCCGACGCCATACCTCAACCAATCATCTTAGGTTTTACATATGATGCACATGACAATTTTTGCCACAGCATGCTGAAAACCCCGCCTTCGTAGGTTACTGGGTTGCTGAGATACGATTTTACAAAGACCTAGCTATCTGGGCTGCCTGGCTGTAAACATTTAGGTATCGCTGCGTGCATTGCTACGCAGCAGTAGACCTAAAAATAGTTAAAGTGACTGGTTTGTGACAGCCATTCCGACGTAATTAGATATCAAACTTCCCTTAAATTTTGGAAACTTGTTGATAAAAGTATACACAATCGATTGCCGTTTACCCGAGTTTACAACAATTCCATTTCAGTGATCAGTTTGAACCTGATCACTCAGGGCACTCCGGTGGTCTAGTGGTTATGACACTGGTCTAGTAATCCAGAGGTCGCGGGTTCGAATCCCGCCCGGTTCCGCCTGTGATTTTTTTCACAGCACCCGGGCAACCTATCACACAGCAGTAGCGTGTGTCACCCCCTTGTGGGCCGTTGGAGACAAATTGAATAAATTTATTTATGACATTATATCACCCGACGGATTAATTCAATACCTTTGACTTGATAGTCCCCCATATTGGGATAGTTTGAACCTGATCACTCAGGGCACTCCGGTGGTCTAGTGGTTATGACACTGGTCTAGTAATCCAGAGGTCGCGGGTTCGAATCCCGCCCGGTTCCGCCTGTGATTTTTTTCACAGCACCCGGGCAACCTATCACACAGCAGTAGCGTGTGTCACCCCCTTGTGGGCCGTTGGAGACAAATTGAATAAATTTATTTATGACATTATATCACCCGACGGATTAATTCAATACCTTTGACTTGATAGTCCCCCATATTGGGATAGTTTGAACCTGATCACTCAGGGCACTCCGGTGGTCTAGTGGTTATGACACTGGTCTAGTAATCCAGAGGTCGCGGGTTCGAATCCCGCCCGGTTCCGCCTGTGATTTTTTTCACAGCACCCGGGCAACCTATCACACAGCAGTAGCGTGTGTCACCCCCTTGTGGGCCGTTGGAGACAAATTGAATAAATTTATTTATGACAATTCCATTTTTGTATGGCATTTCTCTTTACTGCATAAACGTATGGTTATCTCAGATCAGAGTCCATAGGGTTTATCACAGGCGCCCGGCGGAGACTCATTATCCAATCAAGGTCGCTCGTTATCCAATTTCCTGTTTACCGCGTTCCCACGCTATTACCCAATTACCCCATCAAGGTCGCTCATTATCCAATTACCCGTTTACCCGCAAACTCATTATCCAATTACCCCAAGGTCACGGGGTCAAAGGTCACGGGGTCAAAGGTCGAAGGTCAAAAAAGAGACTGAGGTCTAACCCATATCTACTCATAGGCTTGTAGTATCTATCACGTAAGATCCACATCCGATGAAATCGTGCGCTAGCAGACGACGTACGTCCGCCCGAAGGATTCCAGTTCACTGTTATATTTCATTTCATTTTCATTTCGCTTATTTCCACTTCGAACAAAATAGAATACATGGGTTTGCAATGTACATAGCAAAAAAATGAACACAATATTACATGTAATTGGTTTACAGCGTACAATAGGCATAACACATTATTAACTGGGATGCTCGAGGAAGGGACTGCTAAAAAGATGGGCTTGTAGATTGCAGCCCCCTATAACCCATAGTTGCAAAAATCAATTAAAAGGGAACGTAGGAAAACATACAACAGATGGACAGAACATAACAGAAGTGAAAGGGACAGGGAATGAAGGGAGACAATGAACGAGATAACGAAAACGAGAGTTATATTTCTAAACTGTTCAGAGGCAAAATTCAATGTGTAACATTTATTAATTAATATTACATGTAATTGGTTTACAGTGTACAATAGGCATAACACATTATAAACTGGGATGGTCGAGGAGGGGACTGCTAAAAAGCTGGGCTTGTAGATTGCAGCCTCCTATAACCCATTGTTGCAAAAATCTATTAAAAGGGAACGTACGAAAACATACAACAGATGCACAGAACATAACAAAAGTAAAACGGACAGGGAATGAAGGGAGACAATGAACGAGATAACGAAAACGAGAGTTATATTTCTAAACTGTTCAGAGGCAAAACTCAATGTGTAACATTCATTAATTCATAATAATCAATGTTCTATCACCGAATTACGCCTAGTCAAATGACTGATGTTAGATCAAGCACAATAGTGACCGACAAGGTGTCTATACCCATCTGCGATCCCGATCGAGGTGGTGGCGTTGCCGATGGAACTCTGTCTTCTTGCCTCGAGCTTGGCTCATCAATTTTTTTGCTTGCTGATCGTCGTTTAGTTTGGCTTGGGCTGTCAACTTTGGGGGAACTGCTTGGAGGGAGATTCGTATGTTGTTTCTATTGGAGTCATTTTTACAGATCGGTTGTAAGAGAGGATAAGAGAATAAGAGTATGAGAAAATGAAAGCCTGTGAGAGGGGAAGGGAACGGAGAGAGAGAGAGAGAGAAAGAGAGCTGTGGGAGGGCAAGACAGAATAGGAACTGGTAATAAATGAATTATATCATCAGCTGCTATTGTTGGTTACTAGTTAAATCAAATCAAAGGACGGAGGTCGATTTTCCCCTTTTCATCACTATTGGTAGCCATTAGTCCCTATTGCGCTGGTTAGGGCTTCGGAGCAAGCCCCCTACACTGTTGTCTTCGCCTGCCGTCTCAAACTGCTACTGCAGAATATTTTTCCAATAAAAATACAAGAATCTGGGATACACCACTCTTAATTAATCAGTATATTTATATGAGGAATTCCTTGCAGGCAATGTCATTTTAATAAATGAAATAATTCTGATATACAAAAATAAAGATAGCATTTTATTATTATTTTTTGCTTCTCTCGACATTCCCGTGAGATATCTCAGTGTTTGCTCAAATACATAGAGTTTAACATCAAAATAAAGAAAATAAAAATACAAACACCTTGATAAGGATTATAACCTTTCCCTATGGGCCGATCGACATATACCACAATATATACGCGTTCTTTATTTCGGGACTGAGCACTATTCATATTTAAACGCTTTGGTGTAGCTGACTGATGACAGATGATGTCATTGCAGGAAAGAGATCTGGAGCTTTTTTCATAGGGTGGAGCTTATGAGGTTGGAAAAATATTTCAAAATATATTTTAAAATCTATGAAACATATTTACATGTTTAAATAACAAAATATTATTTGTATGCACCCCTGTACATCATCAGCAAAAAGACTTGCATTTGGGTTACATTTGGTTGCAGTGGCTCTTTAATGAAGAGCCCCTTATCCATCTCCTTTATATCCGCTGGAACCGTCATATGCATTGTGCGGCAAGAACTGTGTTGTTGATATCTGGATTCAACAAATTGGCGTCTGGAGATGGGTGTCGTTGTGGGTTTTTTACGGCTAGGGGAAGAAAATTCCCTGCATTCCTCTCCTTGGATCTTTCCAGTATATAACATTTCAATGATTTATTGATTAACTATCACAAGTCTTCTTGGGGAGTTCGTCTAATTTTATTTTGATAAAAATCCCGATGTATTACGCTTCAGTGAGCACAAGAGATTAGCAAATTATGCAAATAAGAAGAAAGTTTAGGGCTTTAATCCGCTTTGATCTTACTATTGGATATTACTTTGGCGTTAAGTTCCTGCCTGTTGGCGACCTCCTGAAGATATGCAATTTCGTGCAATAACTCATGTTATAATTAACACAAATCATCAATAAAATATGCAAAATTCACTTCTGTTAAGTACTGAGTCAGCGCAATTTTTCATGTAAACCTTGTACAAAAAATCATTAAAATTCATTAACAGGCAATCTACACTAATTGCAATAATGCAAAAACACGACCCTTTTCTCTGTTGAATTTTAATATAAGTGAACGAAAATTTATGTTTTATAATCATCATAGCAATAAATGATACTTTGTAACAATTAATTTTCTAAAGAAACAATATACGCGATCGTCAACCACTAGATATGCCCCAAATTTTATGGAAATTCGAATTGTGCACATTATTACATCGATAATGTAGCTTGACAGTTAAATAACTAATGGCCAACGGAACGTCGACTTGACAAATCCATAGTGTTTTTATCATATATAAACTCCGTTATAGCATACAAATATCCTTGTCTTGCCAGGTACACAAGGACATTGGGAACAAAATGTTTAATGATCTTCTTCATTAACAACAGTATACACCATGCTATAATTGAATTAGTAATTTATTTTTATTTTATTTTGTAGGTGCACTCCTGGAATCGCTTTCACACTTGAAGTTAAACTCCAAACGCCGAAGACAGGCAAGGAAATTCTGGAACGTTTCATCGAAAGTGGCTTGCATCCTTTCGAGGGCAAACAAGCCGACTTGAGTCTACGCCAAAGCAATATAATTGCCTGCTTCGTTTCTCAAACAAATGGTAATCCCAATGAGCTCTTTATGAGAGAGCTTATTTTCGGAGAAGGTGTAGAAGAAGAAGAAGTAATAGACTACATCAAGAGGAAACTAAGGTCAACAGAAACACTATATATTACTATGTACACAAATTTCTCACCATGTAAGAAGGACGTTTGCAACTTCAGGTCCGAGCTAAGGGAACTTCAAGAAGAGCTACAAGCTAATCTCAAGGTAAGGTTTCCTGCCTTCTCTGTAGATATTAGACGACCAACATGCAGGTCATGTAAGCATCCACAACATCCACATGCAGGAAGCCAGTCCAATTTCAAAGAGCTCCTGGCGTTGGGGTCTAAACCCTTCGACAGGAAGGACTGGAATGATCTCATCGACCTACTGATGAAGTACGATCAACACGAGAATAACTCTTTAGAAGATCTACACGCAGTACGTTACGGAAAGAAGTACGGAAAATGGCGGGATTGGGGTGATGAACAAATGAAGACAGACTTCGGAACACTAAACACATTCGTAAGAATGCGAGATCCTTCATTTTTGTCATTATGTATGAATGACGTTCAGATACGTTCAAATAAAGAGGCTAAGGTGAATATGGAAAAGAATAAAGGTAGAACTGCATTACACAGTGCTGCCTTGAAAGGTTATCTTTATGACATTAAATATTTCATCAGTACCGGAGCTGAGGTGAATAAGGGAGATAATGAAGGTTGGACTGCATTACACTGTGCAGCACAGAATGGTCATCTTGATGTCACTAAATATCTCATTAGTCAAAAAGCTGAGGTGAATAAGGGCGATAATAAAGGTTGGGGTGCTTTACACTGTGCAGCACAGAATGGTCATCTTGATGTCACTAAATATCTCATCAATCAAGAAGCTGAGGTGAAAAGGGGAGATGATAAAGGTTGGACTGCGTTACACTGTGCAGCACAGAATGGTCATCTTGATGTAACCAAATATCTCATCAATCAAGGGGCAGTGGTGAATAATATAGATAATGATGGTTGGACTGCGTTACACTATGTAGCACTGAGCGGTCATCTTGATGTCACTGAATATCTCATCCGTGAAGGGGCTGAGGTAAATAAGGGAGATAATGATGGTTGGACTGCGTTACACTTTGCAGCACAGAATGCTAATCTTGATGTCACTGAATATCTCATCAGTCAAGGAGCTGAAGTGAATAAGGGTAATAATGAGAATCGCACTGCATTACACAGTGTTGCTGTGGATGGTCATCTTGATGTCACCAAATGTCTCATCAATAAAGGTGCTAAGGCGAATATGGGAGATAATGATGGTTGGACTGCGGTACATTATGCAGCACAGAATGTTATCCTTGATGTCACTAAATATCTCATCAGTCAAGGAGCTGAGGTGAATAAGGGTAATAAAAATGGCTGCACTGCGTTACACATTGCTGCACAGAATGGTCATCTTGATGTCACTAAATACCTCACCAGTAAAGGAGCTGAGGTCAATAAGGGTAACAAAAAGGGCTGGACTGCGTTACACACTGCTGCACAGAATGGTCATCTTGATGTCACTAAATATATCATCAGTCGAGAAGCTGAGGTGAATAAGGGAGATAATGTTGGTTGTCCTGCATTACACATTGCTGCACAGAATGGTCATCTTGATGTCACTAAACATCTCATCAGTCATGGAGCTGAGGTAAATAAGGGAGATAATGGTGGTCTGACTGCATTACGCAGTGCTGCACAGAACGGTCATCTTGATGTCACTGAATATCTCATCCGTCAAGGGGCTGAGGTGAATAAAGGAGATAATGATGGTTGTCCTGCATTACACATTGCTGCACAGAATGGTCATCTTGATGTAACTAAATATCTCATCAGTCAAGGAGCTGAGGTTAATAAGGGATATAATTATGGTAGCACTGCATTACACATTGCTGCCCAGTACGGTCATCTTGATGTCACTAAATATCTCATCAGTAAAGGAGCTGAGGTGAATAAGGAAGATGATATTGGTTGGACTCCAATACAAATTGCTGCAGAGAACGGTAATCTAAATATCATTAAGTATCACGTCAGTCAAGGGGCTGAGGTGAATAAAGGAAATAATAAGGGTTGGACTCCATTACACCTTGCTGCACAGAATGGTCATCTTGATGTCACTAAATATCTCATCAGCCAAGGGGCTGAGGTGAATAAGGGAGATAATGATGGTTGGACTCCATTACACCTTGCTGCACAGAATGGTCATCTTGATGTCACTAAATATCTCATCAGCCAAGGGGCTGAGGTGAATAAAGGAAATAATGAGGGTTGGACTCCATTACACCTTGCTGCACAGAATGGTCATCTTGATGTCACTAAATATCTCACCAGCCAAGGGGCTGAGGTGAATAAGGGAAATAATGATGGTGTGACTCCATTACGCAATGCTGCTTTCAATGGTCATCTTGGTGTCACTAAATATCTCATCAGCCAAGGGGCTGAGGTGAATAAGGGAAATAATGATGATAGGACTCCATTACACAATGCTGCTTTCAATGGTCATCTTGGTGTCACTAAATATCTCATCAGCCAAGGGGCTGAGGTGAATAAGGGAAATAATGATGATAGGACTCCATTACACAATGCTGCTTTCAATGGTCATCTTGATGTCACTAAATATCTCATCAGCCAAGGGGCTGAGGTGAATAAGGGAGATAATGATGGTAGGACTCCATTACACAATGCTGCTTTCAATGGTCATCTTGGTGTCACTAAATATCTCATCAGCCAAGGGGCTGAGGTGAATAAGGGAGATAATGAGGGTTGGACTCCATTACACCTTGCTGCACAGGATGGTCATCTTGATGTCACTAAATATCTCATCAGTCAAGGGGCTGAGGTGAATAAGGGAAATAATGATGGTAGGACTCCATTACACAGTGCTGCTTTCAATGGTCATCTTGATGTCACTAAATATCTCATCAGCCAAGGGGCTGAGGTGAATAAGGGAGATAATGATGGTAGGACTCCATTACACAATGCTGCTTTCAATGGTCATCTTGGTGTCACTAAATATCTCATCAGCCAAGGGGCTGAGGTGAATAAGGGAGATAATGAGGGTTGGACTCCATTACACCTTGCTGCACAGGATGGTCATCTTGATGTCACTAAATATCTCATCAGTCAAGGGGCTGAGGTGAATAAGGGAAATAATGATGGTAAGACTCCATTACACAGTGCTGCACATGATGGTCATCTTGATGTCACTAAATATCTCATCAGTCAAGGGGCTGAGGTGAATAAGGGAAATGATGATGGTAGGACTCCATTACACAGTGCTGCACATGATGGTCATCTTGATGTCACTAAATATCTCATCAGCCAAGGGGCTGAGGTGAATAAGGGAGATAATGAGGGTTGGACTCCATTACACCTTGCTGCACAGGATGGTCATCTTGATGTCACTAAATATCTCATCAGTCAAGGGGCTGAGGTGAATAAGGGAAATAATGATGGTAGGACTCCATTACACAGTGCAGAACAGAATGGCCATCTTGATGTCACTAAATATCTCATCAGTCATGGTGCTAAGGTAAATAAGGGTAATGCTGAAGACTAGGCATGGGATACACAGAATGGTCATCTTGATGTCACTCAATATCTCGTCAGTGTATTAGGAGCTGAGGTAAATAAGAGAGATAAGGAAAATCGGAGGACTGTGCACATTATAAATTGCTGCACAGGGTAGTCATCTTGATGTCCCTAAATATCTCATCAGTCAGAATTAATTACTAGATAGTTTGCAATTGTTGTAAATAAATAACTTACTTTCTGGATTTATTGTTATTATACCTTGTTTATTTGTTCGTGTTTTGATTCTTTGAATGTTTGGGAAAAAAATCGATGTTCAAAGTTTGTTAAATATCACTGGTATTTTAAGACAACTTTGTACATTATAGTGTCAGTATAATATCATTTACACAGTGGCGTATCTAAGGATTATGGCGCCCGGGGCAAACTATACAGATCCCCCTCCCCCTCCTGGCCAAAACAAAGCAACCAAGGGATATATTTTAAGCAATTTTAACCCTCAAAAAACACAATTTCTTATGCATTTTACCCCGTGAAAATCTTGCAAAAGAGCACTGCAAGTGATCGACAGATTGTCGAATTCCGAACCTTGACAAATGGTATTCACTTCGTCCTCAAAAGGGGCGCAAATTAATAAGCCCCACATAAACATTTCCAAGGAACTTTTTTTGCTGTTGTTTTTGTTTGTTGCTTTTTGTTTGTTTGCTTTTTTTTTTGGGGGGGGGGGGCGGGCAAATTTGGGAACCATTTGAAACACTATTAAGAAACTATAATATATTGGGGTGTGAAATTACGAGATCCTGAATCAAAATATGCAATGGAACACAGCTATAGAGCTTTTGAAAATTCCGCATTTTGAACTCTTTAACATTTTGTTTGATTGCTATTATTTCTGCATTTTCTTTGTTTTGTCCGTCTCGTGGGCTTTCGGTTTACTGGGATGACCCGGTCAGGCTACTGATTTTCAGGTAGTTGTTTAGCTATAACTACGTAACATTTGCAGTTTGTAAGAAAATGTATGAATCACTCCATAGCATATCCTTCTATACCGCAAAAAGAGTTAATATGTGCAAAATAGAAAAGATCTACGAGGTGAAGAATATTTTCGAGAAAAATACCACTGGTGTGAAGATTGTTATAAAGTAACATTGTAGCCATTTATGTGAGCGTAAAAGGGGCATGGCATGTGTAGAACTACTCTTACTGAATATATACAATTACTACACATGTATACAATTATCATGATATGACTAGACAGTCTACAATAATTATTGTAAATACTTTACTTACTTTTTATGTTAAATGTGGTGTTATTATTCAGTCTATACTGGGAGGACCCCGGTTAGGCTATTGCTTCTCAGCTAGTTGTTCAGTTGTACATTTACTAACACCCGATTAATAACTACGCAAAGTTTTCAGTTTGTAAGATAATTTCTGAATCACTCCATAGCATTTCCTTCAATACCACAAAGAGTTCAATTGTGCAAAATAGAAGAAAAGATAAAGTATAGCCTGGTAGCCATTTCTGTAAGCGTAAAACTGCACTGTGGACCTATACTTTACTTCATATAATTTATACTATACATGTATAAAGTTAATCATGACATCTTGATGTCATCAAGTATCTGATCAGTCAAGAATCAGAAAGAAGTAGTTACTAGACAGTCTGCAATTGTTGTAAATACCTTACTTACTATTATACCTTGTTCATATGTTTATTAATTCTATACTGGGAGGAACTTGGCCAGGCTATTGCTTTTTAGCTAGTTGTTCAGCTGTATATTTAATAGCAACTGATTGATAACTACGCAGCGTTTTCAGTTTGTAAGATGATTTCTGAATCACTTCATAACATTTCCTTCAATACCACCAAAGAGTTAAAATGTGTAAAATAGAAGAAAATATCTACGAGGTAAAGGAGATGTCGAAGAATATTCCAATGGTGTGAAAATTGTTGTAAATTATAGTTTTATAGCCATTTCTATAAGCGTAAAAGGGGCATGTGTAGACCTATACTTTTAATGAATATATACGATTACAATATATGTATAAAATTAATCATGATATCTTGATGTCATCAAGTGTCTGATCAGTCAAGTATCGGGAAGAATCAGTTACTAGACAGCAATTGTTGTAAATACTTTAATCACTCTTGTAATTGTTGTTGTTATAACTTGTTTATTTGTTTATTCGGTCTATACTGGGAGGACGCCGGTCAGGCTATTTCTTTGCAGCTTTACCGCATTAAACAGCACGTACCCTCCGTGGTACGACAGACATCAGCTGGTAGCCGAGCACAGCCGAAGCGTAACTGCAAAACCGCTGCTAGCGTCGCTAATGTTCAATGCCGCAGTCACAGCGACTCTGCTATTGGTCAGCACTTGCTAAATAGTCCGGCTTGTTCCAAGGCGTATAACCCGGCTCAATTCACTATTGTTGCCCGAGCACGCAGCTTTCAACATCTTCGCTTCTTAGAAGCGTTGTTCATTCAGTCGAGAGATCCGCTATTGTGCCGACAAAAGGAGTTTGTATAAGCGCTTCCATTATTCTCGCGTGCCCGGATCATACTCGGGTCGCTATATACACACCCTTCCTTGACTTTTGTATTTTCTTGTATTCTCTCATTCCTGCGTTGTGACCCGATGAGTGCAGGTCGAAAAGCTTCGTCACTATGAATTTGTTAAATGTTATCTTTAAATATCAACAAGGTAAAGGAGATGTCCAATGATATTCCAATGGTGTGAACATTGTTGTAAATGATAGCTTTGTAGCTATTTCTGTAAGCGTAAAAGGGGCACGTGTGGACCTATACTTTTACTGAATATATATATATATATATACGATTACTCTACATGTATAACGTTAATCATGACATCTTGATGTCATCAAGTATCTGATTAGTCATGAATCACAAAGAATTAGTTACTGGACAGTCTGCAATTGTTTTACTTTTTATATTACATTTCTTGTTCATAATGTTTATTCGGTCTATACTGAGAGGAACCCGGTCAGGCTATTGCTTTTCAGCTCGTTGTTCAGTTGTACATTTACTAACACCTGATTAATAACTACGCAACGCTTTCAGTATGTAAGATAATTTTTGAATCACTCCATAGCATTTCCTCAAATACCACAAAGCGGTAATATGTGCAAAATAGAAGTAAGTATCTACGAGGTTAAGCATATGTCCAAGAATATTCCAATGGTGTGAAAATTGTTGTAAAGTAGCCTTGTATAGCCATTTCCATGAACGTAAAAGGGGCATTATATAAAGTTATTCATTTTTGTGTACATCATACTTTCGAAAGAAAAAAAAATGTTTGGAAAAGTTGTTAAAAATGTAAAAATAGGGCGATTAATAGGCATCTGATGGAAATCACTAATGCCGAATGTTAGGGATGTGTGCTATTTTTACATTCTGCCACTATAACCGATGACAAAGACACGTTGTAAATGTGTAATATTTTTTTGTTGTAATTGATTGTCTAATCAAGGTCTCTTACAGTTTCTTAGATTTGGTGCGCTTTCAAATACTTATGCAGAGTCAGCTGGATAAAAGGAAGTATATAGGAAATATACTTAAAGTTTATCAATTGTATAATTATGTTGACACTTTGGGGTATGTTTATGCCAAATTCTTCCAATATTTTGATTTTTAAAAATATTTATTTATTTTAATGTATTCATGAATTCATTATTGTAAAAATTGTAAACAGGGTCTTAAAAGAATAAACATAATGAATTATTCTTTTTGAAGACCCTTTTTACAATTTCCAGGTATTATTCATATCCTCTTTTCTTATTCTTATGTTCTATAGGAAATCTGAAGTTTTATAGACTACACATTAATTTCTTACGTTTTATATTTTGTTTGAAGGCTATTGTTAAGCCTGTATCTGCATTATACTTTTTTTCATAATGAGTCATGTTTGTAGATCTGAATAAAGTTTTTTAGTAATCCCATGCATTTCATGTGATGTCGCGGTTTTTAAATTGTTATTGTAGTTTTATTTTCGTATATTGGTTGTTTTGTTTTGTTGAAGCCCCTTTTTAAACTGAAGTGGATAGCTTAAGTACAAAAGGAGAATTATGGATTATTTTTCAAATTTTCGACCAAAACCTCAAAAGAAAATGTAAGGATATTTGGCAAATCTGATAAACTTTATGTCTTACTTTTTTATACTTGTCAGAGAATTCCGGGGAATCCCCCCCCCCCCCCCTCTCCTTTTTTATTTTAAAGAACAGGGATCCGCCCCTGCTTGTGGGTACAGATGTAAGTTGAACATGAGAGTATGGCAGAATGAGGATACAAAGCATGAGGAAGAAAAAAAGTCACTGTGACGAAGTAGGTCTATATGAATATACATTTTGTTCAGTTGTTAGAACGGGTTAGGTCATTATCTGCAATTCATCCAGGAAATCATTATTGTTAAAGGTAGAGGGTCGGTAGATGGCACCAACTAAAGCCCGGCTCACGCGAGGCGTCATTTCAATTGCGTCAAATACATGCGCTAGTCGAGCCAGTGAAGCCAATCAATCCATACGCCAGTTATAAAAAGTATTGTTTGCACGGTTCATTTTGCAATCACTTTTCAAAAGGTATTACTCTTTCATACACTCTAAAAACTCAAATGTTAAATCTACATTTAAAAGGTTGGAGGAGTGACAACATTTCCCAAATTTTTTTTTTTTCCATATTTTTTTGCCCCAATGGGCAATTTTATTTACAAGAAATGAAAAAGGTTTCACGTTTACAGAAGTCAAATCACATTATTCAAATAAATGTTTCAACATACTCCATTTCAAAACAAATTCTTTTCTTTTCCCTATCATATCATAGATATAACACTCATCTAAATAGTAATTTCTTAATACCTTTTGTATTTTCTTAAAATCAGGCAAAGTCTTGTTCAGCCTCGAGAAGAATAATTGTTGTTTTACTATGATAGTAATACAATTCAAAGCATCATTTCGCTTTTCTTGGTATCCAAAAAGTATACTCTGTGGAGTTAACTTGAGAGTAAATATCGGAGATGATATCCACATTTCTACCTTACTCCAAATATTTCTACTAAATAAACAGAAATAAAAGAAGTGTTCAACTGTTTCCTTTTCAGTGTTACAAAATGTACATAACTCAGTACTGGTGATATTCAACTTAAACAATATATCGTTTAAAAACACTATTCTATTGAAAACTTTATATTGGAAATACTTTAGCCGAATGTCCATTGTGAATCTGAAAATCATCCTATTAAAATCCGGTATTTTAGTATGATCTAAAAGATTAAATGAGTTTTTCCCCCATTTCGTTGCAATATTTTTGACAGAATCTTTTTTTCCTATCAATAGTTTATAGATACTTTTACATCCTTTTTTATCACGCACTATGGGGAAAATATAAGGCATAACGAATGGTTCACATATTCTATGACTTAAATTTTGTAAGTTTAGATTAAACGCACATCTCAAAGCCTGACATATTGAAAAATACTGCAAAAAATTTACCTTAAAATCATATTTAGATTCACATTCAGTTAAAGATATAATGTTTCCTGTTTGGCCTATTAAATCATTAATAAATCTAATACCCTTATCATGCCATTGTTTAAAATAAACAGACTTTCCATCTATTTGTATTTTACTATTTTTCCATAAAGGCTGCGCTAACCAATTTATATTTTCAGACTTTTTAATTATTAAAAACAGCATAAAAAAGATTTCTTTCCAAAACGGGTTTCTCATTCTTTCAGATAAGTTGTAGAAATAATCATCTCCATAATAAAAACAGATAGGCTGTCCTAAAAATGATCGCAATAAACTTTCTACATCATCACACTTTCTTAAAAGAAATCTTCTCAACCATGTTAATTTCAAAGCTTTGTTAAAATATTCTATATCTATCATTTTCAAACCCCCTTCTTCGTATGTACCAAGTATCTGTTCCCTATTAATTTTGTCTGGTTTCCCATTCCATATGAATTGAAAGAACTTAGCTTTGATATTTTTCATAAGTTGAGCAGATGGACTGGGTATTGATAAAAAAAGGTGATTAAATTGTGGTAATAGAAGTGATTTAGCCACTGTAATTCTACCTAATGGTGTAATATTTCTCTTCGACCATGATATCATTTGTCTCTTCAATTTATCAAAAATCCTATCGTAGTTGAAATCAGGAATCTTATCAATATTCACATGAAAATCTGTACCAAGATAACGAAAATAAGTATCCTTTACAAAGTTCACTTCTACTTCAATGTCTAAGATTGTCTTTTTCAGGTCACCCAGAAAAATAATCTGCGTTTTTTGTGAATTAAGTTTAAGTCCAGAAAATTGGGAAAACACAGAAATCATCTCCAACGCATTTTGAAAAGACCTGTTAGAACCAGAAATAAATAAAGCCGTATCATCGGCATACTGAAGTATTTTGAATTCTCTTTTGTTTACGCGGATTCCTTCAAACTCATTTGAATTTCTTATCCATAGTGCAAGAACTTCGACACACATAATAAAAAGGTATGGAGAGATTGGATCCCCTTGTTTACAACCCCTTTGAATGTTAATTCGTGGTGAAAGCTGAGAATTAACGATAACGCTTGAGTAAGCATTGCTGTGTAAGACATTCACCCATCTCTGAAAAGATCGCCCCACTCCAAAAAAGGAAAGAACCTTTTGAATAAAAAAATGGCAAATACTATCGAACGCCTTTTCGAAATCTAATAGCATTAGAGTACATGGCATATTTTGTTTTTCCGCTAAAGCAATGATATCATATATTATTCTTATGTTTTCCCCAATGAAACGACCAGGTAAAAACCCCTTCTGATCTGTGTGAATTACTGCAGGCAAAACCTTTCGCAGCCTATTTGCAAGGCATGTAGATAAAATTTTGTATATAACGTTAAGGAGAGATATCGGTCTCCAATTTTTAATGAAATGACGGGGCTTATTACCTTTAGGGATTAGAGTTATAAGACCCAAATTTTGAGAGAGAGATAACTCACCAGTCATATAAGCATACTTCACACTTCGCCACAAATAAATTCCTATATCATTTATAAAGTACTTAAAAAATTCCGCTGTGAAGCCATCTTGACCAGGCGCTTTACCACTTTTAATTTGTTTCACTGCGTCAAGTATTTCAGAATAACTTATGTCCCCCTCTAATACCTCACATTCTTGTGGTGTAAACCTTCTTACTTTATTTGAAGGAATCCTCGCAAACAAATTTTCAGCCTCTAAAACTGGTTGAGATGTGTACAAATCTTTAAAATAAAGAAATATTTCCCTCAAAATATCCTCCTGTTGATCAATTAAACAGTTGTTTTTATCAATTAATCTTACAATTGTCTTTTCTACTGATCTCTGTTTTTGTAAATTCAAAAAATATTTTGAAGGCTTTTCTCCAAATTGCATTTCTTGTATTCTATTAAACTTAATCGAATTTTCTTGCTCATTTTTAATAATGTTTTCTAATTGCTCTTTCAGAATGCGTATTCTTTCAATAGTTGAGGTTCTTTCCTCTGAAATCATATTGGTTTCTAATGTAAAAATTTCTTGCTCAATCTTACTTTTTTCCTCCTTACTCTCTCTTTTTCTTTTCAACGAGTATAAAATAGTCACAGTTCTTAACTCCATGAGAAGAGTATCAAAAAACAACTGTTCATTAATAGAAAACAGAAGATCTTCCTTTCGCATCTCTTCATATTCTTTACCTTGGGTATATTCTTTATCTGCATACTGTAATACTACTTCTCTTATCTTTTTTTTAATAACGTCCACATATTCCTCATCCTTCAACAAAGAATTGTTAAATTTCCAATGAGTAAAACATTTTTTATATTTGTCTAATTCAAATTCTAAACTGATTATAGAATGATCGGATCTATAACCAAAAAGATGTTCTGTTTTTGTAATCAAAGAAAAAAGATCAGAGGAGACAAAAAAATAATCAAGTCTACTCTGTTTTAGTGGGGTCGGTTGTCTCCGTGTATAACTTCGGGCACCAGGGTTATGTTCGCGCCAAACGTCTACCAAATTCAAATCGTTTTTAAGTTCTATTACCTTCTTTCTTGCTTCTTTGTTGTTCAATCTAATATAATTGAAAGTATCCAGATCAAAATCTTGAACAATATTCCAGTCCCCACAAATTATTATGTGTGGGTCATCAAACTCAATTATATCCCTTTTTAGTTCATCATAAAAAACAGGAGTATCGTCATTTGGACCATATAAAGAAATAATCGTTACATGCAGTGATCCAATACAAAGACTCAGTATGATAAAGTTACCTTTTTTATCTATTTTTTCCTTTTTAACCTCTACGAAAAAATTCTGATCAAACAAAATAGCAACTCCTCTAGAGTTAGAATTGTTACATGAAAAATAACAATTACCCAACCACTCCTTTTTTACTGAAGCACATATTACAGGAACAAAATGTGTATCTTGTAAGCAATAGATTTGTGCTTCTTTAGATTTTATGTATGTAAGGATATCTTTTCGTTTCACCGCATTTCCTAGTCCACGACAATTAAGTGATAATATTTTCACAGTCATAGGAATACTTGTAGATAGCTACAGTCAAAAAATGACAACAGGATAATAAAGACATCCATACAAAGTCGACCATAAAGAACAATGGCTGGATAGTTCACTTGATTCACTTTGAACTGATGGAGGTCGTAAGCATGGTAAGGAATGTTATCACAGGTGATTCGTGGCTCCAAATATTTTGCTTTGTTGATTTCACAAGGACTATGCATAACAAAGGCAGTTTTGGAGTTCAACAACCATGAATGTATACCAGTGCATTGACAAGACTGAAAATGGCTATAGCCAAACTCCCACCCATACACATGTAGTACATGGTGTACATGTATTTCATTTACACGCACAATATAGTGTATGATCATTCCTAGAGTCCAAATTTCAACCACCATAGTTCTGAACAACTTTAAAAAATATGCAATCCAGATTGTCACTTCACGAGCAAATTTTTCTATATGCTTTATCAAAATATTACTCTCAATCCACTCTAAATTGAAAAGTTTCACATTTTTAATAAAAAATTTCAACATTGTTTGAAAGTATAACTTCAATGAAAATCCTACAAAGTAACTTTGAGAATTCTCTATGATTTTTTTTTCTGATTGCCAACAATGGATATAACACTGAAAAATATAGTTATTATAATGAATAAAAACATTTAATAAACCTATAGTTGGGTAGTATAACTTTAATAAATATCTCAAAAGGTCACTTTGAGATTTCTCTCTCATCTCTATTTCTGATTCCAAACATTGGATATGATTATGAGCATAAGATTTTGAGATTTGATTCTTGAATACTAACTGTAAGCAAATACATTCTAGGTATAAATTCTTGCTTGAAAATCTATTTCCAGTGCTTTCAAAAAAGTAACATTTCATATTATGTGAACAATCTTCCAACACAGTTTTGAAGAATGACTTCGATAGAGATTCCCCCAAACAGCTGAGATATTTCAAATTTTTGTGCTTCTAATGCCCAACATTGGATATGAAATGGACATTTTGAGACCTGACTTTTAAAGACTAACTGAACAAAGCAAATGTATTCCAGGTATAAATGCATTATTGAATTATTACTCTCAATCCTCTTTGAATAAAAACTTTTCATATCATGAAACAATATCGCTTGGAGGAACATGTATAACTTCAATGGTTTTAAAAGGTAGCAATCACTGGGACTGTAGCACTGAGATTTCCTTACCATTTTTGCTTCTAACTTGCAACATTGGATATGGTATTGAAATTTCAAGGCCTGACCTAAATGCACAGAGTAAATGTAAAAATGAAAGTATATTGGAAAAGATAATTGTTCAAAACAATTCACTTTTGAACTATTTTTAACAAATTTTTGCACCAAAGAACCTTTGGATATATCACATTTAACACATATATGGAAAAGAAGTATCAAGATGCAAATATTAAAAGCATGGATGCTAAACATAAAGACTTCATTCGAATCTTTCGAAAAGTAGCTTGGTAAACGTGTTCTTGCCTGTTCGTTTAAGTCTTTGAAAATTATCATGAAAGACGAGTAGATGCAACTTCTAATAGGCAAAATAAAATCTTAATGACGATGACATGTGACTCCCAATCAGCACATTAATTTGAGATGCCGTTGGTACGAATATTTTGGTAGTTTTTCTTTTCCTTCTTTTTGTACTCACTGTTCGTTTTCACGCTCAATATCTCACTGAACTTGGAATTACCGAGCATGAACCTCTGCCGCAACTATACGGGTAGCACTCGAATGCTTCGTAACATCGGCGTATAGTTGCAGGTCGCCATCTTGTTGAAGGGTGTGGCTGCGCCGGTCGGTATCTACACTATGTATTGCTTGTGGGGTAGTTGCACGCTGCTTATCGTAAAATGAAGCCAAATTACCGCTGTTGTCACGCCATTTCCCGGCCGAGAAGTAATGTCGCTTCCCCGCTTTGAATGATTCCTGTACATCCTTTTGCCATTTTTTCTTTTCTGCTCTATCTATAGCTGTCAAATCGTCGATGACGTAAAAAGGGCATCTCTCCAACTTTTTCCGCTGTTGCGAAAGCACAAATCGCTTATCCTGATACGACAACATCTTGATGAGTAGATGGCGTGGTTTATCTCCAACTTTTCGGCCGTCGCGATGAGCTCTCTCTATTTGAGGGGACTGCATACCAAAATACTTCTCGAGGAAAGCTGTGGCTACTTCCATCCCTTTCTCCTGATGAGACGTGGACAATCCTACCACTCTGAAATTGTTCCTACGAGAAAATCGTTCAAGCTTGTTCTCTGCTAGCACCGACTTCTCAAGGGCTTGGGTATTTTGTTGGGTAGCAATCTCTAATTCCTGAACTTTCTTCTCTAGCGGAGACATCCGTTTCTCTAACTTTTCAGTCCTGTCACTCAAGAAATCCAGAGCTTTCTCAAAGCCTGCGCACATAGACTTAATATCTGCAATGCCCTTTCTGACATAATTTTCAAAGTCCAACGAAGGCTCCCCCGACCGATCTTCCGATATATTGGGTGTATCGCTGTCGGTTTGTATCCCCGAAGATTCGGCCGGCGGAGCCGCGACCTTCTGACCAGTCGTGCTTCTTAGATTCCGCATGGCTTAAATTTGAGTTGAATACGTTTTCACGTGCTAAATGGGAGCTCGCAGATTCACGCTTCACTCTTCAGTAGTCATCGTATCTGTTTTCAGACACTCGTATGGTCTACACTCTAAAAACTCAAATGTTAAATCTACATTTAAAAGGTTGGAGGAGTGACAACATTTTTAAAATGGTAAATTAACACTTTTAACATGCTGGATCTAATAGTTTAAAGGTTGGATGCAGCATGTTAAAAGTGTTCATTTACCATTTTGGAAATGTTGTCACTCCTCCAACCTTTTAAATGTAGATTTAACATTTGAGTTTTTAGAGTGTAGACCATACGAGTGTCTGACGCAGTCCTGACGTCAGCCAATGACGTCCCTTATGAACCGGGCTTTACAATGGATAGACATGTCAAAGCGAAATGTATTCGTATCACTGTCGATATATGCATCTGCATTTGTGTGAAACTGGTGTTTTGAGGAAATACAGGGTTGGAAAAAAGTTTGGAATATTTTTATTCCAAGAATTATTTCTTGTCTTAAACATATCCCTCGTCATTTAAAGTTCTTCTTTGAGGTTCAAATAAAAGATATGTGTCCCTTTTTAACTTTAAAAGCACAACATTAAAAATCAGGCTTATCACACAGTGCAGAGGTCCACTTGGAATTCGGAAGCGTATATTTGCTGTTTTTGCCAATGTCTAACGAAAAAGTTAAATAATCAGATACAGTTTAATTGCTATACCGAAGTCCTCAAAATGACTGCAAACTGCAGGTAGCTTTTTCAAAATTCCACGTGAAGTACAGAAATGTATAACAAGATGTTCAAACACAAATAGAGCAAATCTGACAACATGTGGTTCATTGGTCAGCCATTGTAACATGTTTAACAATATTACGTAATCTTTGGTACAAGATGGAACAGTAGACTTCATTCAACAC
Source organism: Heliocidaris erythrogramma (assembly GCA_025617745.1). Taxonomy (NCBI): domain Eukaryota; kingdom Metazoa; phylum Echinodermata; class Echinoidea; order Camarodonta; family Echinometridae; genus Heliocidaris; species Heliocidaris erythrogramma. The sequence continues at coordinate 50,515,551 of CM046854.1, read as the reverse complement.
AGTTAATCCGATTTGGATGAATTATTCATCACAATATAGTAGAAACTAGCATTTAAAATCACACATACTCATCGCCAAAAAAATATTCCAAACTTTTTTCCAAACCTGTATACCCTCTAATTCCGTCCCCCTTATCATTGTGTAACTGGATAGTGATTAAAAGAAGCAGTGGTGTAGCCACAGGCGGGCACATGGGGCGAGTTTCTCTGAAATGGCAGGGGGAATGAGAAAATAATAGATAGAGAGAGAGAGAGAGAAAGGGTGATGGGAAAAGGAACGTGAAAAGAAGATAGGACTTTCTTAATCCTTCCACACTCTCCCCATAGTCTATGGTCTTGTTAATGCACATCATTTCCATGCACCTCATAAGACTGCCCCCCCCCCCCCCCCCCCCCCCATGGCTTGGATCACGATATGCCACTGGTTACCATGGTTTCTTCATGACGTAAAAGGATGTCAGACAAACATGGTCTTTGATGACACCGTGCTATTGCTAGTTCGCATTCCATGATAATGAGCGGGGAATTCCAAGTTTATTCTTTTGTTATACTAGGATCATAGACCTTTATTGTGGTAGGGTCCATACTAGGATGGTTTGCGAACCCATGGTGTACCAGTGTAATTACGCACAAGTTTGTGTTTAACCTGGCGAATCTTTCATCGACACCAGCCACAGACCGGTGGAGCCATCATAGCATATACGTCGTGTTGGTTTTAGGATTAATGCTTAAATAGATATTAATCACATGTTAGAGTTTTAGTAAAGGGCAGTAAAGGGCATAACTTGTTTCTAACAGCCTTTTGAGATAAATACATAGGCCTACCATACCATTGTCCATCGAGCCTGCTCTCTTTCACAATTGAGCTTTTACTTCAACTTGTCACAGCGCTGGTAGCATAATTTATTGTGGAATGACAGGTATTGTGATCAATAATAGTAATGATGATGATTATAATGCTAAAATGGATGATAATAATTATAACAATAAAAATAATATAGACAGTGCAAATATTGAATTATAATAATAATTATAATAATAATAATAATAATAATAATAATAATAACAACAATAATAACTATAAATTTATTCGTCACTGAAGACGAATTAGGTGGTCTGTCTGTCCTTGTGGCAAATTGGATGCTGTTATGATGACAAGATGACCTTGTGATTTTCACAGCCAGATGTTCTTACCAAGCCTCACGTCTGTGCCAACTTTCAAAAAGATTCAATATTAATTTCTAGTAATCGGCCCCGCAAAATAAGATGGTGATATTAATGATGACGATGAAGAAGATAATGATATAATGATATAATGATTATGATGATGACAGTAACCACGATAACCCAAGTGGCATAGCGCCTCCTTATGGTCCCAAATGTTCTATGTAAGATGCCTATATGATTTCATATGTAACTATTGCATTAGGAAACGAGCTCACAATTGCATTCCACTACAGAGACATATATACCAATCGACGGATTGACGTTTCGTTGCAATGTTGATGCAGTGTTAATGTGAGGTCATTCATAATCATAGAGCTGATTAGTACTATAAAAAGGACTATAACTGTACCAAGTTTCAACTTGATTGAATGTTACCGTGTGAAATATATACTCATAAAGTCGGAACAATGTTTTGCCGCACTACTGACGCAAATTGACGTGACGTCGTTCATACTTACAGAACTGTCTATGACTAGTGTACTAAGTTTCAACTTTATTTACGTTGCCGTTTTGGAGATATAGACATAACGGACATACATCGGTGGACCAATGTTTGGAAGCATTACTGACGCAACACTAACTTGATGTCATTCTTACCTAAGAACTGATTATAACTATTAAGGACTAAAACTGTACTAAGTTTTAAGTTATTGACACTTCCCGGATTCGAGATTATAGAACACACTTACGATAGCCCATAGTTTCAGCTATAACATACTAAAAATTGGGAGTAAGCAGAGCAAAAACAACCGAGAAACTGCTAGCCTGGGAGCCTGTCCCGAAGTAGTCACCCCATTTTACATATGAGATGTGACCCCTTAAAGTTACTTACACTATCCATATCATTCACAAAAAAGCTCCTGGCCTATGCTCAAAGAACAATGTCATGTAGATTCATGATATTAACGAAATTCACCTTCCACAGGGATAACACGCAAATACGGTAAATTCTTACAGGTCGCCTTTTTTCGAAAATTGATGACGTAATCAAACTGAACAAAGGAGGTAAAAATCACGATGAGAATTGTCTCAGCCACAACATAGTGAAATCTAGGAGAAAATAGACCACTAGTTAGCGAAATAACATGAAAGTAATATAAAAAACGTGACGCCATGAACATCTTTTTTTTTTTAGTTCACTTGCCGATATGATGATGTCACAATAGTGACAATATCCAAAAAGCCAGAAATTTTCTTTGATTCACTTCGAAGAGTCATGGGCTAACATTTGGAGATCAACTTTCATTCTCAAGGGCTTTGGCGGATTCTAGATGTTTTCCGTGCTTTTGTGTGATTTTGGATATAGAGGCAGGCGCGGATTCGAAATTCTGGAGCGCGCATGTGACATAATGGTATGTCGATAATGATCGTAAATAATTGGAAATTGTCAAGAATAGTATCAGGTACCCAAACCATGCGAAAAACGCACGCGCGGGCGCTTACGAGCGGAAAGTTTTGAAATGTGACCCGACGCCTCAAAACCTACAATAAGTCGCCAAAATTATTTTTTTTTTGTTTTATACATTTCCTGAAAGTAGAGATTCCCAGCTTTCCAATGGTATATCACTTGCCTAGTTTGCTTTATGATAACACCTTTAAATATCACATTTAGAATCAGTAAGTAACCGGCAATCAATAACTCCTATTCAGAGAAAATGGCCTTTAGTTCGGAACAAAAGAGTGCTAAACCTTCCCTCTCTGTGTGCGCCCAAGTAAAACTGGGTATTCAAATGGCCATATCAACCCGTATGAAGGGATTATCAGATTTGGCTGAATTTTGGCAAGCTGCTCCAGGAGGACCTATTCATTACTCACTCCAAAAATCAATTTAATACCTTTAGAGGTAAAGTAGTAATATGACATTGAATGAAAGTATTACAAAAGCTCTCCAAACATCGATTAGCTCGACAGGTGAAAAAAGGAGTCGTTTTAAAATGCCCCCAAAACATATTTCTAAGTCGAATTACGACTCACAAACTTGAGACATGATAGGATGATAATGAAACTACCCATTTATATCAAAAAAAGAAAATCGACTGATCCAAGCAAATTTGCTATTTTGAGCTGTTTGCTACGTTGTGGTCCGTGCGACTTATTGTAGGTTTTGAGGCGGCGGGTCACAAATGCTTAAAATGGCCTGAAACTTATCTAAAATAAATTTAAGACAATTTGGAGCTTTTCTAAATTTTGGGTGCGCACTGAGCGTGGACGTACGCGTACGCGCGCGTTTATCAAAATGACCTTGACTGGACTGACATTGACATTCATCATGCCAAATATGAATGAGAAATGACCTCCGTTATGAAGACAGGACCATAGGTTCATTTTTACTAAATGGCACCTGGATGACGTTATGATTATACGATGAAAGTGTGGTCTTCACAGCGAAGGTTTCTTACGAAGCCTCATGTCTGCGCCAAATTTCAAAAAGATTCGGAATTCCGTTTGCAAGTAATGCGCCCCGCAAAAAGGGGTGTTGGGCGGTGGTCGGTTTATTAGTACGAGACATTAAAGAAAAGATGGACAAGAAAACGACGTCTACACTTGAGCTATACATGAAATATTTGGCGTGCATGTTGTTATAAGATATGGGGGTATCCACGCATTCTGACGAGCTGTGGGTGATTCCAGATAGGCATGTTTTTACCATTTTTGTGCCTCCGCCCACCGAAGGTGGGTGCCGGAGGCATTATGTTTTCGGGTTGTCCGTCCGTCCGTCCGTCCGTCCCACTTCTCGTTACCGCGATATCTGAAGAATCATTTGAGGTAGGAACCTCAAACTTGGTGCTAGTATGTATCCCCATACGAAGATGAACTGATTAGATTTTGGGGTAAGTAGGTCAAAGGTCAGAGGTCACAGAGGTCAATTTACATGAAATTACATGAAATTGTTGGTGTTTAGCACCGTTACCACGATATCTCAAGAACTATCTGAGGTGAGAACTTCAAACTTGGTACCAGTATGTATCGCCATAGAAAGATGAACTGATTAGATTTTGGGGTAAGTAGGTCAAAGGTCAAAGGTCACAGAGGCCAATTTCTGAAATTTCAGATGTAGCCATCCTGATTGGTCAAATAACACCACGTGACTGTTCCAAAAAAAGTGATAACATACAGCAAAAGGGAACTGTTGGGCATGTAAACATGTAAAAATGTAAACAGAAACATGTAAACATTTATGTAGCGCAGACGATACGACTCGATTTTGCTATATGTTTTTACACGTTATACCGTATACGCTATCGATTGTCGCCCTAATGTCAACAAATCAACAAATCAACAAATCAACAAAATTACAGCTGTAGCGCTACCGCGGTCGGATCGTTGCAATTCAGTACCGAAAATCAAAGTTTAAGTTTAATTTTTGACGATAGAAGCGTGTAAAAAATGGCTGTATCTTCGAATCTCAGTTTTGCACCTTTTCACGGAGGAAGAACTCGACGATCTACTGAATGGGAAGGATTCCAACAGTACGAAAAGAGCAGTGAAATTTGGATTTTCAAAGCTTGAACGTTTCGCTAAACTCAGTCGCACGGACCTATCCACCATCAAGCTAGGTGAGTAAGATACGCTGTTAATGTTGAGCCATTTCTATGCAGGCATATCAGAAAAGCGGATGGAACGGACTACACAAAGAACACAACTGTGCCAAGTGATTCCTACTCCGAGTCCTATTCCTACTAGTGCTAGTACTAGTCCTGTTCCTACTACTGGTACTAGTCCTACTCTTAGTGCCATTGGTGGTACCTTGTCTTCATCTTCAGGCTTCAATATAAGCTCAAATTCGAACATGCTCAGCCAAGCTCAAGGAAGTGAAAATACAACAGTTACGGTGAACCAGATTCAATACCACTTCCAATTCCATTACACATTACTAACAAATAGGTCTCAGACGAGGACTAAACATTATAAATAAACATGTGCAGGCCTATATACGTTCGCAACGGTCTAGACTAGGCTAGGCCTAAACATTGTAAATAAACATTGTACGTTTGCAACACTAGTCTACTACATCATGTTTTGCTGAGCAGGATTCACACATGCCATGACAGTTTGAGGTAAGTGAAAGCACTAAGATTGTAGACCCGTTTTATAAAACTGTTAATACATGGTTGTGAGGTCGTGCATTAGTGTGATCCGGCAACACGCAGGTTTTTATGGTGGTGTCTAACACACTCGGCTACGCCTCGTGCGTTAGGTACACCACGATAAAAACCTTTGTGTTGCCGGATCGCACTAACACACTCCCAACCATGTATTAACAGTATACTAGTATGTATCACCATAGGAAGAGGATCTGATTAAATTTTTGGGTATGTAGGTCGAAGGTCAAAGGTCATAGAGGTCAATTCTGAAATTGCAGGGTTTAGCCTTAACGTGATATCTTAAGAACCATTTGATCCATTAATTTCAAACTTGGAACTAGTATGCATCGCCATAATGAAACGAACTGATTAGATTTTTGTTCACGTAGGTCAAAGGAGACAGGTCATAGTGGTCATTATACAGGTGTATGTGAAATTAATGTTTTTTACCTTTGTTATCACCATATCTCAACTATTTTGTATTCATGACTAGAGGATATAAAGTGTAAGGTCAAATGTCAAAGAGGTCAATTAACATGTAATTATAGGCTTTTTATTCTGGTTATCACAATATTTCAAGAACAGTTTGAGCCATCAACTGAATTATTTTACCTTTTGTTATCACCATATCAACTATTTTGTATTCATGACTAGGAGGAGATAAAGTGATTAGACTTTTGGGTTATAAGGTGTAAGGTCAAATGTCAAAGAGGTCAATTGAAATGTAATTATAGGCTTTTTATTCTGGTTCAATCAAACTTTAAACAAATCAACATGAATGTGTGATATATTTCTGATCTGGCAAGGGCGGAGGCATAAATTTTGACTGCTCGCAGTCGAGAATCCTCTAGTTTACATTATATTGACCATTGGCGGGCGCGCGAATATGAAAGTTTGACGCACGTGTGTGGCATTATGAAATATCGAGAATGACTGTAAATAGTTTGAAATTGTCAAAATTACTGTCAGCAAGACAAACCATGCGAAAAAAACGGTGTTTTTACGTCTGTAAGCGCTGCACGCGCATAACGCGCGTAAGGGCGCGCACGGAAGGGAAATTTAGAAATGCTTAAAGTGTCCTCTAAACCTACGTACTCTAATGTGGTTAAAAAGTGATTTTTAGCACTTTTAAATTTTGACGCGCGCAACTTGTTTATAGATTATGTTGACCCTTGACCTGACGTGTATCAAATATGGTTCAGTTTTTATGACTCGTTATGAAGATATGATCGATAATGGGATTTCACAAAATGGCGCCTGGATGACATCACGTTGACCTGATGAGCTTGAAAAAGATGTGGTATCTTGACATCATAGGGCCAGATGATTGACGAAAATTTGAAGAAAAATGATGCAGCTGATTTTTAGGAATCATGGTAACAAGAAAGAGAGAGGGAAAAAAAACTAGAATTTAATTCGTCATGAGGACGAATTAGGTGGTCTGTCTTTCAATTTGTATGATCATGATTGTAATCAGGATGATCATAATAATGGGGAAATACTAAACTGAAGATAGGATGTCAAGAATGCCATGAATGGAGATGCTTCTTGAGGAGAGGAATGTAGCAAAATGTGTAACGGTCATTGTAAAATGATTATGGTGATGATGATAATGGTGACTATGATGATTATAGTGATAATTTCAGATAATTGACTAAGCCAATTTTCAGAAATTGTGATATCAAACAGGACTATTTGATATTGCAGTATACTTGGGAGATAAACCCCGTAGCTCTAATACACGATAGGGAATCAAAATTTCCATAGGGTTGTACACAAACTACTGCACACTACTTTCTAATAGACATAACATGCAAAATAAGGCATTTTATTACATGGTTTGTGATTGTTTATGTTATAATAGTCGAAGAGGATGGTAAAATGAAAGGCAAAAAGAAGAAAAAAGGGGAAAAAAAAATATGGACCCACCGGGGATCGAACCTGAGTCACCGGAATGGGAGGCAAGTGCTTTGACCAATAGACCAAACTATTTCCCATAGAGATAACACGTAAACGAAAAACGGGATTCTCAAATCCCATTTTGTAGTTGAAAATTGGGCATGATCCCGACATCTGATCAAAAATTGGAGACCAGCTTAATAAAAGCTTATAGTCTCAGCTACAACATATTAAAATCTGGAAGGAAATATACCAAAAATAACTGAGATACTGCTCAGAGAACGATGTCATGTAGATTAATGATTCGAAAAAAAATCATCTTCCATAGACATAACACGCAAATAGGGAAAAATCTGACATGTCGTCTTTAATTGAAGATTTCAGTGTGATGACGTCATCAAAATGAAAAATGGTTGAGACTAATCTTGTAGAGAATTGTCTCAGCTATAACATATCAAAATGTGGAAGAAAATCGATCACCTATTACTGAAATATTAACAAATGAATACAAAAATGATGACGTCATTTTTTCAAAATCATTTTTTTGAGTTCATATGCAAATATGATGACGTTAGAACATGCGATCGGCAAAAATTCTGCATGAATTCCAATCTACAACTCACAGGCTTTCATAATATGTACAGAAATTTGGGGGTTTCCTCGCGTTCTGACGAGCTATGGCGGATTCTAGATAGGCATGTTTTTACCACTTTTTACATTAGAATGCCCATTGACGTGCGCACGAATTTGAAAGTTTGACGCGCGCGTACGACATTATGGAAGGTCGAGATTGACTGTCAATAGTTGGAAATTGTCAAGAATAGTGTCAGGAAGACAAAATATGCGAAAAACGGCGTTTTTACGTTCTCTACGCGCTGTGTGCGCGCATAACGCGCGCACGGACGCGCACGGACAAAAAAATTCAAAATGCTTAAAATGTCCTGGACAATACTCTAATTTGATTAAAAAGTGATTTTGAGCATTTCTAAATTTTGACGCGCGCGTAAGTGCGCGTCATGATGCGCGCGCGGATTTTGATGACATTTTATGTTGACCCTTGACCTGAAGTTCATGTGTGTCAAATATGGTTCATTTTTGATGACTCGTTATGAAGATATGATTGATAATGTGATTTCACAAAATGGCGCCTGGATGACGTCACGATGACCTGATGACCTTGATAATGATAGGGGCACTTGATCTGCTATGGCCTGATAATTGACGAAAATCTGAAGAAAATTGATCGAGTTGATTTTGAGAATTCACGGTCACAAGAAATAAGTTGAAAATAAAGAATAAATAATAACTAGATTTGAATTCGTCACGAGGACGAATTAGGTGGTCTGTCTTTCAATTTGTACAATGATTGTAATCAGGATGATCATAATAATGGGGAAATACTAAACTGAAGATAGCATGTCGAGAATGCCATGAATGGAAATTCTTCTTGAGGACAGGAATGTAGCAAAATGTGTAACGGTTATGACGATGATGATGATATTGGTGATGATTATGATGATGATGGTTATGATTATAATGATATAATGATATATAATGGCGATGATATAATAGCGATGATGATCATGACGGTGATGATAATAATGATGATGATACAGGATACTTGGCAGATTAACCCTTTAGCTCTAATACAGGACAGGAAATCACAATTTCCATAGGGTTGTACACAAAACTACTGCACACTACTTTCTAATAGACATAATACGGAAAATAAGGCAGTTTATTACATGATTTGTGATTTTTTATGTTATATTAGTCGAAGAGGATGGTAAAATGACAGGCAAAAAGAAGCAAAAAAAAAAAATTTGTTATGGACCCACCGGGGATCGAACCTGGGTCACCGGAATGGGAGGCAAGTGCTTTGACCAATAGACCAAAATATTTCCCATAGAGATAACACGTAAACGAAAACGGGATTCTCAAATCACATTTTGTACTGAAAAATTGGGCATGATCCCGACATCTGATCAAAAATTGGAGGGCTTACTAATGAAAGCTTATAGTCTCAGCTACAACATATTAAAATCTGGAAGAAAATAGACCAAAAATAACTGAGATACTGCTCAGAGAACGATGTCATGTAGATTCATGATTCGAAAAAAAATCATCTTCCATAGACATAACACGCAAATAGGGCAAAATCTGACATGTCGTCTTTAATTGAAGATTTCAGTGTGATGACGTCATCAAAATGAAAAATGGTGGTGACTGATCTTGTAGAGAATTGTCTCAGCTATAACATATCAAAATTTGGAAGAAAATTGATCACCTATTACTGAAATATTAGCAAATGAATACAAAATGATGACGTCATTTTTTCAAAATCATTTTTTTGAGTTCATATGCAAATATGATGACGTTAGAACATGCGATCGGCAAAAATTCTGCATGAATTCCAATCTACAACTCACAGGCTTTCATAATATGTACAGAAATTTGGGGGTTTCCTCGCGTTCTGACGAGCTATGGCGGATTCTAGATAGGCATGTTTTTACCACTTTTTACATTAGAATGCCCATTGACGTGCGCACGAATTTGAAAGTTTGACGCGCGCGTACGACATTATGGAAGGTCGAGATTGACTGTAAATAGTTGGAAATTGTCAAGAATAGTGTCAGGAAGACAAAATATGCAAACAACGGCGTTTTTTACGTTCTCTACGCGCTGTGTGCGCGCATAACGCGCGCACGGACGCGCACGGACAGAAAAATTCAAAATGCTTAAAATGTCCTGGACAATACTCTAATTTGATTAAAAAGTGATTTTAAGCATTTCTAAATTTTGACGCGCGCGTACGTGCGCGTCATGATGCGCGCGCGGATTTTGATGACATTTTATGTTGACCCTTGACCTGAAGTTCATGTGTGTCAATTATGGTTCATTTTGGATGACTCGTTATGAAGATATGATTGATAATGTGATTTCACAAAATGGCGCCTGGATGACGTCACGATGACCTGATGACCTTGATAATGATAGGGGCACTTGATCTGCTATGGCCTGATAATTGACGAAAATCTGAAGAAAATTGATCGAGTTGATTTTGAGAATTCACGGTCACAAGAAATAAGTTGAAAATAAAGAATAAATAATAAATAATAATAAAGAAAATTCTGACGAAATTAAGAGGTGATCTGTCGATACCGACAGACCACCTAATAATAATAATAAAGAAAATTCTGACGAAATTAAGAGGTGATCTGTCGATACCGACAGACCACCTAATAAAGAAAATTCTGACGAAATTAAGAGGTGATCTGTCGATACCGACAGACCACCTAACTAGAATTTAATTCGTCATGAGGACGAATTAGGTGGTCTGTCTTTCAATTTGTACAATGATTGTAATCAGGATGATCATAATAATGGGGAAATACTAAACTGAAGATAGCATGTCGAGAATGCCATGAATGGAAATTCTTCTTGAGGACAGGAATGTAGCAAAATGTGTAACGGTTATGACGATGATGATGGTTATGATTATAATGATATAATGATGATGGTGATAATATAATAATAGCGATGATGATCATGACGGTGATGATAATAATAATGATGATGATACAGGATACTTGGGAGATTAACCCCATAGTTCTAATACACGACAGGGAATCAAAATTTCCATAGGGTTGTACACAAACTACTGCACACTACTTTCCAATAGACATAACACGTAAAATAAGGCATTTTATTACATAGTTTGTGATTGTTTATGCTTTAATAGTCCAAGAGGATGGTAAAATGAAAGGCAAAAAGAAGCAAAAAAAAAAAAAAAATTAATGCACCCACCGGGGATCGAACCTGGGTCACCTGAATGGGAGGCAAGTGCTTTGACCAATATACCAAAATATTTCCCATAGAGATAACACGTAAACGAAAAACGGGATTCTCAAATCACATTTTGTAGTTGAAAATTGGGCATGATCCCGACATCTGATCAAAAATTGGAGACCACATTTGTAAAAGCTTATAGTCTCAGCTACAACATATTAAAATCTGGAAGGAAATAGACCAAAAATAACTGAGATACTGCTCAGAGAACGATGTCATGTAGATTCATGATTCGAAAAAAAATCATCTTCCATAGACATAACACGCAAATAGGGAAAAATCTGACATGTCGTCTTTAATTGAAGATTTCAGTGTGATGACGTCGTCAAAATGAAAAATGGTGCTGACTGATCTTGTAGAGAATTGTCTCAGCTATAACATATCAAAATTTGGAAGAAAATTGATCACCTATTACTGAAATATTAGCAAATGAATACAAAAATGATGACGTCATTTTTTCAAAATCATTTTTTTGAGTTCATATGCAAATATGATGACGTTAGAACATGCGATCGGCAAAAATTCTGCATGAATTCCAATCTACAACTCACAGGCTTTCATAATATGTACAGAAATTTGGGGGTTTCCTCGCGTTCTGACGAGCTATGGCGGATTCTAGATAGGCATGTTTTTACCACTTTTTACATTAGAATGCCCATTGACGTGCGCACGAATTTGAAAGTTTGACGCGCGCGTACGACATTATGGAAGGTCGAGATTGACTCTAAATAGTTGGAAATTGTCAAGAATAGTGTCAGGAAGACAAAATATGCGAACAACGGCGTTTTTACGTTCTCTACGCGCTGTGTGCACGCATAACGCGCGCACGGACGCGCACGGACAGAAAAATTCAAAATGCTTAAAATGTCCTGGACAATACTCTAATTTGATTAAAAAGTGATTTTAAGCATTTCTAAATTTTGACGCGCGCGTACGTGCGCGTCATGATGCGCGCGCGGATTTTGATGACATTTTATGTTGACCCTTGACCTGAAGTTCATGTGTGTCAATTATGGTTCATTTTGGATGACTCGTTATGAAGATATGATTGATAATGTGATTTCACAAAATGGCGCCTGGATGACGTCACGATGACCTGATGACCTTGATAATGATAGGGGCACTTGATCTGCTATGGCCTGATAATTGACGAAAATCTGAAGAAAATTGATCGAGTTGATTTTGAGAATTCACGGTCACAAGAAATAAGTTGAAAATAAAGAATAAATAATAATAACTAGAATTTAATTCGTCATGAGGACGAATTAGGTGGTCTGTCCTTCAATTTGCACGATCATGATTGTAATCAGGATGATCATATTAATGGGGAAATACTAAACAGAAGACAGGATGTCAAGAATGCCATGAATGGAGATGCTTCTTGAGGACAGGAATGTAGCAAAATGTGTAACGGTCATTGTAAAACGATTATGGTGATGATAATGGTGATTATGATGATTATAATGATATAATGATGATGGCGATGATATAATAATAGCGATGATGATCATGACGGTGATGGTAATAATGATGATGATACAGGATACTTGGGAGATTAACCCCATAGCTCTAATACAGGACAGGAAATCACAATTTCCATAGGGTTGTACACAAACTACTGCACACTACTTTCTAATAGACATAATATGGAAAATAAGGCAGTTTATTACATGATTTGTGATTTTTTATGTTACAATAGTCGAAGAGGATGGTAAAATGACAGGCAAAAAGAAGCAAAAAAAAAAAAAAAAAAAAATCGGCCCCGGGGATCGAACCAGGTACCTTGACCATGGTAGTCATGTGCTTTACCGATAGACCAGAATATTTCCCATAGAGATAACACGTAAACGAAAACGGGATTCTCAAATCACATTTTGTACTGAAAAATTGGGCATGATCCCGACATCTGATCAAAAATCTGAGGGCTTACTAATAAAAGCTTATAGTCTCAGCTACAACATATTAAAATCTGGAAGGAAATAGACCAATAATAACTGAGATACTGCTCAGAGAACGATGTCATGTAGATTCATGATTCGAAAAAAAGTCATCTTCCATAGACATAACACGCAAATAGGGAAAATTATGACATGGCATCTTTAATTGAAAATTTCAGTGTGATGACGTCATCCAAATGAAAAATGGTGGTAACTGATCTTGTAGAGAATTGTCTCAGCTATAACATATCAAAATTTGGAAGAAAATCGATCACCTATTACTGAAATATTAGCAAATGAATACAAAAATGATGACGTCATTTTTTCAAAATCATTTCTTTGAGTTCATATGCAAATATGATGACGTTAGAACATGCGATCGGCAAAAAATCTGCATGAATTCCAATCTACAACTCACAGGCTTTCATAATATGTACAGAAATTTGGGGGTTTCCTCGCGTTCTGACGAGCTATGGCGGATTCTAGATAGGCATGTTTTTACCACTTTTTACATTAGAATGCCCATTGACGTGCGCACGAATTTGAAAGTTTGACGCGCGCGTACGACATTATGGAAGGTCGAGATTGACTGTAAATAGTTGGAAATTGTCAAGAATAGTGTCAGGAAAACAAAATATGCGAAAAACGGCGTTTTTTACGTTCTCTACGCGCTGTGTGCGCGCATAACGCGCGCACGGACGCGCACGGACAGAAAAATTCAAAATGCTTAAAATGTCCTGGACAATACTCTAATTTGATTAAAAAGTGATTTTAAGCATTTCTAAATTTTGACGCGCGCGTACGTGCGCGTCATGATGCGCGCGCGGATTTTGATGACATTTTATGTTGACCCTTGACCTGAAGTTCATGTGTGTCAATTATGGTTCATTTTGGATGACTCGTTATGAAAATATGATTGATAATGTGATTTTACAAAATGGCGCCTGGATGACGTCACGATGACCTAATGACCTTGATAATGATAGGGGCACTTGATCTGCTATGGCCTGATAATTGACGAAAATCTGAAGAAAATTGATCGAGTTGATTTTGAGAATTCACGGTCACAAGAAATAAGTTGAAAATAAAGAATAAATAATAATAATAATAAACTAGAATTTAATTCGTCATGAGGACGAATTAGGTGGTCTGTCTTTCAATTTGTACGATCATGATTGTAATCAGGATGATCATAATAATGGGGAAATACTAAACTGAAAGGATGTCAAGAATGCAATGAATGGAGATGCTTCTTGAGGAGAGGAATGTAGCAAAATGTGTAACGGTCATTGTAAAATGATTATGGTGATGATGATAATGGTGACTATGATGATTATAGTGATAATTTCAGATAATTGACTAAGCCAATTTTCAGAAATTGTGATATCAAACAGGACTATTTGATATTGCAGGATACTTGGGAGATAAACCCCGTAGCTCTAATACACGATAGGGAATCAAAATTTCCATAGGGTTGTACACAAACTACTGCACACTACTTTCTAATAGACATAACATGCAAAATAAGGCATTTTATTACATGGTTTGTGATTCTTTATGTTATAATAGTCGAAGAGGATGGTAAAATGACAGGCAAAAAGAAGCAAAAAAAAAAAAAAATCGGCCCCGGGGATCGAACCAGGTACCTTGACCATGGTAGTCATGTGCTTTACCGATAGACCAGAATATTTCCCATAGAGATAACACGTAAACGAAAACGGGATTCTCAAATCACATTTTGTACTGAAAAATTGGGCATGATCCCGACATCTGATCAAAAATTGGAGACCACATTTGTAAAAGCTTATAGTCTCAGCTACAACATATTAAAATCTGGAAGGAAATAGACCAAAAATAACTGAGATACTGCTCAGAGAACGATGTCATGTAGATTCATGATTCGAAAAAAAATCATCTTCCATAGACATAACACGCAAATAGGGAAAAATCTGACATGTCGTCTTTAATTGAAGATTTCAGTGTGATGACGTCATCAAAATGAAAAATGGTGGTGACTGATCTTGTAGAGAATTGTCTCAGCTATAACATATCAAAATTTGGAAGAAAATTGATCACCTATTACTGAAATATTAGCAAATGAATACAAAAATGATGACGTCATTTTTTCAAAATCATTTTTTTGAGTTCGTATGCAAATATGATGACGTTAGAACATGCGATCGGCAAAATTTCTGCATGAATTCCAATCTACAACTCACAGGCTTTCATAATATGTACAGAAATTGGGGGGTTTCCTCGCGTTCTGACGAGCTATGGCGGATTCTAGATAGGCATGTTTTTACCACTTTTTACATTAGAATGCCCATTGACGTGCGCACGAATTTGAAAGTTTGACGCGCGCGTACGACATTATGGAAGGTCGAGATTGACTGTAAATAGTTGGAAATTGTCAAGAATAGTGTCAGGAAGACAAAATATGCGAACAACGGCGTTTTTACGTTCTCTACGCGCTGTGTGCGCGCATAATGCGCGCACGGACGCGCACGGACAGAAAAATTCAAAATGCTTAAAATGTCCTGGACAATACTCTAATTTGATTAAAAAGTGATTTTAAGCATTTCTAAATTTTGACGCGCGCGTACGTGCGCGTCATGATGCGCGCGCGGATTTTGATGACATTTTATGTTGACCCTTGACCTGAAGTTCATGTGTGTCAATTATGGTTCATTTTGGATGACTCGTTATGAAGATATGATTGATAATGTGATTTCACAAAATGGCGCCTGGATGACGTCACGATGACCTGATGACCTTGATAATGATAGGGGCACTTGATCTGCTATGGCCTGATAATTGACGAAAATCTGAAGAAAATTGATCGAGTTGATTTTGAGAATTCACGGTCACAAGAAATAAGTTGAAAATAAAGAATAAATAATAATAATAATAATAAATAATAAAGAAAATTCTGACGAAATTAAGAGGTGATCTGTCGATACCGACAGACCACCTAATAAAGAAAATTCTGACGAAATTAAGAGGTGATCTGTCGATACCGACAGACCACCTAATAATAAAGAAAGAAAATTCTAACGAAATTAAGAGGTGATCTGTCGACGGCAGTCATCCTAATAATAGTAAGAATGTTATTAATGAAATTGTACGTAAAGCACATATTACTAGCAAAAAGTTGTAATAGATAGATCCGGAATAGGAAATGAAAATTATGCTACGTATATGGAATATAACAGAGAATGAAACAATTACTTTGAAACCAATTACAATAGGGCGGTTTACGCGATGACGTCAACACCCCTTACTTCCTAGTTACTGTTACTAACTTGGGCAAGCTTTGACCGACTCTCGCGAGCCGGATGCCCGGTCCCAACGAAACTGACAGGATATACGAGAGACTTCTGAGACATTCCTGAGTTTGGATTATTCCATATTTTCAACTACCGTATTTGATTATTAACAGAACAGACTATGACGGGAAAAACTCAAAGGTTATAAATCATTTGAGGATGTCTGTGATGATGTCATGTAATCACACTTTTCATCTCTCAATAAGAAATGCTATACCGGTATGTAGCTTCAAAATATGTGTAACAAAGTAATACATGTAGGCCTACAGTATTGACAGTATTGACAGAAAGTTGACAGTTTCCCACATTGTCCCACTAATGTCTGTGATAACAAAGGATACAAATAAGAAATTATGATGAATAACTACTTGTACATGCGATAGACACAAATACAGTATGTAGGCCTATATGTGCTATACACCCCTCCCCCCTCACTCACACTTTGTACTCATCTATTGCCTCAAACTTTTAAATACAAACTAATTTCAGTAAAAATAAAGAGTTATGAAAAGTTATAAAGCATGGATCCTGTAATTCATATATTGTAGATTTATACATATTTATTACTACGATCCACAAAATTGTGGACAGGAACATCCAGGGAAACATCAGGGGGGACATTCGGCGGAACATTTTGCATGTCTTGAATTTCTTCTATTTGAACTGCTTGATGGCTCTTTGGACTCGGAGGCAGAGCTAGAGGCGGAGTTTCCAACAACCGCTTTCGGTCAGAGGTTTTGTGGCAATTTGTCGCGCGCTCAAGCTCGGTGACTGCAGCTGGAATGGGGGGGGATGTTCGATTGTTGGGCCGTTTCCTCCCTCAAAATGCTTGGAACAGATGTAGGTATCCTTGGTGATTCGGTCTATTCTAAAGTCCTTTCGACCACAAATTTTCATCCAGGTTGTACATTTGTCCAAATATGTCTTTGGTTTCGGGAAAGGGATGAAAAACACCGCCAGCATTTCGGGCCTTTTCCCAAAATATCGTGAATCGCTGTTGCACGTTCCATAACACTAACAGCAATGTTTTCCTCCCATTTTGCGGAAACTGTGGAGAAAAATCCTCTTTTGGCGTACTCTCTCAATATGTGAAATTAAACCTTGATTTAGATCTACGGTGTGCGATGTGATGTACAATTGATTTTCTTTCAAGTATTGATGAGATAAGCTTTGATGCGACGCACTCTATCGGTACTCTTCACGTACTTCTATAGATGGGACTAATAGAGTAGCCCCCAGCAGTCGACGTCGACAGTTCCTTTGCCCGAGGTTGCGGGCCGTGTGCAAAATTAAATGTCTGTGCATATACTAAGTAAACCGCCCTATTAAAGATTACCAATGCAAATTACTATTCAACTTAAACATACTAGTACTCATAAGCATGCTTTAAATGAATCAGTCTTGCACATTCAATGAAGATTTCAAGAGATATAGGAGACATTGAATATAGTGCATGAAAACTATAAACAGCCACTAAACAGCCTGAAAACCAATCATAGATTAAATTTAATTCACAAAAAAGGTGTTTTTCATATAGACTTAAAGAGAAGGTAAGCTTTCTCTTTCTTTTCATTTCCGTTTGGAAGTATATCATAGACATGATAGAAGAAAATATCACCTGAAAGGGATTGCTCTTGAAATGCCCTCATATTTGCAATATGACAATAAATAGTTAAAACGTTTGGACCAAGCTTTCAGGTCATATGTGCATGCATGTGTAGTCCCATATACACATTTCTGTGTGCAGTGCATGTGACTTGGCTTATAATGTTATTTTTTTCTCAAATGTCTCTCTACTGTATAAACAATTAATATTAACTTTAAGCCAGTTTACCTCGACATTAAACAAATATTACCTGAATCCAACATCAACTCAGAACACGGACATTCGAATGCATTTCAATTAAGCCGATTTTGATCAAGGGATCAAACCTATCTATTCCGACTCTTCTTTTACAAAATAAAATGTTTATTACCAAAGTTGCAGGGACTGGTCATGCTGGTAGTCCATTGATGGGGTTCTACAGCATTTAGCGTGCCTTAACTTTCATACCTGTAGATACCTGTAGGTTAGGGTCTCTTCTATTAAAACCTAAAGATATGGCGATATTTTACGCCCGAGTGAGTAAAGGCCAGTATTGTGAAAAGATGCAAAATCCAGACTTGACAAGAAAATTGGTACTTGTTCTGGCTGGTATCAGCAAAGTTCAGAGTCATGAAAAGGCTTTAATAGAAATTTTCATAATTATTTGGATCAAGAATAGACAATTGATGAAAGAATGGGTTTTGTTCTCTGTATGTACTTATACGTATCTTTTTATGCAATTAACTACTTTATTGAAGCTGATTATCTTAGTCAACCATAAAGAGAGATTAAAGGTAGTAGTTCAGATTAGTCCATTATCAATGAAACTGCGTTTTAAACAATTTGTCTTGCATTGTCATACTAGTAATCGGCTTTTTCTCATTGTACATACTGTACTTCTATAAAATCTAATTACATAGACATGTAGGGGTGCGCTCAAGTATTTTCTTCCGAGAATCACGGTTTTCAAATACGTTTAATTCAAGCATATTTTCGCCGGTCGTAATTTCAAAAATATCTGAGATCGCCATTTTGAAAAGCAGTAAGGGTTGTTTCAAAACACGGTGATGCTAGAATCGTGGATGCTGGAAATGCATGAACGCAACGGGGATCTCAAACACTTAAATGGCACCACAGTTGGCGTCTGGTTCTGGTGTACATTATGGGATAAACAATATGCAAAGGGCATGATAGAAAAAGTTGAGAGAAGGATAAACAGAAAGAATAACATAAGAAAAAAGTAAACAAGTTTGATGAAAGAAGAAAGTAAAGAAACAAGGAAACAAGGAAATGTTGAAAGGTTATCGTCATTGTTATCAGAAAACCTGATCAACACTTAAAGGACACAGTACAACATTAAAACATTTTAAATGCAACAGAATGCACATTACAAAAGAGAATGAATATTAACAGTAACGTATCGACATGAGATAAAAACTATGACATGATACAGAAAAAAGTAAAGCGAAGGAGGATGCGGGAAAAGAAACAAAGTTGGAAGAGAGGGAGGGAGAATAAAGAACAAATAGGAGAAGAAGAAAGTAATGACTTTGAAACTTGAATGAAGTATGCTCATAACATGTCAATTTGTTTCTTTCTTTGTTTCTTTCTTCCTGTTTTTTATTTTTTTATTTTTTGGTTGGGTATTTTTTTTTTTTTTAGAAGGACAAGAAGAAAAGGGAGAAAATTCAATAAAGGAAAAGTAGAAGGAAGGGGGAAGGGTGGAAAAGACATGATTACAAAATACAATATATTTATTTACTATTGAAGCGATATCTAGCTTCTACAATACCCACTTAATAATCTTTTACATTTTTCAAAATTAGTCAGATTTGTTTAATGTGTTATAAAAAGGTTTTAGGGAACAAGGCAGTGGTGACCTATTCATAATTTATTATAAATTGCATCAGAACGCGCTTATGAAGTTTGAAAGGAATCTTTTCAATCAGCAGTGGTGACCTATTCATCATTTATTATAAATTGCATCAGAACGCGCTTATGAAGTTTGAAAGGAATCTTTTCAATCAGCTACCACACGCATGGCTTATTGTGTTTTCGACTCCACGTTATGTAGAACTTGCCGTTGTATTATGTGTACAGATTTTAGGGGTGAACAATCAGCCACCAGGGCATTATTTCACGAAACTGTCTTCATGTTCGCCTACATCGCATTGAAATGTTAATTGTAATGTACGCGTTTCAATGGAATGTCTGCGAACTTGTTTTACTACGTACGGCTTCGTGAAACGATATGTCTGGCATTGAGCCCGTTGATGTCACTACATAAAGTAATGAATGTTGAGTTTTTCCTCGATGGGAATGGATTAAAGCAACAACAGATAATTCAATGTTTCATTCAAAATATGCATCTTACGTTTTAAAGGTTTTCTTTCAGATTTTCTGTACCCTGATAATCTCCTAGAAAATCCATTCATTCTTCTTGACGCTTTATGGCATAGCCATGTAGCTATTTAGCAGAGCAATAAACGCATTATAATCGGGGGGGGGGGGGGGTCATAATGCTGTTCGTAAAGTTACGCATGACTTTACGAACCACTTGAATATGAAGTGCCAGATAGGATCCCCAAAGGCAGTGGCGGATCCAGGGGGCTCTTCCGGCCCATGCCCCCCCCCCCCCCCCCTTCGGAAGAAAAGTATGCATTTTGACCATAAAGGATCTGCCCTTTTGTCGATTGTGTCCCCCCCCCCCCCCCTTTTAGAATAAAACTTTTTTTTTTTTGCTTGTCAAAAAATTATGGAAGGAAACTGGACCCCCATAACCCCCCCCCCCCCCCCCCCCGAGCAACTTTTCAAGAAGCTGGCAAGACCAAAAAGATAAGGGTCTTCCTCTTCCAAAAGTTGACAAACCTGCATTTGTGTGCCCCCCCCCCCTTATACTAAATCCTGGATCCGCACCTGCCCAAAGGTTTTCCTGATGATTTAACAAGTGTGACTGTACTTCCAATAATCTCTATTTAATTATGACAAAATATATACTTTGTATTAAAAACTTTTGTTATAATAACAACAGTAATCAACATCTGCACAGTTCAACTTTAGTTGATGCAGTTAAAAAAATGATTGAGCATTCCATTTGGCTTGTCATATTTCATTCATTCGTAAAGTCACGCGTAACTTTATGAACAGCTTTATGAAACATGGGTCACGGAACGCTCTGCGGCCCTTGTGAAACCACCCCCAGGTGCAAGATCAAACAATACCTCAAAACCAATCCCACGTTATGAACATGAATCGATAGTTACGCTGTAACATGAGGAGGCGGTATTGTAAAATCATAAAATCTATTGTGCTATAGTAAGCTAATGCCCGTAGCCATGGGCGCTTAACCTGTGTATTCTTTATGCGTATCGTCGTTGTCTGATGTCGTCAAGACATGAGTTATCAAGGGGCGTGTAATATTATGATTTTATCAGTATAATCACCAAATAAGTAATCCCTTTACGGGTTTTTGTGAGTAAAAAGCTGTATTATGCTGTATACTGCTGTACCTTTACAATAAAGTCCTGCAAAATGTCTTCTTTGAAAGCAGATGCTTTCATAATTATTAAGGGGCTATACATGATTCGTTGTGCTTTGCGTAGATCTATATTGTCAACTTACCCATTGTGATATTGAGTTCTTGCGCCTCTGCATAAAGTCCCTTAAAAAGTTGTCAGAAAGATGAGGATCTACTTATTTATTTTATCTGAAGGGATATGTGTCATCTTTATAATCACATAATAACATGTATAGGGGAAAGTCGGTGATATACTATATGAATTATGAATAATAATCATAATAATCGTTCTACTCTTACTATTAATATATTATACCGTGATTAAAAGTGATTATTTCTTTCGGTACACAACACAATTCCCCACATTGTGAACAGTGCACAGAACTCCTGGCTCTTCCATTCCAATTTAATAAGTTTTAACAAACTAATAATCAGCAACGACTAGTAGATAAATATGAAATAATAAACATATCTGATTAAAAAAAAAAACAGAACTAAAATGTTTATGATTGGTACAACGTACTATTGTCTTTCCGCTGTATCACTTTTATTGTGTGAGGGTGTGTGTGTGTGTGTGTGTGTGTGTTGAATCAAGGGGTGTGAATCATCATGATATCATTGCGCGCGTCACTACGAAAGCTAATCATGGAAAGCTAAACATGCAGGAATCATATCATCAACATTTCGCTCCAGCTTAAAATGAATGATTAATATTACTCAAGTTTTTCTGTATTTCTTTCAAAATGGACCGGTATGGAAATGAATTACTTTTCTTCTTAGGTCTTTGGATGCTATGTGCGTTGACTGTAGGCTGCATCGCAGGTGAGCTTCGATTCATTTCTCATTTATGCAGTAAGTTGGTAGGTCTTTATGCTAATAAGCAAACAAGCAAGATTAATCCAGATTCTCTAGTGGCAAAATCTTCTTCCAGAGAGATTCAAGTGAAGTCATTGATAAATATACCATTCAAAAGAGCAAATGTCACATTTTTACATTTTACAGATATAGAAAAATAAGATGTAAGTTTAGGGTGGGGGAGTCGCTTCAGAAGACAATTTTCCTCCCCTCATATCTCTTGATCAGTGTTTTTTTTTTGGGGGGGTGGCTATATGCAGTTCTTTCAAATAACCCTTCTCCTGTTGTTTGTAGCAGACTGTTATAATTCTAATGTTCTGTCGTCTTCATGCAATGTAATTTTAGGACCTCGATTATGGTCTTGTGGGAAACTAACCTAAATCTACAGTCAAGTACAATCATTCCTAGATAAATACAAATCATTTGCAAAGGGCTAAAGATGCATTTTCTTTCTTCTTTTCTTTTCTCTCACTCTCTTTTTTTTTCTTTCGTTTTTCTTTTTTTCTTTTTTTTTTTCTTTTTTTTTTTTGGGGGGGGGCATTACTTCCCCTTGTCTCGCGCAGGCTTCCTATATAGAGGATTTAAGGGGAATGCTGGCAGCCGACAATTTTGAAATGACAAATAACCGGGTAACCATCAGGTCATCATTTTCAGGCAGCGAAGTGGCGTCTTTCTTTTATATCTTATCAATTAAGAAATTAGAATGTTGCTAAACAGAGTGAGAATTCCTTTTCTCCCTCTCTTCACTCACACAAAAAGTTAGGCAGACTCTTGATTCAAGAAGGAAATTTTGTTTGATTTCATATGTTGCTAAGGCTTTGTTTGACGTTGTTCAGTGCGTGCGATGCAGTCAGGCGTTACATCTCAGTAAATGCTCGCCATGTCGATACCGTAATGCTAGGAGTCCACTGGGCCGGCGCCAGTTGGTGCCAGTTCGCGCCAAAGATTATGTGATTGGCGCGTAGTGGCTCGCTGTGGCGCCGAATTAATGTCCGCTCGGCATGTGTCGCCAAGTGGAATAAACTGGGTGCCATATGGCGTGCGCCAAATGCCACCCTGCTTGCTCCAAAATGTTGAGCCAGTTTGCGCCATTACACGGCCATTTGATTCCAAAATTCACCCTGTTGGCGCCATTCGCGCCAATAGACAGCTACTTTGCGGCACTTGGTGATTAGTTTGTGCCAAAGGTCGCCAAATTGGTTTGAACTTGCCGCCACTTGGCGCTACTTGCCGACTATATGAAAATCTTGCAAGTTGTGTGAGAAAGTCCTGCGATGCCGCCCTGCTTTTATAGGCGGCAAGTGGCGCTGAATGGCGGGCAACCAGGTGGCATTTGGCGCGAAGTATTCACCAATCGGGTGCCGTTTGGCTCGCGCCACTGGCTCGCGTCTCTACTGAGATTGCAGGCCAATACCTGGTATCCAATGGCTTAATTTCCTTGAGGATGTTGTCCAGAGATGCCTTCACCTGGTCTTCAAGGCATTCCTTGGATTTAAAGGAGATTTAATTATACAAGGAGTATAGTTATTGATTTTGTAGTTACGGGACTATGATATTAATATTTTCATTCAGTTTTTCATTTATGTTAATGAAAATTTTGCGCTTACGAGGAAGTAAAACACTCTTCCTGGAGAGACCTTCCCTAGAGCCCTTCCCTGTTGCACTGTCTTAGATGGGGTTCATTATTTGGTTCCATTCTCATTTAGAGTGCTCAGGAAGGCCATGTTAGTGATGTTTAAGTCACTTCGTGACCCTGATGCCAGGTCACCATTGATTACAGTATGTATCCTGTTAGCACCTTACACATCCCAAATTTACTTTTTATCGTGCCAATTTTCATATTTTTGATACTATCCTTGGTATGGTGGGTACAAGCCTTGATATCACTGGGCACTAAATTTATACCATATTCCCTCAATGGTACCAGCTGTATATTAAAGCGAGGGAGCAACGCCACCGAGCAGCAATTTTTTTTTTCCTTTTCACCACTCAAAGTGAAATTTCCTATGTATTTTACCCTTTTAAAAAAAAATCCAAGGGAATACAGCGACCTAGCAATAGTTTCATTTTTTTTTTTTGGGGGGGGGGGGATTGGAATTTGAAACATTCCTATTTGGGGGCACAGAATGAATGAAAACCCTTTAGAAATACATTTGAGGAATTGAGTAAGGTAATTGCAAGGCAAATTTATGATTTCTTTCGAATGTTGTACAATAGTGCTTTTTATGCGCAATTTCTTATGCATTTTTGTATTGTATTGCTCCCTCTTTTCTTTTATTAAAAATAATTAAATAAATAAATAAATAAAAATGAAAAATAAATAGAAAAAATAAATAAAACAAATAAAAAAAAACACACAGATATTTAGGACGTTCTTAACCTATTTTTAGTGTTTTGAAATGAAGTGGTAAAACGATTTATTTTCTATTTTTTATCTCGCAGGGATTTACGCCCATGGGATTAGGTGTTCATTTATGCTACCCTCATTCTCATTGTTTAGTATATATAACATAGCAAAAACGATAGGCTCTCAGAAAATATCGTTGAGGTCTGCCCTAAAAAAATGTTGGCCGAGCGATTCCACCAAGACGATGAAATAAGTCAAGGATGCTCAGTATCACATAGAAGGTTTATTCTAACTGTAAATCTAATTGAGAAAGGGGAGTATAATCAACACAAAACGGATATAACACTAGCATTGACATGAAAGTCCATTTAAGAGCAAGCTAAACTGAAGAAATACAGGGTTGGAAAAAAGTTTGGAATATTTTTTTGGCGATGAGTATGTCTGATTTTAAATGCTAGTTTCTACTATATTGTGATGAATAATTCATCCAAATCGGATTAACTGTGTTGAATGAAGTCTACTGTTCCATCTTGTACCAAAGATTACGTAATATTGTTAAACATGTTACAATGGCTGACCAATGAACCACATGTTGTCAGATTTGCTCTATTTGTGTTTGAACATCTTGTTATACATTTCTGTACTTCACGTGGAATTTTGAAAAAGCTACGTGCAGTTTGTAGTCATTTTGAGGACTTCGGTATAGCAATTAAACTGTATCTGATTATTTAACTTTTTCGTTAGACATTTGCAAAACAGCAAATATACGCTTCCGAATTCCAAGTGGACCTCTGCACTGTGTGATAAGCCTGATTTTTAATGTTGTGCTTTTAAAGTTAAAAAGGGACACATATCTTTTATTTGAACCTCAAAGAAGAACTTAAAATTACGAGGGATATGTTTAAGACAAGAAATAATTCTTGGAATAAAAATATTCCAAACTTTTTTCCAACCCTGTATATAATACATATTTGTAGAAAATGGTAAACTTTATGTGTGAATGAATTACACCTATATCAATAGTTCTTTGAGAAGGAAAATAAAGGATAATCAAATTGCAACATTATGAAAAGCATACATGTTTACAATCTACCTTGATTTACCACATTTTTTTTTATGGTGTCATATATTCACGCATCGTTTTCTGCTTTATTTTTTTAATTTGTAATCCTATAATGGCACATCGACTTGAGTACCGTAAGTAATTTGTTATGCATTAGGAAGTCATCATACAATCTGTTATATACGATTCTTTAAAAATCTAGAATAGCTTGAGAGGATAGATATACATTAAAGGGATACGCCACCAGGCGGTCGTGGGGAAAGTCACGATTGTGTTATCCCCATTCACTCGTACACAAAGTCTGTGCGTCGAACGCGTCCGTCGGACTGTTGGGATTACATTCCGGACTCCACGAAGCTGACCGAATCTCGCACGAGAGCTCAAGCTCGGGGCAACGGCATGATCAGGAAACGATCATGGTGCCCTCTTGCGGCATAAAAACGTTCAAATCTGCGATTGAGTATCCCTTTAACTCGACAATTGTTAATTCGAGGGGTATCTTCCTTCTTGTAGATGGGTATCACTTTGGCAATTTTCATTTTACTTGGGAAAAACCGGTACTTATTGATAAGTTAACGATATGGGTGAGCGAGGAGGCAATATCTAAAATTATTTTCTTTAGGAGATTATTACTTATTTTATCACGACTTATTGAATCACTAGATTTAAGTGAGTTGACTATTTGAATTATTTTCGAGGGAACAAAATACAGCTCTTTTAGAAAGTGCTTAAAATATACCTGTGTACGCGCTACTTTGGAGGTTTGTTCCGGTGCAATGTTAACAAAATAAGAGGCATTCACTATATCTTTTGGTTGATCATATCACCACGACTGAAACTATTTAGATTAGTATAATCTTTTGATCGACAAAGAATATTATTTATATCCCTTCCAGTTTTAGAAATATTACCATTTGTGTTCCCAATTTTTTTTAGTGAAGTATTCTTCTTGGATAAACAAATAACATATGCTGATTCATTACGACAGTTTTTTTTTATACCTATTTATATTATTTGAAGTAGGGTCTCAAATGCTATATAATATGTATTCCTTCATTTGTTTTTATTGATTTGAATATTCCTGATTTTACAATCGATTAATAATAAGAAGTCTTTGTAGAGCAGTAAAAATGCATATGTCCGTGGTCAAGGGAATGTAATCTATCATACATAAATGACGTTTGTCTCAAACATCGAATATGAGTAGCTAGCTGACTCTAACCTAGAATATTTGAAGTATCCCACAAATCTGAAAATGAACACTGATATGTTTGGAAATAGAAAGATGCCTTCTTCAGAAGGCACTCACCAAAGTGGTGCTCAAAAACAGATATATTCAGTGATCGAGAGAAAAACAATACAATTTAAAATAGAAAATAAAACGTTTTACCTCTCCTTCTTATTATTATTCTTCTTATATACAACTTATGCAGCTGATGATGTGCCTGATGGTGTAGTATACACCGATTTACAGAAAACAGTACAAAAAGGGGAAAGAGTTGTTCTCAAATGCAGATTTCGTGGAACGCCATTTGCAGTCTATTGGAGGAAAGGGGACGATCCAGAGACAGCGCCCAATCTGATCACGTGGTTTGGTGACCATCTGCGAACCGGCTCGTGCCTGCACAATGATACCTGTGAAATGGACGGTGATTTTTCCCTAATCATCAAAAATATCCTGATAGAAGACCAAGGAAGATATATCTGTAGAGTTGCGAACTACAAGGGTATTCTCATTCACAATATTACGGATATGGAAGTAATGGGTAAGAATAGTTTACAAACAAAATTACATTTTCTGTGAAAAGAGATATTTTTTCTTTTATGTGATTGTGCTTATTTCTTACAAAAGTTATTTACATCTTTGAATATCCATTGAGCATCAAATTAAAATATATTCAAGTTGACTATTTATAACTTTATTTTTTTCTTTATCTTTTTCTTCCATCTTCTTACTCTTCTTGCAAGAGAATTATCGAAAGTGTCACTGAATGTCTTGGGAGAGACTTTGTTTCCATAGCTATTTGATTATCCTTATACCATTTCGTGTTGTCGTTCTCAGTAACGTTATATATGTCCCTTTTACCCTGTTTACGTGTCAATGTTTATATATGTCCTGTTATTGCTTGGGTATCTACAGCTGTGTATTCCTACAAATCACGAATGCTATGTTTATGTTTTCACTTAATGTGATACATTGTTACATGTATCGGTATATAATTATACGACATAAACCCAAATATGCCTTTGTTCTTGCCTGATATGCATTATATACACTTGAAATATGTTGTGATATATATGAAATATTGTATTATATTTGCGTACACCAAGTCTCATACACACTTACCCTCTCATGATGAGTTTATGTAACATTTTCCCCTTTACTGCAATGAGTGATGACGATTTTAATTCAGCCTTTCGAACAAGCTTTCAAACCGTCGATCACCCGGGAAATGCGGGCCCAGATGATTACGATGAGCGTATTGTGAAAGCTATGAATGCAAACTCACTTAATTTTGACTACACAACTAATGATGATACAATATTAGCATATACAAAAGATTCAAAACATTATACTGAGAATATGTTCTTTGAAGAGATCCGAAACAAATTATTGTGTGAATTATGCATTTCCACTTGATTACACGTAGTATGAAAAAAAAACTTCGAAAGACTGAATATTTTTCTGCAACAAATCCAATGTGAATGTTCTGTATAGGAATAACTGAAACATGGTTTTGCGGTTCTCCACTCTCATTATACTCTTTACCCGGATATAACTTGGTTACGGAGAGTAGAAAGGAAAATAGAGGTGGTGGACTAGCGTTGTATATTTTAAATGACTTCGAATATGAGATAAAACATGAACAAAATATCATGAATGATATACTAGAAACGTTATTTGTATAAATCTATATTCCTGATAAACAGAATATCATTATTGGTGTAGCATACAGACCTACGCAATCTAATTCTGCTGATTTTCTCACTGAAATGCAAACTATATTGTCTAACCGTATATTTGTTTCTAAGTCATGCATTTTAATGGGAGACTTCAACGCTGATTTTTGCAATATGATTCTTGTGCGTTTGTTATGGACTTTTTGAATGCTATGAACTCGTTTTCGGTTTTTTTTTGACTTGTAACAAAACCAACAAGAACCACTGAACATTCCAAAGCGTTAATAGACAACATTTTTTTGCAGCGTGCATCCCCTCCAGAAGCGGTTTATTCTTACAGACTTTTTTGACCTCTTTTCAATATTTACTCTAATTTCCATGTCAAATAAAGATTTATCTAATTCACATAATGGGGCTTGTTCTCGTAAAATCACCACAAAAACATAAACCGATTTTAAAATAATTGTTTTTTAGCAACTTTTGACTGGTCGGAAGTCTTAAACGAAGAGGAGGTAAACGAATCTTAAATTTTATGGATACACTATTGTTGTTATATAAAAAAATAATTCCTATACAAAAACGCACACGTTCGAATTACAAAAGAACACCGCGCATGCCCTGGGTCATTTCGTCACTATTGAAGTCAATTAATAGGGAAAAAAAGGTTGTTCTATAAATACAAATCATATCCTACAAATATAAACCGCATTGTACCCAATTTACTGCTTGTCATTCAGACATAAAGAATGTACTTATAATGTACTTAATGTACGTAAATTATAAAGAATGTACTTAATACCTCCTTGATTTCAAAGCATATCTCAAAAGTCAAGCATTGTGGGACCATTATATAGAAGAAGAGAAATGCATTGCTGAAACATTTAATGATTATTTTTCTCATATCGGTCCGAATCTAGCACGTTCTAATCCAAATGGCCCCCAAGTCTTATAGTGATTTTCTGAGGTTTCCTATCCCATCTTCATTATTTACCAACCCACGAAAAAGAATTTATCGACATTGCTAATAACTTTTAAAAAATAAGAAAAGCCCTGGGATCGATAATATAACAAATAAACTGCACAAAAATATTATCAGTGAAATCATGTTCCTTTAACGCATATTTTAACATGTCAATCTTTAAATGGTGTTGTTCCAGGAAAAATGAAGATGGCCAAAGTGATACCGATCTTTAAAAAAGGAGATACACAAGAATGTATGTAAGAATTACAGACCCATTTCCCTACTTACAGCATTTTCGAAAATTCAAGAAAGACTCCTATATAATCGGGCAATAGATATATTTCACGCAGTGCCGAATTCTATCTGATTGTCAATTTGGATTTCGTGAAAGACATACCACTTCACATGATATTCTTCATTTTATCAATAATATTGCGTCTGCTACTGACAATCATTGTCATGCAGTTGGTTTATTTTTGGACTTCTCCAAGGCCTTCCACACTATAAACCATGATATTCTCTTTCATAGTTATTTCATTATGGTGTTAGGGAGAAGGCCTTTGAGTGGTTCAAAGTTATCTCACAAATAGAACACAATTTGTTTCACTAAATAGAGTAGAGTAAAAAAAGCCCACAAAAAACACTTAATTGCGGAATTCCTCAAGGGAGCATTCTTGGCACCATAATTTTTATCATATATGTAAATGATATTTAATATTCATCTCGCTTATTGTCATTTATTTTGTACGCATATAATTCAAGTGGTTTTTTTTTTCACAAGAACCCTCAAACCCTTCTTGAGGTTGTTAACTCTGAGTAGCAATGTATTTGTGAATGGATATTTTGCTATTTAGCAAATCTATTTTAGCTCTGCCTGGTAATATTTCATTGAATAATGTTCAGATAAGTAGAGTTCAATCAAATAACTTCCTAGGACATTTTATTTATTAAAAATGACCTGGAAAATACATACAAATCATATTTGCTCGATATTATCTAGAAATACTGGTATAATGTACAAACTGATGTGAATGTTTCCATCCCAAAGTAGACCCCTATGTATATGTTATATTCCACTTTATTGCTACCGTATATAAACTAGAAAGGGGTCGTCAAAGGCGGCAGACCCATGCCTTAGCGGCGCTACAGATTAGTTGCATTCTTTCCCTAACCGATTCTTTCCTGTCACTATATTTTATATTTTATATTTTTCTTCTTTTTTATCGCAATAAAGACTTCCGGATTTGGCATAATCTACTATTTAATACATGCATGTAAAATATTATCGTTACTTATTGTTATTATTATGTAATTTGGCACAATGATACTGCGTGTGAATATATTTGTTTGTGTATTTTACCTTGATTATTGTGAAAAATGTTATTTTGAAAAAGGAAGTAATAAAATATTCTTAAAAACAAAAAAAAAATATCCGAACTGAAGTTCCTATAACCGATCATCACGAAAATCTAATCGATTCTTTCCTGTTTAGTTTTGGGCGGAAGAATTTTGAAGGGAGGGGCCACATGAGTTAAATTCTTTCGTTTAGCTGGAGTGAAGTATTTAGATTCCTTCATTCATTCAGGCTAGCGAAAGATCCTTTCAATCACTAATATCTGTACCATCTGTCTCAAACAGAATGCCAATAAAAAGGTATCAGTGGACGGGGATTTTGAACTTGTTACATTTACATATCTATTAAAAAAAGTCAGTGATAGCTGTACAGTCAACAGGGTGAACAGTCGGTCGGATGTAGCGGGGGTCATATATTTATGCAAATACTATGCCGTTTAAATTGAGTTTGTAGAGTGCTCCTCTATTAAGCTACATTAAAGGGAGTGGCAAGTCGTAATCCATGGGCCTGACCAGTTGGCCTGACTCGGGGAAATTCGGATAAAATCAGGTCCAATCGTGCGCTACCGAAGGAATGTTATTGCCCGATTCCTCGCGCGATCGTTAACTCGAATCCCCCCATACGCAACCGACCAATGAGATTCAAATACTGGAATAAAGAACGCGCGATCTTGTTTACTCAAATTTGGGTCAATGTGCGAACTTTTATTAGCTGCGCACGATAAATTGAAGTCGCTTTGAACTTTGATCCAGAGAAAGGAGCAGCCAACTGTAAAAGCGCCCATAGATTGCGACTTGTCGCTTCCCTTTAATATGTAAATAGGACTCTCAGCACCCCATGTCTTTCCGACACACAAACTTAGAGAAATGTATACTGCAAAAGGCGAAAGTTTAAAAAAGGGGGTCCAGTCAC
Organism: Heliocidaris erythrogramma; assembly: GCA_025617745.1. Taxonomy (NCBI): domain Eukaryota; kingdom Metazoa; phylum Echinodermata; class Echinoidea; order Camarodonta; family Echinometridae; genus Heliocidaris; species Heliocidaris erythrogramma. The sequence goes on along the minus strand of CM046854.1, from coordinate 50,483,734 downwards.
TCGTTTTTATGCTAGCAGCGCCCTCAGGTGGCGGAAAAACTAAAAAACTAGCAAAACTCGTAAGAACTGGCTGAGAACCTGTGCTGGAAGGGGATGGGTTCGTAATAACTCTGCTGTATATTTAAAATCCATGCCAGATTCCTAAATTTTTCAAGATTTGTAGAGAATTACATACATTATTAGGAGAAAGTTTAAAAAAGGGGGGTCCATGCACTCGTTTTTGTGCTAGCAGCGCCCTCAGTTGGCGGAAAAAGTCAAAAACTCGCAAAACTAGTGAAAACTGTGCATGGCTGGCTGGGAACCTGTGTTGGAAGGGGATGGGTTCGTAATAACTCTGCTGTATATTTAAAATCCATGCCAGATTCGTAAATTTTTCCACATTTGTAGAGAATTGTATACTGCAGAAGGAGAAAGTTTTAAAAAGGGGGGTCCATGCACTCGTTTTTGTGCTAGCAGCAACTTTAGGTGGCGGAAAAAGTCAAAAACTCGCAAAACTAGTGAAAACTGTGCATGGCAGGCTGGGAACCTGTGTTGGAAGGGGATGGGTTCGTAATAACCCTACTGTACATTCAAAATCCATGCCAGATTCGTAATTTTTTGAAGATTTGTAGAGAATTACATACCTTATTAGGAGAAAGTTTAAAAAAGGGGGGTCCATGCACTCGTTTTTGTGCTAGAAGCAACTTTAGGTGGCGGAAAAAGTCAAAAACTCGCAAAACTAGTGAAAAACTGTGCATGGCAGGGTGGGAACCTGTCTAGGAAGGGGGAGGGATCGAAATAACCCTACGGTACATTCAAAATCCATGCCAGATTCGTAAATTTTTCAAGATTTGTAGAGGATTACATACGTTATTAGGAGAAAGTTTTAAAAAGGGGGGTCCATGCACTCGTTTTTGTGCTAGCAGCGCCCTCAGATGGCGGAAAAAGTCAAAAACTCGCAAAACTAGTGAAAACTGTGCATGGCTGGCTGGGAACCTGTGTCGGAAGGGGATGGGTTCGTAATAACTCTACTGTATATTTAAAATCCATGCCAGATTCCTAAATTTTTCAAGATTTGTAGAGAATTACATACCTTATTAGGAGAAAGTTTAAAAAAGGGGGGTCCATGCACTCGTTTTTGTGCTAGCAGCGCCCTCAGTTGGCGGAAAAAGTCAAAAACTCGCAAAACTAGTGAAAACTGTGCATGGCAGGGTAGGAACCTGTGTCGGAAGGGGATGGGTTCGTAATAACCCTACTGTACATTCAAAATCCATGCCAGATTCGTAATTTTTTCAAGATTTGTAGAGAATTACATACCTTATTAGGAGAAAGTTTTAAAAAGGGGGTCCATGCACTCGTTTTTGTGCTAGCAGCAACTTTAGGTGGCGGAAAAAGTCAAAAACTCGCAAAACTAGTGAAAACTGTGCATGGCAGGCTGGGAACCTGTGTTGGAAGGGGATGGGTTCGTAATAACCCTACTGTATATTTAAAATCCATGCCAGATTCCTAAATTTTTCAAGATTTGTAGAGAATTACATACCTTATTAGGAGAAAGTTTAAAAAAGGGGGGTCCATGCACTCGTTTTTGTGCTAGCAGCGCCCTCAGTTGGCGGAAAAAGTCAAAAATTTGCAAAACTAGTGAAAACTGTGCATGGCTGGCTGGGAACCTGTGTTGGAAGGGGATGGGTTCGTAATAACTCTACTGTATATTTAAAATCCATGCCAGATTCCTAAATTTTTCAAGATTTGTAGAGAATTACATACCTTATTAGGAGAAAGTTTAAAAAAGGGGGGTCCATGCACTCGTTTTTGTGCTAGCAGCGCCCTCAGTTGGCGGAAAAAGTCAAAAACTCGCAAAACTAGTGAAAACTGTGCATGGCTGGCTGGGAACCTGTGTCGGAAGGGGATGGGTTCGTAATAACTCTACTGTATATTTAAAATCCATGCCAGATTCCTAAATTTTTCAAGATTTGTAGAGAATTACATACCTTATTAGGAGAAAGTTTAAAAAAGGGGGGTCCATGCACTCGTTTTTGTGCTAGCAGCGCCCTCAGTTGGCGGAAAAAGTCAAAAACTCGCAAAACTAGTGAAAACTGTGCATGGCTGGGTAGGAACCTGTGTCGGAAGGGGATGGGTTCGTAATAACTCTACTGTACATTTAAAATCCATGCCAGATTCGTAAATTTTTCAAGATTTGTAGAGAATTACATACCTTATTAGGAGAAAGTTTTAAAAAGGGGGGTCCATGCACTCGTTTTTGTGCTAGAAGCAACTTTAGGTGGCGGAAAAAGTCAAAAACTCGCAAAACTAGTGAAAACTGTGCATGGCAGGGTGGGAACCTGTCTAGGAAGGGGGAGGGATCGAAATAACCCTACGGTACATTCAAAATCCATGCCAGATTCGTAAATTTTTCAAGATTTGTAGAGAATTACATACCTTATTAGGAGAAAGTTTAAAACAGGGGGTCTATGCACTCGTTTTTGTGCTAGAAGCAACTTTAGGTGGCGGAAAAAGTAAAAAACTCGCAAAACTAGTGAAAACTGTGCAGGGTGGGAACCTGTTTAGGAAGGGGGAGGGATCGAAATAACCCTACGGTACATTCAAAATCCATGTCATTTTCACCAAAGTTTCCAGATTTGTAGAGAGAAGTATACTTCTCTCTACAAATGTCGAAGAGTCTTAAACTTTCAAATTATCGTTGCCTGTTATCAGACCTGTCACCATGTAACTGATATTTTTTTTAATATACATTCACGACCATAGGCACCGGAAGGGCGGGGAGGGGGTGGGCAGAGGGGGCATTTCCCCCAGTAATCATTCAAAAAGGGGGACCCCCTCTCCCGGATCCCCTCGGAAGAACAAATTACATCTTAACTGATTTCGCATTACAACCATGACAAGGATGACTTGTATAATAAGCTGCCTTGTCAGTAATAATGCAAACCTTCAGTATTTAAATTTTTAACAAATCGCACTCTGTCTCCACGGGACCTACTATATTGATAGACGCAATGTTTCTTAACATTTAGAAACCCTGTCTATTGTATATTTTCCCCTCTACCCACCCCCCCCCCCCTCCCCAACACACACACGCAAGACAACAAAACTTGCAGTATTGCATCACCTTTCTAGTGCTCCAAAAGGCGAGGTTTCACCATCACATGGTCGCTCCGCTCCCTTACATGCAGATATATAGCAGCAAGTTTTCTGAAGTATTAATACTGTCTACCACCAGTGGCGACAAAAGCGAAGTGGCAGATTTTTCCTACTATTAAAGGAGGAGGCGGATAGGGGTATAACGAATAATTTTCTAGTGATGCGAAATGCAAGGTTTCAACACGCAATAATCTTAATTTTCCTGTTTGCAATAATCTGTTCCGTCCCATCAGAGGGGCCCCTGGCAAGACAAGAAATATTATTTTAAGTTAAACAATGTAAGAACAACATTTACTTTGCCAACGTTTGTTCTAATATAAAATTCCTCTACATTCTCTTTTTTCGCTCAGTCGCTATACTCCCTCTCACATTAATGGCAACATTGATTATTGACTTTACAATATATCTTCTATATTACAAGGCCCCGAAGCGCATGGGTGTGGTAGGTGCTTTTCTGTGCCTAAAAAGAAGGGAAAATGTCGTTATTATTCTCCTCCTCATTATGACATCAATCATTTTGCAGTTTACTAATAGAAACATTTTTGTGCTCTAAAATACATAGTTTCAACATTGAATAATCCACATCTAAATCGATACTTACGATCTCTCGCATTTAAATAAATGCAGTGTTTATTAACACGTATGTGTGGGGCAGGGGCTTTCCTCTTTTTGTTCCCACCCTATTGCAAGATTGTTATCTACTTTATAAAGTTATATATATATATATATATATATATACAACATATATAACACAAGGGTCCCAAGTCCTTGTGTTGCCATAAAGCCATTATGGTAATAGCCGGGAGGGCGCATTGTTATACATAATTTGTATATATATATATATATAACTATATTTGATGTTATGTAAGTCACAATTCTAAGTAAGATGTGACCTGCCTGTGTGTGTAAAGTTTCTCTTGAATGCAAATATCAATACATGTATTATGAAAGCAACTTTTTCGCTCGGTCGCTACGCCCCCTCACCAAGTAGTCATACGAAGAAAAAATGTCATATATACTGCTGAAATTCTGTTCTATTAAAACTGTTCCGTCTTAAGAAAAGAAAAAAAAATGTTTAATGATTCTCTAATATGCTTTGAAACATTATCTTGGTGGCTGAGTTCCAATATTCTCCTAAGGATTTTTAGCATGAATAGCCCATAGGCGTACGAGGCGGGGCTGCAGCGCCCCCGCATATTTATAATAAAATAATTTTGCAAGGTACCCGAATATCCTCATATTTTGGTAGCGAGTTGCCTTAGTATCCTCATATTCAGGCAGCGAGGTATAGCAAAATGTTTTCAAAGTTTTGTACACAAAATGTAGAAACAAAATAACCACATTTCTGGTGTAAGGAGGGATATTGAAAAACAATGGATGATTACAGTGCTTCAAATATTGTAGGACTGTGTTCCCCGCCCCCCCCCCCCAAAAAAAAACCTTCTGGCACGCCTGTTCACGACTATTACAAACATAAATGTCACGGTAACGACATAACCTGCAATGTCTATATTCTACGTACGAAGAGTGAATTAACAGTTCATGCGACAGTCAAACGCACACTTTTGAACCAGTGTATAAAAAAGAAGGAAATTGTTAGTCGTTTAATACGTGACATTTTACTCATAATTCTATTTGCTCATGTCTTTGACTGTAGGGATAATGATCATTAGACATAATGGCATAGACCCCCTGTTCTTAATTAGTGCCGACCATGGGCCACTTGCGGCCCGCGAGACGATTTCATGCGGCCCGCCAAATTATCTAATTTGAAAAAAAAAAAGTTTTTTTTCTTAAGTTTTAAGTAATATCCTAACTATCGGTATGATTACAGGTGTAATTTTTTTTCTCACTCGCTTCGCTCGCTCGCAATTAGCATATCATAATTATCTGTTCCCTGTCCTACCAAGGAGTCCTACCACGGATAATTTGAAAAATATATTAGTCAAACCAAAGAAAAATAAGGATAATAATATTATTTATGATACCGGGATGTGTATTATGAAATTCTTCCTCATTCCTTAGTTTCGGGTGTATGCGGAGGCGTATGAGACCTGGGATGGGGGCTGCAGCCCCCTCCCGAGAATATCAAAATTACCTGCCATTAGGGCACCCGCCTCCTCATTTACGGGCAGTGGAATGATCTCGTACTTTTTATATCTTTTCTGAATCAGCACATTTTGATGACGAAATTACATTTCACGGCTCTAATGTGTCAATTTCTTTGGATTGCTCGCTTTGCTCATACATTTTTGTATGTATGTGTAATACTCAGTGGCCCGCGACGTAATTTCGAGAATATTTCTGGCCATGCACCTGACAAAATAATTAAGAACCCAGTTCATAGACAAATGATTCTTTGGCATATAATTATTTGAATTTCTTTCTCCAGCTCTCTTTTTGTGTTAAATTTAGTGTACAAAAAAAAAATGGGAGTTAGATGATCATGACTATGAATTCCAAAGGACATCTATCTTTATTATTTTTTTCCCTATACGACTCCCGGATACGACTAACTTTGCCTATAGAAAATTCATAAGGGGGCATCAAATGTTATCTTTCAGCTCAAGCTAGTTAATATTTGGTATATTTTTCGCAGGTACAGAATATTATTGATTTCATCTATATTTACCGGGTTCTTCTTACTGCGCACACTTGCATACCCATTATTAAGCATTGTGTTAAATGTGCGTATACATTGTCTTAACTGCGCGCAATACTCTCCCGGTGTTGTGATGACGTAACACAACCAGCCAGGATGCGCAGCTGAGGTGCGCACAAACATAACTAGGGAACGTCCTGAACAGACCATGAGGCCCATTTAGGCGGAATTTGAGGGAAAGAGCCATGTCGCATTTTTTCTTTCTTTCAGTTTGCGTATACGGGCCTAATCGGGGAGAAAGTATTTCAATAAAAATTTTGCGTAATAGTGGAAAAATTCCTTTCAACTATACTGTCCTAAAGACCTCAGCCTGACCGAATTTTGAAATATACCCTTTATTCATCCACGGGGAGCTATATATTTTCTGAACAAATTGAAACCAACTTTATGAGATTCCGTTTCCTGTGGAATGAGTAACAGCGTCCCGAATGTTGAGCCCCGTTGGTTTTTCTGACGAGGGCCCCGTCTCTGAGGAACGCTACTTTGCGGGGGTGAAAATTTGATGACGACATATCGTGTAGACGCACTCGAAGCTGTATACATGACATGTCGTCACACGTTTAGCGACCCCCTGCAGTTTCCTCTGTTGTTACGCCATAGGGAGGGGGCGGACCAAAAAAAATTATCTTTTTTATTTTTTACTGATAAACGGAGACGAAAATTTATGAATACCCAGGGTAATTATATTCTTTGTTTACTAAGCTTTACGTCAATTGGGTCAGGCTGGGGTCTTTAAATAAACTGACAGTACTTTAAGGCATCCATTTAGACGTTTTGTTCTTGTAATAATTTGTATGTTTTCAAGTTAAAAAAAAATAGGGCATAGAATTTAAATTTCAGGTCAGGGTGAATATTTTATCATGCGATTAAGAAGTACAGTCTGGGCGGAATTTGAGGGGAGGGGCCACTTAGTGTGCTTTTTTTCCAGCACGCGTACTGACCAAATTAGTCAGTTAGGGTTTTGATTCTTGATATTTGTATAGTTATTCAGGCAAGTGAGAACTCAATTCAATAAAGGAGAATAGCCGAGGAAGTGTAGATTCGTAATTACGAATCTACGAGGCGTAGCCGAGTAGATTGGGAATAGCGAATCTACACTTCCAAGGCTGTTCTCTGACTTAAACCATTGCTATGACGTCAATCTATTCAATAAAGTGTAGATTATTTTTACGAATGTACTGTTATCGGTACCAATTGTTTAAGTCGGAGAATAGCCGAGGGAGCGTAGATTCGTAATTCCGAATCTACGAGGCGTAGCCGAGTAGATTGGGAATAGCGAATCTACACTTCCAAGTACATTCGTAAAAATAATCTACACTTTATTGAATAGATTGACGTCATAGCAATGGTTTAAATTGTTGGGATTAGCTGCAGGTAATAGAACTTCAGATGTTCCTGTAACGTCTTTAAAATTTTGTCTTAAGGAATTGGAAAGTTCACATTGTATGGCTTACACTGAAATTCCTGTTTTTGCTCCTCCGATTGGCCAAACTGACAATAACCATGATTAGGGTAGGTGCAGGTAATATGGGGCTGCAGGTAATATGGGACCCTGAGCTGAGGTTCACAGTAAAAGCCACAGCAACCATACATATTTTGTCAATTTCACTGAGCTGGAAGCCTAAGCATTGCATTATTCTTGGCATAGGACTGGTCTGCAGGTTTACTTTTCTTCAGACGATCTATAAATTATATAATTTTAAGTCAACATATTCATTAAAGGTTCTTAAAATGTGAAATCATCTTACAGTTAATGACTTTTATACATTTTAAAGTAAATACCAGACATAATAGAGTCGTTTTAATGTGAACCTAATGTCTTTAATTAATGGTCCCATATTACCTGCACTGCAGGTAATATGGGACTATTGGTGATGATGTCATAATTTGCATATAATGGACAGGGGGCTGGTGATAATTTTGTTTTCTTTACATTAAAAGTTAGACTAGTCGTTACTGATTCATGGGAACAAAGTATATTCTGTGTGTCTTTATTTGTCTTTATGCAAATTATGCAAATGAGCTTAAGGGTCCCATATTACCTGCACCTACCCTATGTCTAGTTTGTACGGAATTTTGAAAGGAATGCTCTGAGTAGTTCTTTAGTTTCCTTTGTCCTAAAGTAGACAGATAAAGGCATTCCTGTATTTTGCAGAAGACAGTGTTCTGATTAATCACTGACACATTGGTCATGCATTCTGGATATCCCTGCAAGGGGTGAATAGCCTGCATTATGATTAGGGTTAGGGTTAGGGAGAGAATTTAAGATTTTCATGTAATATGTTCATTAACATTATGAGGTACGAATTTTGGAAGCTCATACAGTTAGCTTGGTGTATATATGCAAATTGTATTTTTCAAAGCATTAATTGTGGTTTTGTAAGATTTGCATCGACTTTCAAGCTAGTGTAATCTGTGTTCATGTGTTGTGGGGTATTTTTTTTTAATAATACTGGTGATTATGATTAATTGTCGTTTCAAGAAAGAAATTTGCATGCTAATATATATAATTTCAGGTTTCATTGCAAGGTGTAAACAGCTGTCATGAGTTTTGAATCTGATTTAACCATTACCGATCTAATTATTTTGTAAACAGGTTCACTGTTAATGGCTTTGTCGTATTTTTTTATTCTCAATATAACATTTTGTAAATATGAAGTATAGTTGTTTGAAGTGTACTTTCTCCTTTTGGTTACATGTGTATTGTAAGTGATATACTCATGCATCATCTTGGTTTAAATCAATCGTGAAGCGGCCAAGCTTATAACTTTAAAATTTCTTTTTCTTCCTTCTTTTGCTGGATTGTTCTTAATGGAGGAAGAAGGGTCCTGTAAATCGAGGTCAATTTTCCCTTTGTTTTTTTTTTCTGGGAGAAGGGTCCGGGAATTCGAAGTCATGTTTCCCCCCTCTCTTTCTTCCTGACAATGAAGGGCTTACTGCTTGGGGATGGGAGGGAAGGAGGTTTAGGTTTTGGAATGGAGGGGTGGGAAGTTCTACTTGTGTGGGGGTAACGAAACACATGGAATGCATTAGTAGGAATGAAAGGGTCTTTGACTTTAATTGTTATCGCTATCCAAAGAAACAGAGTGCAAAGGAAAGTGCTTTTTATGCTGCACGTCTGGCTCTCCATATAGCAGCTCAATGGTATAAGAGAACGCTTGGTTCAGCTTTACCACTTTTACCACTTTTACCACTTTTACCACTTTTTTTTTTTTTTTTTTTTTTTAGTTAGAGTGAGTGCACTTGTACAGGTTGCCCCTCATTGCTCCCTCTTTGTACCGGTTTTTATGTTGATTTTCATCAATATTTGCTTTTCATCTGTATGATATTGGATTGTGTATATGCCAGGGATCATGCTGGACAATAATTGTGATAATTGAATGTTTCTTTTGGATTCTGTACAAGTTCTTCTTATTTCATGGACTTGCATGCACCTGTCGGTTTTGACCAGCCATACTACGTACTACATGCATTGTTGGTGTTACTACATATCACACTGCTCTTCACCTCAGTAAAGGATTATCTGCCTGTGTGAAAGGATACCCTTCTTTTCATTGCTACTGCCAGTGTGAATGGGACAATGGCCTTGTTGAGGTATTTAACCCTACTTACCATAGCTCTCTTTGTACCATGGTCATTGATGAATCAATGGAATGACTCATCTTGTACTCTCTATTCACCTCAACATTTATGTTACAAAGCTTTCTCCAATACTATAAATTAAAAGTACTGAAATACTTTGGGACGCATATTCCATACTGCCAGAACTGTACTTCTACTTTCCAGCTATCCCTGATATCTTGTGGAGATGTTGAACCTAACCCAGGTCCTACCCCTGGAAAAAGTAGACAAAAGCTATATTTGCCACCAAAGGATCAGTGCTTGCCTAATCAAGCCGGCCATCAGTACTGTGGTCCTACCCATCTATGCAACAATTCTCAGAAGTTATTACTTGATTATGACGTCTGGAATAGGATTCACAGTTTAGAAATCGCACGCAAATGAAAAACCCATCGAGGTTCAAAGGGACGTTCAAGGAAATATAACATAATGCCTTGTAGCAACTTCATGAATGTTGAACACGAACATGACCCGCTCACTGAAACAGTTATTACTGTTAGTGACCCAGTGAAACAGCAGATCCTGTTGATCGTCCGCCCCCGCATTCTTAATTCGAAAAAGAGAACTGAAAGAAGGAGTATTAAGGTACTACTCACCCCTCAACCAGAAAAGCTACCTGACCATTCTATGCAGCCCCTGCTACCTACCATCTTCTTAACTAATGCTCGTTCCCTTAACAACAAAATGGATGAATTTGAACTTACCATCAAACACAATACAGTTGATCTTGCAGTGGTTACAGAAACTTGGCTTAATGATTCTTCTCTAGGAGCTGCCGATATCTCTGGCTATCAGCGACACTGCAAAAATAGATCTGACAAACGTGGTGGTGGTGTAGCCATCTTTGATCTTGGAAAAAGCGGAAGCAGTATCAGAAACATCTATGTTGGTGTTGTCTACTACCCTCCTGCAGCACCATATAGCGCACAACTTTTAGAGCATATTCAACATGTCATCGACCATATTCGAACCATAGATGTCTCTGCAGTCATCATTCTCCTCGGAGACTTTAATGATCTTCAGACCGAATCCTTAACAAGTGATTTGGACCTCACACAGATTATACAGTTTCCTACCCGTAAAGATGCAATCCTGGACAAAGTTTTCACCAACTCAGCTAGCCTCTTAAACCCACCAAGTAGACTCGCCCCCCCCCCCCCTTGGAAACAGCGACCATCTTGTTGAAGCCAATTCATGAACTAGTTAGAAAGAACCAAAGTAATATACTTACCCGCCCTCTCAAAGACTCTTCCATTAGAGAATTTGGTCAATGGATTGTTAACCATGCTTGGGATGATGTATATTCTCAGTTGTCAAGCAATGATGCTATCAGTGTTTTCAATAGTGTACTGAATAGTGCTTACATAGACCATTTTCCCCTATCTAAGTCTGTGCTCAACAATAAAGACAAACCTTGGATGACGTGTAAAATCAAGCAACTCTTAAAGGATAGGGAAAGAGCTCATCAAAAGAATGACCATACTAAATGGGCTTCTTTGCGTAATCAGGTACAATCAGAAATCGGTAAAGCTAAAGCTAATTATTACAACCAAACTATACAGGATTTGAAGAGTTGCCAACCAGCGAAGTGGCATAAACACATTAAGAAACTATGTAAACTAGGTAATAAGAGAGTTGCTATACCCGGTGCTGACAACGATCCAGTTGGTACAGCATCAGCCATGAATACCCACTTTGCGACAATATGCAATCAATTACCACCTCTAGATCTTAACTTACTCCCGGCATACCTACCTGCGAATTCCCCTCCACCTACCATCTATCGGGGGCAAATTTTGTCTGTTCTGAGAAAACTAAAAACCAATAAATCAGTTCATCGCAATGACTTACCTACTCGCCTAGTCAAGGAGTTTGCTGTGGAACTCGCAGAACCTTTGACATACCTTTTCAATAAATGCTTACTGGAAGGCATTTTCCCAAAGGACTGGAAAACATCGTCCATCACTCCCGTACCGAAGGACAAAGAAATAAGCTCTTTCGACCAGCTAAGGCCTATATCCCTCACCCCGTTGTTCTCGAGAGTACTTGAATCATTTATCGCAAAGTGGGTAGTGGAGGATATATCGAACCATGTTGATAAGGAACAATTTGGGAATGTCAAGTGTTGTTCAACTACACACTACCTTGTCTACTTGCTCAAGTTTGTGTTGGAAGGCCTTGATAAACCTGGCCATTATGCCTATCTTACTACCATTGACTTTACTAAGGCGTTTGATAGGGTAAATCTTTCAGTTGTAGTCAAGAAACTCATCTTGTTAGGTGTACGCAGATCGATCATCCCAATTATTTACAGCTTCCTAACTGCACGCACTCAGAGTACCAAAGTCCCTAATTACTACTCTCCCCTACTAGAGGTATCCTGTGGAGTACCACATGGTACCAAGTTGGGTCCGGTTTTGCTTCTGATTCTTGTTAGTGATGCTGTGAATGATTGCGAGAATCGATGTAAATACGTTGATGATTTAACACTTGGAGAAATTGTTAAGCGTAATGCTGTACCTACATTGCAATCTGTATTAGATCGTCTTTCAATATGGTGTAATGATAACGACGTGCTCCCCAAACCAATCCAAATGTAACCTCATGACCATATCATTTTTAAGGAACTTAAACCCCAGGACCGACTTCCAGCTTAACTCAACCAAACTCAATGTCGTTCAAAATCTCAAACTACTCGGAATCACAATTCAGAATGATCTAAAATGGAACTTACATATCTCAGATATTGTGTCAAAAGCATCCAGAAGATGGTACACACTATGTATCCTTAGGAAATCTAAGGCAAGCCTGGTGGATATGGTAACTGTCTACACTACGTACATATAAGACCCATACTCGAATATTGTTCCCCTGTTTGGCACACCTTAATTACCATAAATGAGAATAATAAATTGGAATTTGTTCAAAAGCGGGCCCTCAAAATAATTGTAGGGTATAACGTGACTTATGCCAATGCCCTTGCCATAACTAAACTCACTACTCTATCTGATAGAAGAGATTCCCTTTTGCTAAGCTTTGGACAAAAAACAAAAACTCTGATCACCACAGACACCTTCTTCCCGTCCTTAGATGTAATTCAAATTTAAAACAGCTTCGTAACATGACTGGCTTTCCTACAATTAAATGCAATACAGAACGATATCGAAAATCCACCATCCCTCACCTTGCCAGAATCTTGAAATAACCCCCCCCCCCCCCCCCCCACGCTTGCATTCCAAACATTTTCACTTCTCAGATTCCATACCTAGATGCAATGACTCATTTTACATGGTTATGGCTTTCTAACTTGGTTATATTTATGTATTGCTCCCAAATCTTCTCCTTTCTATCTCCCTCCTTCTTTCTCTTCCCTTTTCTTTCCTATTATTGACTTTTTCTTTCTTTCTCTCACTTTTCACACTTGTTATCTTATTATTTGTGTAGCGTAAATCTTTGTATTTTCGTTTTGCTTCCAATTATGTATCTTTTTATATATTTGATGCGATTTTATTGTATATATGCACATATATATCTGATTGTAAATGGGCCCCTTCAGCTCCTGGTCAAGCATCATATACCACAATAAATAAATAAATAAATAAAGTACGAATGTTAATTGTAAACTATGTTCGCTTAATGTAAGAGGAATTAGGGAAAGTACTAAAAGGGGTGGGGTTTTTTCATGGTGCAGAGAAAGGGGTGACGTTATTTTTCTTCAAGAAACGTTTAGTTCAAAGGATACAGAGGACAGGTGGAGCTCAATGTGGGATGGGTTATGCTTTTATAGTCACGGTTCTGTTCACAGTAGAGGCGTTCTTATTTTAATAAAAGATTCAGTGGACTTCAAACTCATAAAAATAGAGAGGGATGATAGTGGGCGTTTTATAATAATAGACTGTGAAATTCAAGGGTATAGAATTGTCTTATGTAATGTTTACTTTCCCACGAGAGATAAAGAGAAAAAAACAAATAGAAATGATTCAGGACTTACGGAAGCGGTTTAACAGAATTAACGACAAAAATCATATTATAATAGGAAGGGATTTCAATTTGATTTTGAATAATAATTTAGACTATAGCGGAAGGGTACTGCAAACTATCAGTAAATTTAGTAAAGTAACTGAGTTCATGGAAGAGTTTCATTTATCAAATATATGGCGAGAAAGAAATCCCTTGAAAAAACGATACACTTATACAAAACAAAATTCATTTATGCAGAGTCGATTAGACTATTGTCTAATGTCTGAAAATATGCAAGGATTGGTTACAAAGTGTGAGATAGTTCATTCATTAGCACCTGACCACTCAGCAATACTTTTGACTCTTTATGACAAAACAGAAAACAATATAGGGCAAAAATCAAAAGGATCTTATTGGAAATTCAACAACAGCCTTTGCACAAACGTAGATTTTGTTAAACAGTTGAAAGAAGAGATAATTAATTTGGAAAAAGATTTACAACTAGAAATTGAAGACAAGAGAGTCCTATGGGACTTTATGAAAATGAAAATAAGAAGTTTTACACAAGCTTTTTCAAAGAAATTAGCTGTAGAAAGAAAACAAAAAAGAGAGCTCCTTGACAAAGAAGTAGCGGATTTAGAAATTAGTCTTGCTGAAGAAGTTACAGAAAGAAAATTGGAAGCATTAAAAAAGAAAAAGGAAGAGTTAGTAGCTTGTTATAATTACATTAATGAAGGGATAAAAATACGTTCTAGGGCAACTTGGTATGAAAGTGGGGAAAGGGACACAAGATATTTTAGTCAATTGCTACAAACAAATAAAAGAAAGTGTGTCATAAAGAATTTAGTAACTGAGAATGGTCAAATGATTGATAAAGAGAGGGAAGTTCTGAATTTGATTAAGATATTTTATTCAAAACTTTACTCTAAAGAGATAAATGAAGGCATAAATGCATCAGACACAGATTTTTTCAAAAATCTTTATCTTTATCAAGGGAGAGTAAACAAAATTGTGAAGGAGGAATATTAGAAGGGGAATGTTATGCAGTGCTAAAAGGAATGAAACAAAATAAGTCACCTGGAAATGATGGACTAACAGTCGAATTTTATATTACATTCTGGGCAGAAATAAAAGATATGTTATTAGGGGCCTTAAATGATGATTTTAAGTCAGGTGAACTATCAGCTTCACAGAAACAAGCAGTAGTCATTCTGATTGCCAAAGATGGGAAAGATCCGCATTTACTAAAAAAATATCGGCCAATATCTTTATTAAATATTGATTATAAAATTGTTTCAAAAGTAATAGCTACAAGAATAAAAGGAGTTTTGGAAAATATAATTTCAACAGATCAAATAGGGTTTATGAACGGTAGAACTATAGGAGAAGCGATTCGAATAATAGACGATGTGATTTTCCACACGTCTCAATATAAATTGCCAGGGTATTTAATTGCAGTGGACTTTCAAAAGGCATTTGATTCGGTGTCACATGTTTTTTTAAATAAAGTATTATGCTCTTATAACTTCGGCCCGGAATTTCGCAGATGGGTGGAAGTTCTATACAAAAATGCACAAAGTTGTATTTTTAATGGAGGGATGTCGACGGGGTATTTTGAAGTACAAAGATGCGTAAGACAGTGAGATCCCCTTTCTCCTTATTTATTTATCTTATGTATAGAAATATTAGCCCATAATATAAGACATGATAGGGAAATCAAAGGTATTTGTTTCGGAAAGGACGAGGTGAAGCAAGTCATGTATGCGGATGACATGACCCTCTTTGTTCAAGATAAAGTTTCCATTTTAAGAGTAATTAGATTATTAGAGAATTTCAGAATACTTTCCGGACTTCAAATTAACAAGGAGAAAACACAAATTCTTTTGTTGGGATCCTTGCTTTGGAAGTCTTATGGAATGCCCCTAGGTCAAAAAGTTGATTTTGTAAAAATATTAGGTGTGGTATTTTCCTTAGATATAGAAGTAAAAGAAAGTTTGAACTACAAGGAGATATTGAGTAAAATTAAAAAGCTGTTTGGTTGGTGGAAGCAAAGGGACCTAACAATGATGGGGAAAATACAGTTATGGAAGTTGTTTGTATATTCTAAATTTATTTATGCAGCATCCCTCACACCGGTCCCAAAATGGGTTTTTGAAGATTTAGATAAGATAACTTTTGAATTTTTGTGGAGAGGAAGAAATAAAATTCATAAAAACACAATGTATTTAGATTACCATTTCGGAGGTCTAAAAATGATGAATTTTGAATTACTGATTAAAGCCCAGAGGGTTATGTGGGTCAAGAAACTTATGGAAAAAAATGATATGAAATGGAAGCAGTATTTTAATTATGTTACACAACATTTAGGATGAAATCTCATTTTCTCATGTGATTATTTATTGGGTCTATTGAACGTAATGCTGCCAAAATTTTATACTGATATATTGGAAGTATGGATGGAAACTAGAAACTTCCGAACGAATTGTGAACCATACAAAGGAAATGAAATAATTTTTAATAATAAATTCATAAGAATCAAAGGGAAGTGTATATTTGATAAAAATCTATCTGACAAAAGAATATTTCGAGTAAAACATATAATGGATCATAATGGGAATTTACGATTATACTCATACTTTAAAGTAGCTATCCAAAGAAAATCACAAATATGGCAATTAATGTATCACTAGAAACTGGGAAGCTTACAGATGGCAATCGTATCAGTTTTATGTCAACTGCGTATATGATGATTATAAAAACAACACAAATAAAAGCTCTTCTCAGCATCTGGAATATCCGAGGATTCGCCAGAAATATAGCGAAGTTTTGATGTCGTCACACTAGGGAACAATCATGCTTAAGCAGACGACGTCCTATAATGAATAAACGTAACTGCAATGCAATTATTTATCAAATTATAAAGAGTTTGGTACATTTAAACATGACCTTATTTCACACCATTCTAAAAGGGAAAGTGAACCGATTCTGATAACTAAAACCGTTTGATAGTAAATACACAGAAGAAGGGTCAATGATCAATGAAATAAACCCCACTTTCAAATTGAAAAGCCCTCCGAATAATATCACAGATTGTATTCGTTCCCTCTTGAAACGCCGAACATGCCCCGGTGTAAGCAGCTGAAAATACAATGGCGTCTTATTTTGTTTCAAGTGACTGATTCCTTTATTTTTTTAACGCTGCATTTTTCATCAAAATAATACCATACACGAAGTTAAGAGTGAGGCAACAGACTAACATTAAGACTGACGCTAGTCAAGTAAGAGAAATAAGTGAAGAGGAGATGACAAAACAGGCACTGAAAAATGTGTAAGATGTTATGGGAGATCGTCTGCTTAGACAGGACTGGTCCTTCGTGTGTCGTCACACATCTCAGCAGCGTTCAAGGAGCTCTTCAGCTGCTATATGGGGGCTGTATTTTACCGTTTTATAATTGATAATAATCATTAATTCAAATGTTTCCAAGCGTTGAATTTGGATAACCTTGTTTAATTTATGCCATCTATGCAATAATAAGTATTAAGCCAATATTTATTTTGATGGAATTTTCTTGCAATGTGATCTTTAAACATCGAGGGTTAAACGTAAAGGATTTTGAATTGATACAGATGATTTATAAGATGCTTCCATTTAGCTGGAAAAGAAACATGAATAAAGATGGCGATACTGTTCCTGATGATAGGGGTATTTCTTTTCTAATCGGTAACAAAAAGGTATCAATAGCTAATATTAATTCAAAACAAATCTATAGGGAATTTCTCTCCAAGAAATCGGCCGCTCCCAGTGTTTTCACAAGAATAAGATGTAATTATGGACTTGCAGATAAAGATATAGAAATCCTTTTTAAAAGACCAAGACAGTGTACACTCAATAGCCGACTTAGGGAGTTCCAATTCAAATTGTTGCACGGTATTATTTACACAAATCAACATTTACATTTATTCGGAATGGTTGATTCAAATTTATGTACCATCTGTAAAAAAAGAAGAGGAGACTTACCGTCATTTATTTTTTGAATGCTAAAGAGTGAGATTAATATGGAGAAACTGTAATAATATTTTAAACTTCATATCTCTGATTAATTTAAGTTGGAAAGAAATATTATTTGGGATAATATTACGGGAACAAGGAAAAGAACAATTGGTTAATCATTTTGTAATTCTAGTAAAATGCTTAGTTTTTAGGGGAAGGGAAAAAACGTCAGAAATAAATATCGATAAAATAAAATGCACGTTTAGAGAAGAAGAAAGAGAGGAAAGAAAATTGGCAGTATTAGGAAGAAATAAATATCCCTTACATTTAAGAAAATGGGAAAATTTGGAAAAATTGGGGGAGAGCTAGATGGAGAGCTGGATATGGAACAAAGTACAAGGTTTGAACCTTTAGGTTAAACTTTTCACTTTCAGTTATTTTCATACTTTCTATAATGTAGTAGAATAGTAAAAGCTTTTTATCCCCACACAGGTAGAACTTCAAGGGATGGGTGGGGATGAGGAAAGGGGGGAAGGGGAGGGGAGAAGGAAGGGGTTGGGGGATTAGGGATGAAGGACCTTGTTTGTCAGGTGGTTAGAGAGGAGGGAACTGAGGGGGGGGGGGGGGGTGGGAGTCGAGGGTGAAGTGGGAAGTTTTAATAAAATGATTACGCAGGGCTTCAATTTGTATATTCTGTTTAGTGTATTTTGGAAAGATTTGTCTTTTTTTAATTATTTTTTTTTTCTGTATTGATAGATTGACACTTGAAAAGTATATTATGTTTGAGAGGACATGTTTGTAAAAATATACATATATAATATGAGGTGGCATTGTATTTGTAAATGTTTTAATGAAATATTGAAGTTTTATATGTATTTCAATTTGTTGAAAAATTGAAGTTTTATATGTATTTTATTTTGTTGAACAATTGAAGTTTTATATGTATTTCATTTTGTTGAAAAATTGAAGTTTTATATGTATTTCATTTTGTTGAAAAATTGAAGTTTTATATGTATTTCATTTTGTTGAAAAATTGAAGTTCTTGAAAAATAAAAACTATTGAATACAAAAAAAAAATATTTCCGAACTGAAACTTAAAGGTCACACAGAATTTGCAGGGTCAACCTATCATCGCCAAAATCTAATCGATTCTTTCTTGTCACTATCCGAACATTCCCTGAAAATTTGGTTCAAATCCGTTAACCTGTTCTCTAGTTATCTTGTACACAAACAAACAAACAAATAAACAAACATACGGAGCCCTTTACATAACCCTGCCGATTTTATCGGCGTGGGTAATTATGGTATTCTTACCTGGGGTAATTCGACGAAACTCGCATACACGGGCTCACACGGGCCCTCTCTTCTTTGAAAGGCGTATTCTGAAAGTTCACGATATTTTTAGTCTTCCTTAATGTTTTAACTGAACAATAAAGATTTACCTCAGGCACTCAGTTATATGTTTACAAAAAACAACCAACTGCATAACTATCCTACGCGTCAAGTATTTTCATACAATTTTCCTAAATCCAGGGTGGTATTCTGAGATTTATTTTAACTTGATTTTAGTGAAATAATTTTAATTGTCATAACAAAATGTACGCTTAGGCCAAAACAAAAAAATGTTGTACTGGCGTAACGGGCCTCTGAAAAATAGGGTAGGTCGGTCGGGATTTTTTTTTTTTTTTTTTTTTTTTTACGACAGTGTAGTACATACATAATACACGCAGCTAGTTCTGTCCTCAGCACTTCCGGGTTTTTTGATCGCGATCGCGATCGCAAAGGCAGCACGATACGCGATATCGATAGTCAAAAAAAAAAAACCTAGGGTCGGCGACATTTTTAGGGTCGGGCGGGTTACGCCAATACAACTATTTTTTATTTTGGCCTTATGGCGCATTATAGGTTTATGACTGCGCAAAAGTGGCTGTGTACGCGGAATTCATCTGCGCAAACAGCTGCAGATCCCCTTCTAATTTAGTTTATTTAGTTTATTAGTCTATCCCTCAGTGTCTTGTAAAGTACCCGTGCGCACCCGTTCTCGTAAATTAGGGAGCTTACGAAACGGGACGGGAGAACAACAGGACGGGAGCGTCTTGTTTGTCAAATAAAGGTACCAAAAAGTGGACGGCGACGCACTGCAGTGTTCACGCCCTCAATCGTGAATTATACAACAACAATATGGCTTCCCGTCCCCACCACAGAACTCCTAAATACGTCTTTAGGAGTTATGTGGTCCCCACTTTAGACCGGACGCTATTTTGCTCGAGAACCGGAGAGATACTCCGAGTCGCGCATGCGCACACCAATTTTTCCCTCGACTCCCCGTCTTCAAAGGCTCCCGTCATGTCCTGAAATCGTAAGCTCGTTTTTGCGTCCTTGGGGACGGGAAGCGATTGTGGTCGTGAACACTGCAGTGCGTCGCCGTCTACTTTTTCGTAACTTGATAGAAAAACAAGACGGGAGAATGCGAGGACCGTCACGGTCGGTTAAGCTCCCTAATCTTTGTCTTCGTTCTGTAATGTTTTCCTTTTCCTTTTCAGTTCCTCCCTTCCTATAGTTTCCTTTCCCTTTCTTTCTTTTCCTCCTTCCTTCATTCTACTATTATTTTCTACTACATGTCTGTAAAGTATTTATTAACTGGGGCCCATCCACAACAAGCCTAGCTTCCCTTTAGGCCCCTCCCACTATTATATATATATATATACATGAACGTAAATCTTGGAATTACATGTACTCTCTATATTTTCAAATTCTTTCATTATTATGACATATCTGTTCTTGAATTACGGAATCGATTTCTATTATTCCAGAATGTATTCGAATATGCATAATTTGTATTTTTATTGATTTGTGTGGAAAATAATCTAAACTGAAACTGCAAATTAGTAATCTTCAATTAAATCAGATAACCAGACAGGTTAATGTTAGAATATTTTTAAATATGTCCCTTGATATATTCATAATCGCATTTTATTGTTGTTCAATCTTCGTGGCGGTTAAAATGGTGGCGTCCAAATTATACATTAATGACATAGATATACATGTACAATCTGACTCGTAATTATTGCTTTATAAGTTTGACTATTAAGAATTTTTTTTTAGTTCCAGTGATTCTCCTTCCAATGGATTCTATGTCCCATCAGAATTTCAGGCTTGGGCAATTGTACAGTTGTCGTTAGGAATAGGATTAGGTTCAGGTTCCCGTAGGACAGATGGAACTCCCGACACGTAATGTATGGCGGACAGAATTCATTTTTTCGGGTTTCAGCCATGTTGCGCCATAATTTGACCAATCGTGATTCGGGCCCGTCCCATGGCCAAGTGATTAAGCAATGGCATTTCCAGCTAACCTTTCCCAAAAAATTAAAGATAGTCATGAGCACCATTATTCCCTCATTTTCATTTCTTAAAATCTTGTAATTTATTTTTGAAAAGTCGCCAAAGTTGCAGTATGCTCTCTTTCTCCCCGATTCATGTTTACCCTCTCTCTCTCTCTCTCTCTTTCTTCCCTGCAGTTTCTCCTAGGGAGCCATGTCCAATCATCAATGATTGCCAAGATTCTCCTCTATTAAAAAGAAAAAGCTTCAATCCTGAGCGAAGTTGCACCATTTTAACTCTGAACACAGTCAACCTAACCTGTTCTGCCTTTGGATTCTACCCTAACTTAGACCTTTATTTTGTACACGGCGCTGAAAATGTCCCTGCCATAGGAACAGTTGAAGAGACGAACGACGATATCACGAAGAACAAATACATTACCATTCAGACTTCCCCCAGCGACATTCCGTACGTCTGTGTGGCGTCGGGTAGTTACATCAACGTACAACATATGCAGCAAGATACATTCATACGACTTGCGACTGCTTTTGTGAAATTGGATACACCATTTGATAGGAATGATGCCAGTGTCTACAAATCCGGTACAGGCTCAAAGTTCTTGGCAGAGTTTTTTACCTTTAAACAAAATGCATTGTTAAAACATTTTAGATGATCTTTTAAGGTAGAGGTTCGCATGGTGGTACTGATAACGTTGAGAAGGCTTACGATTCACATGTGGTTAGTCCTGAAAAGGACTGTTGAGTAAGAAAAAGAAAGTGGAGAAAGTTAAGAGGAGAAGAAATGGAAAGGCGGGATAGAAAGTAAGAGAATGTAGAATAATCTTTCTTGAAAGTGTGAAGTCATTATTTTTTTTTTCATTTTTTATTATTCACGTCATTATTATTTCATCGTTATCGGCAGTATCATTAGCATAATTTTTAATTACATCATTATTAATCCTTAACGATAATTGGGGAATTTTCTTTCAATATAACAAAAACAGTATCTACATTTATTTTGAGTGACTATGAAAACAACCCATAGACAAATTTTATGCCCGAAATAAATCGTGAAAGACTTTAATCACATCATTGTAAACTCATTGTCAGAAGAGAATATGCATCATCTCAATTCTTCACTCACATCTTTCTCAAGGATTCTCTTCCATTTATTTGCGAGAGTGTGTGGGTGTGTTGAAGCTGCGTTTACGGGAGGCAAGTGCCTATGTGCGTGGAAGAGACATTATGAAATGTACGTGATGAATTGTGCTGGGATTTATAACTAAGGGCAATTCTACATGAGAAGGGCAAGATCAGCTAATTTTAGATTTATATTAATAAAGATATCTTTAATTGTTCCTAATAGCAAAATCCTTAAATTAAAAGAAAGTGAAAAAACTTTTCCCCCAGCTCATTCGGAATTTGCACAATGTATGTTTGAAGTTACATGACATTTATTTTCTGTTTACTAAATATTTTGGGCAATGTAATGATTATGATGAAATAAATACATTGTTCAATTTGTGTCTCATGCATTAACTTTCATTATAATCGTGTTTGTGTAAGCAACTCGAGTTCCAAGGTATGAGACATATATCAAACCATTATTTTCAGGAAGCATGTTTAAAATCTACTACAATATGGGTGTAATTCCGTTACCGTAAATGGGTATAAGTTTTCCTCCTAGCTTTAAGAGTGAATATTTTGGGGAAACTGAAAATTCTCTGATTTCAGCTTGTACCTTAAAACTTCCAATAACAATTATTTGAATATCTTTTTTCTGTTTTGGCCAAATTTGTGGTAACAGAATTACATGGTAACGGAATTACCATCATGCAAAAAAGGTTAAAATGTGATTGAGAAGTTGGAACATGTGTTTTATGCATATATGGTATGGAGTTCTGGCGTGTCATTAATTGCAAAAAAGAGGCATCTAGTATGAATGATAAATGTGTATGTTTACATCACTTAGCATATGGTTATAGAATGGAGGATTTTTTTCAGTTTTAGACAACGTCGATTTTATTAAAAAAAAGATCCCAATTTATTATGAAACACTGTTTGGATTTGTTTGTTTGTTTGTTTTGGTCTTGGTATATGTCGGTGTGAATATTCAGCTGCTATTCATTTATTGATCATTCTGTCATTAGAGTTCCTGTCAAAAAATTGCAAACTCTTTTGAATTTTCTTTTATTTATATTCTGGCATACATTAATATAGAATAGACATTTTTTAAAAGCTGGCTTAAGCTTCACAGATAAATAGGTATTCTATGTTATTTTCGCATACATGTAAGATATAAAATGCCATTTACCATACTATCACCCAATAAAACATGTTTGCTGTTTGACTTTTGCATGTCAACCCTTCACAGTCCCTTTAAAGGTTCTCCTTTTGATGGTTTAGAGAGGTTAGGTGACTTACCTGCAAATCTATCTTTTTAAAGATTTTAATTATTAGAGAAACACCTTCATAAATCTTCATATGCGAAGAATAGCCAATTAAATAATGAATGAGTTAGTATTGATATTAAATATTACGTAATTCCATTACCATAGCTATTATGCCAATTTGTAATATGGCATATTGTTTTAATAAGCATGATTGTTTATTTATGCTGATGATTAAATGCCTGCAACTCAGCTGACAAAATTAAACACAAATATACCAAGCAGTTGCTGCTTACCTCAACTAAAACTTTGTAATCTTACCCATTTCCAGTGTATTCACAGATACATTTTTCATAATGGCCTTATGGTACTTATTTTAATATCTTTTTTTTTCACTTGAGACTGCTGATAAAAAAATATCAACATTAGAGTTTACAGGTGATTGAAGAACCTTTAGTTTTCTTAGTAAATTTCAAAAGATGTAATTCCGTTACCGATTACTTACCTCGGAAAAAGAGCAAATATCTGTCATGTTATTTTTCAATCTCTTCCTATCACAATTACGTTGAATAAACAGTTAGCTGAATCAAACATGAATCTGGAATAATTGGCTTGTACATTAAAGAGGATATTGAATTGAGATGAGAGATTTTAAAATGCCACCATTTTCTGGTAATTCCGTTACCACGTTATGTATACCAGAATATAATCAATTTAAGTGAGAAAAAAAAAATTGGGTATGAAAGAGTTCAGGTGAAAGAATGAGCACTTCTAAAGATATTGGTAGGAAGGGGACCTAGGTACAAGATTAGTGCACAAACTAAAAAAATTTGAGCAAAAAATCTCTTATTTGTAATTCCGTTCAGTGGAATTGCCGCTAAATTACTACTAATCGTATTTTACTAATCGTTCTCACAGAGGCATTTTGATCCTTACATTCGCAGGTTTAACAGCTGTCTGTATATGTTCCATATTCATCAATATACTGATAGCGGTGGCTTTTATGTGGAGGAGACGTCGTCAGAGGAAACTAAGTAAATTTATAAGTACCTGATACACAAATCTTAAAATTATTTTCAGCCTGAACAGAATGAGTAAAAAACCCAACGTTCCGGTTTACCTCTGGCTGTTCCTTATTACAGGTTATTACATAATTATGTCAAATCCTTTTTTATTTCTTCAATCAAAATTTCTTTGACGATCAAAAAAAAAAGGTTTTTCACATTTTCAGGTGCTTAAAGTCTGTCTAAAAGGGGAACAAGTGTCTTGAGTACTTAAGATATGCTAGATGGATTAAAATGCCCCCTGCATCCCCTCCTCTTGTTCCACCGCTGGGTTTGTCACGCCACCATAAAAATATTAACTATAACGATAGTTTTAACTCAAAGTCCAATTATTTTGCAGAATTCTCTAGAAGGAACAAATCGATGGAGACTGAGTTGCCTGACGAATCAACGGCGTTGATTGGTTCATCGATCGCCATGAAATCATCTATGTCAGGGTAAGGACATTATCATGATTATTGAAAGTGTTCTTCAGTACAGAAGTGGAAGAACCCGCCAGACATGCCAGATCACTTAAGCATTAATATTTGAATTGGTGCTTGTTAAAGTTTTATTATAAACGATAGATAGGATGCAATACTAAGATTGTTGAGAAATGTCTGGTTTCACAAAACCTGATCACCGTGGTCACCTATTCTCTTGCTTTTCAGGACCCCAAGGAAGAACAGTAATGTTCTATAAACAATGCTGAATTGATCTTTCCCCCGATTTGAACTGTTATCTATATGCATGTTTCTCTATCGTTGTATTTTATATAGGTTTGTGCATTGTTATCTGATTTCGGAAATAGAAACAAACAAACAGCCTTCTACATCAAGAGCTGGGAAGTTGTTTTTTTATAAAAGCCAAATCCACATTAAACATTTTGAGGCAAAATCATTCAAATGATAAGAAAGATTCCCTTCATCTACTTGAATTTATTTTTGTCACAAGCTTTCCTTTGTTTCCTCTGTTGATATATAATGATTATTATGATAAATATGATTTTTGTTTTATTCCAACACCAATTTGGCTATGCCTTGGTCCATTTTTAGATTTGAAGATTGATATACTTTTAAGAGAAATGAACTATGCAAACTTTATCATGCTTTGTTTTTATTTTTGCAACTTTTACTTTGGCACCTTGGAATAGATCAAGGAATGTGCTCATTCATGCGTAAAAGTTCACCTTGTTCACCTACCAGGTTGAAAGACAATAGAATTTCCTTATCATTTGATATATGATTTATTGATTTTATTGAAGTCTTCTGTGAAAGAATCTGAACTTGAAAAAGTGTTTACTTTCTTTTGGTGCTGGTTATTTTTATATATACGATATATATATAGCGACAGAGGTGTGGATGTGTGTACTGTTCAGTTGAACCATGTTAAATTTAGATAAGTGCAGAGATAATGATGGGACGGAATGAAACAGGTCTCTTGGTTAATTTACAAGCTTTCGGCTCCTGGCCTTCTTCAAGTGTATTTGCTGACTTTTAAGGTCCAAGCAAATATATAGTTTCAATTTCACATTAGGTGAAAACAGAAATCTAAACAAAAACTAAAAGAATTTAAACATATGATGATACATATATTTGCTTCGACCTTAAAAGTCAGCAAATAAACTTGAAGAAATTGGCGGTACTCCAAACCTGTCATATCTTTTTAGAACGCCATAACAAACCAGTCTATGGGCTGCGAAAAAATGACAAAATTAAATTTTGAGAAAATGTACTTCCTGATCTCCAAGCACCTTCCTTTATTAAATAGTTTGTAATGATTGCTATATCATAATGTTGTACAGACGGACAATATTTTTTATGGCGTCTTGATGCCCCCCCCCCCCCCCAACAAGTATATGAGATTAATATAATTTGTCCTCACATTCGTCTAGCATAGAAGCAGCGTTAAAAATATCTATCTACAGACCCGTGACTCTAAAGTGAACACGATATTGGTCTTCTGTCTATATTTAGTCTACTATGGTATCCTCTTACTTACAAATTTAGATTAGTACGTCGCAATAGCATCCTCGAGGGTTTTTTTTTTCTCAATTTTATAGATTTTAAAATAGCATTAAACTGGCAAAATTTGAACCGCGCCACCTTACAGTAACTGCTAAATTGAGATTATAATTAATATTTTTGAAAATTAATTGCATTTTATTTTGAATTTTGACTAACAGCTGTTTGGAAAATAGGCACATTTTATATTTCAAACTATTATTTTTGATGTTGCACATAAGGAAAATTGCCTACATATGCATTCTAAGCATCTACAAACTAGAAAGGGGCACGATGGGAAATTATTACAGGCACAGACACTTTTCAAATCCTGTTGAAAGATGGTGCCATTAGGAGCTTCAATTTACTGTTACTTTAAAATGAAAATGCTATAAGTAGAAGTAGCCCAATTTTTCATGTAAACGGGCTGTGTGTATCATTAGTTTTAATTTTCGTTGCCATTTTTACATTTTGGAACACTTTGGATAATTGACGATAAATCCGACTGATTGTGAAAAAGACTATGTTTTTTTTAGCTGATGAGTTTCGATATCATTGAGTTGTCGTTTATCATGCCTTTGTGAATCAGTTTGTCAGGTCCATGACATTTCCGTAGATCGCTGACAAGAGTTATGGCTACCATGGAGTTTATTTGATGAAACGACCCCCTGTTGCTGTATTTGAATATACGAATTTATGACTTATACTACGGAATTGTTTTCCTCCTCCTCCCATTATGTAAATACAATTAGTCATCACTGGCATACTGGTGGGGGAGTAAAGAAAAGAAAACAGAAAGAAAGAAAGAAAGAAAAAAAACCTTCTTCTACCATTCTCTATAAATCACATGCCTCTTTTCCAAGATTTTAATAGCCTTTTAGAAAAATGTTCTACATGAAATGAATGGAAAATCATCTCGCCCGTTCGCTCCGCTCCCTCATTCAATACACTCAAACTTTAAATTAAAGGAAATCTATAAACTGGTATTAGGCAGAGAGGAATTTTCCCCCGAAATAGAAATTCGCAATATTAAACTGTCTTAATGACGATTTAAGAGAAGAAAATTATTTGAGTTTTTTGTCATTATGTCTTTTATTGACAGTTTTAATCATAATATAGTTGTTATGGGCGATTTTAATTGTAATATTCTAAAAGAAAATCTCTTACATAGTGATACTAAGAGAATGATGCAGATACATGATTAATTACATAAATTGCACGACTAGTACCCGTGTTACTAATATTTCATCTAGTCTAATTGATCTGATGGTTACGAACAGGATTGCTCCAGTAAAGTCATCAGGGGTCGTTTCATCAAATCAACTCTATGGCAGTCATAAGTTTGTCGGCGATCTACGGAAATGTCATGGACTTGAAAAAACAGTTTCACGAAAACATGATAAACGACAACTCAATGATATCGATATCCATCGGCTAAAAAAAACATCTGTCTATATCACAGTCCATTGGATTTATCGTCAATTACCCAAACAGACTTCGAGGCTCAGTTTTCCCCAAACTGTTTCAAAATGTCAAAAATGGCAGCGAAAATTAATCCTGATGATACAAACATCCCGTTTACATGAAAAGATGTGTTACTTATGGCATCTTAGAATTTATAAAATGGAGAAAACTCGGGGATGTTTTAGCGATGTACGAATCTAGATTTGTAAATAAGAGGATACCGTAATTGACTAATTATGGAAAGAATACCCAAATCGTGTACACTTTAAAGAAAATGATTAAATTAAGATATTTTATGACCCAATTTTATAATATTCATTTATGAACAATAAATTTAATATTATTTATATCAAAGCATTGCGTGAAAGGGGAAAATATAGGGAAAGTACCTACATGATAAATCGTCGTCGTTTACATTGGTATGTATTATGCAGACTGTTCCGTTTTCGACGCTTTTTCTATGGTAGACCGATGTGGGTATATTCAATATTAATCACATTTACTTGTCGGGGGTTCAAGAAGTCATTAAAACATATTGTTCGTCTGTAACATATTATACTAAAAACATGTAATAACTAAAGTCTGGCATGTGATGGCGTTCTAAAAAGATATGACAGGTCTGAAACACCGACAAGTCACTTGTCCGTGAAGTTGTCGCTGGTTTTGGCTTTGTGAAACAGTTAGCGGACAAGTTGAGCGACAGCGTCGAGATGTCGCTGATCTTGTCGTCATGACGGCTTGATGAAACGACCCGCTGGCGTTAAAGTGATCATTCAATGAATTATGTTGTTTTGGGTATTACCTTGTTACCCTTGTAGCACCTTACCTTGTTAGCTTCAGCACATTCCTCGTATGATAACTTATAGGAAAATGAAAGGTATTGACATTTTAAATTTTTGTGAACGGCTGGAATAGCAACCTTGAGTATGTTTACTTAGCCAAAGATATTGATGAAGCTGTTCAGTTGTGGGGAAGATTATTTGATGTTAGTTGTAAACTTTATTATCCCCGCTAAGTCCAGAAGAATTAAAAAGAAGTTCTCTCCGTGGATGACTTCTGAAATTATGAATTTAATAAAAGAACGTTTTAAATCCAAAAGAAAAGTTTGGAAAAGAAAAGATGATGATACTATGAATGATTGATTTGAAAACAGCTTTCGACTGCCTTGATCCTTACTTGCTTCTAGTAAAATTACGCAATATCGGTATCTCTGAAGAATGTTTACAATGGTTCCATAATTATTTGCATAACAGGTTTATTTCAAATTCTATCGACTCAACTCTCACCTCCATTGCCCATTTCTGTTGATGTACCACAGGGTTCCATTTTGGGGCCTTTGCTATTTATTATTTTCATCAATGATATGCCTCAATATACAAACTTTGGTCCAATTCAGCTTTATGCCGACGACTCTGTTATTTATTTTTCTGATTTTGATGTTGATAGTATTCAAAATAAAGTAAATTATGACTTATCATTTATTTAATATATAAATGGATGGGCAATAATAATTTAACACTGATTGTTGATAAAACTGTATCTTTACTCATAGGCTCAAGACATATGTGAAGCAAATGCAATAAACTGAATGTAAATATCACTGATATTGCAATACAACAGTCTGATAGCGTTAAATATCTCGGATTTATTATCGACAATAAACTAAAGTGGGATGACCATACTGATAACTTATGTAAGAGGGTTGGGAACTTAGTGAAATATTTAGCTAGACTTTGCTATTCTGTTAATGAGTCAAATTTTAACTTGATTTATAAAGCCATTATACTTTTTTTTTTTAATTGATCTCTAATGCACAAATTCATTCAGTTTTAAAATGGTCGTCTCTCGAATCCACGCGTAAGAGAAATTTAAATGTATTTGTCTTTAAATCAGTCCATAATATGTTATCCTCTAGTATGAATGATATGTTTCAACTCCCTTCTCATACTTACCTTCCCCGCGGTTCTGGTAACTTTGCTCTCCCTAAGCCTAGAACAGAATACTCCCAACGAACTACTCAATATAGAAGCTCAGTCCAATATAATGCTCTTCCACATACTAAAAAATTATTACAAAATTCAGAAAGGATTTTTAAAATATTATTACAGACAATTTCTGTAGCTGATCAGGTATCTGTTTTAAATGTACGTTATTTTTTAAAACTTTCTCTCTTGTATATATTGTGTTTTTACTCCAATTCGTTTCTTTAACTATTGTAAGTTGTTAATTTTTCTTGTTAATATATATTTAAATGTTTTCTATGTCTATAGGTACCCATCTGTAAAACAGCGTTGTTATGGCAACAATGCTGAGTAGGGCCATCCCTCCGTCTTCTTTTTTAATCTATTTGTTTTCATAATTATGACTGTATTATCATTTGTTGTTTTAAATGACGGAAAATAAATACAATACAATGCAATATAAAGCTCAGACTTTAAATTACCCGTGTGAATAAAATGGGTCTTAAAAATGCAAAGTTTTATACTACGAAACGTAATATTTCCTGGCTTGTTCGCCTCGCGACTTTGCAAAATAGAATATGTAATTTGCCAAAGGTGCTGAGGAGTGCGACATTTCTTATGGTACAGCAAAATGCAAAGTTTTCCTATTTGTGGGAGTGTACCCCTCCCCCCCCCCCCCCCCCCATTTGATATGCGAATAAAATATTACGTATTGGGTTCCTGGCGCTCTAGAAAATATTTCAATTCTTACTGAATTAGCCACCTCAAAATTCTCATTACACCGCTGATTGTCGCCATGGTAATAATTATAGGATTTTTAAATAATGTTCAGTTTTTTAAAGATTTTTTTATCTTTTTGTTTTCTAGGCATACATACGACATGTCTCTTTCAGTTCCCTTCAAACTACAAAAACCTGAAACAGGCAAGAACGTTCTTGAACATTTCATCGCAAGTGGGCTGTATCCTTTCAAAGGGAAATGGGCAAACGGGAGTCTGGGCAAGAGCACTATTATTGTCTGCCATGTTCGTCAAAGAAAAGAAAAACCCAGTCTACTCTTGATGAGACACCTTATTTTCGGAGAACAGGGAGAAAACGAGATATTCGACTACATCAAGAATAAATTTATACCGGAAGATATACGAGATATAACTATATACACTAGCTTCTCACCAACAAATGAATTAGGGTTCAGGTCTAGGCTGAAGGAACTTAGAAAAGACTTACAAGTTCTCTGCTTAAGGTTTTCTGCCTTCTACATAGATATCCGTCGACCAACTTGTGTTTTAAGCAAGTGTACACGATGTCATTCACAACTAACACCAAAGGAAAGCCAGGATAATTTTCAAGAGCTTCAGGCTTTGGGTTCTAGACCCTTCGATAAGAAGGACTGGAATGATCTCATCGAACTACTGATGAGGTATGATGAACAGGATAATAACAGTTTAGAGGATCTGCATGCAGTCCGTTACGGAGAGAAGTACGGAAGATGGAGAGACTGGGGCGATGAACAAATGAAGACGGACTTCTGTACATTGGATACACTCTTAAGCATGCGGGATGATTCCTACTGGCAACTTATGAAGTCATTTTATAATGACCTCGCTCAGGGTCACCTGTAGATGACTTATGTTTGAAGTTGTCCCTGTCCACATTGGTCCAAACATGTACCTGCTATAGGTGCAAACGACTGTACAAAGGTTATCTGCATGAATGATGCTCTGTGGATATCCATGTAGATCACAACGTATAAATGTACTTGTTCGTTTAGAATAAATAACATCTTAAATTTGTTTAATATTTTAGATGCTTCATGATTTTCTTCTTTATCAGTTGGTATTAAATATTTGTCTTTTGTATATAATAAGATTCTAAATTACTTCTGTATGCTGAGGACCGTGGGTTCCTGTACTGAATTCCGAATCCCATCTTGAATAAAGAACAAATTAGTGAAGAATTTTCATTATGTGTTTATTTGATAACAGCTGATTAGCTTTCTTTGCATCTTATTTACATGATGTATGCCTGATATATATATAGTACAAATTTCAATAGTATAGATTTTGTAGATAATATAGTGGAAAAGGCATAAGCTCACGTAAAGTTTCTGACGCTCTGGTACAGATGTAAATAAATTATGAACTCGAATTCAGTACGTACACTGTATAATGTGTTTAGCTTTGACAATTTATTTTCCTTCATGTACATGAAACATGTTTATAAGTTATAGATGATTATATTACCACACTTTTACCTGTATGAAATGTTTGTAATCATGATAATCATGGGGCAAGAAAGAGTTTATATTTGTCGTACCCACAAGTCACGAACAAAATGTGGACTCTTTTTACTTTTAGTGGAATAAAGTTTCGAAACTCTCTTTTGAAATATGAAAAACTGTTTAACAAAAAATGATGATAATAGTGATAAATAAAATGAAGTATATAAAGGAAGAAAAACAAAAAAAGGGAAAACAATGTGCAACTATTGTAAATATTTTTGATTTCGCTAAGGTTTCTTAAGAACTATAACTATGTTTGGGAGATGCAGTAATAGTATTGCTAAATAACATGAACTATTGTTATCAAGGCTTCATGAAAATTATTGATTATTATCAAATTGCGCCATATCAGGTTCAGTATTATACGATTCATGTGAGCAGGTACGGATCCTGGCTAATAGAAATACATTGGGTCTTCAGCAAACAGTATAAAAGACGATAACCTAACAAAAATAATAAATATTTTGTCTCTTCAATATTAATAATAGCGGAGCATGTTTAAGAACTTTAATGGAATTTTATCTAGATGTACAGATGTTCAGTTACTAAGAATCAAGCATTGTTTTCTGTGTGATCATTTCCTCCAATACCGAGAATAGATTTAATTCAAAAGTTAAGATCTGCAATGCCAAGAGTGTGAAAATTATTAATAGGTACTTTTATAGCCATTGTCATAAGTGTAAAAGCGCCATGTAGTCTTAGCTCATTACATATATCACGCATTTTAGAAAGTTAATCATTCTTTTGTACATAATAAGATTCAAAATTACTTCCGTATGCTGAAGACAGTGGGTTCCTGTAGTGAAATACGAATTATAATTTGATGAAAGAACACTGTGCTCAGCATACGGAAGTAATCTGTCAGATTGGTGAAGAATTTTCAATGTGTGTTTATTTGATAAAAATTGGTGACCTTTCTTTAGTATTTACATTTACATGTATACCTGATATATATAAGACATAAAGAACCTTTTTTACGATAGGAAAATTGAAAATTAATGAAGAATTAAAGGTAGCATGTATACATTCAAGAAATACGGAGAAAACAAATCAGTGGTATGTCTTGGAAAAAAAACCCGAGGAGTCATCTTAAGTGTACAGTTTTTGTAGAAAATTTATGCTGATGGGGGAGCATAAGCTCACGTAAAGTTTCCGACTTTCATGTACAGATGTAAATAATGCATGAATTTGAATTCAGTACGAACACTATACATTGTGTTTAGCTTTGATGCAATGATTATTCTATTACTGTAATGCTGCCTAGAAGGGCATTCTGGGAAAGATGGATCAGAAAGAATTGAACGCAGTTCGAGTTAAGGTGTAAGATGTATCAGTTGTTCAGGTGGAGGACACGTGTCAAGAACAGTTAACCTGAAAAGGCAGATGTCCCCCCCCCCCCCCCCCCCCAATGTATATAGATCAAAGACCAAAACGATTTTATTGCATCGTGTATATATACAGTACAATTATTTTTTTCAGATGGAGATGATTACATTATCCACAGATTTTACTTGTGTATAAAATGTTTGTGATCATGTACAATAAAGAGTTTAAATTTTAAATTCAAATTGAATCAATTTAAAAACAATGAACAATTATTGCAAATATTCTGGGTTTCGCTAAGATTACTTGAGAACTATAATTATGTTTTAGAGATGCAGTAATAGCATTGCTAAATAACATGAAATATTTTTGTCAAGGTTACATGAAAGTTGTAGATTATAATCCAATTGTGACATTTTAAGCTCAGAATGTCGTACAATTGATGTGAGCTTGTACGGATCCTGGTAGATAAAAGTACATTGGAGTCTTCAGCAGAGAGTATAAAAAGAAGATAACCTAAATGAATGATAAATGTTTTTCGCTTCAATATGAATGATAGCGGAAAGTGTATACACCTGTGTGTACTTTAATGCGTACTGTAATGGCATTTGATCAATATGTTCAGATATTTAGTTATTAATAACTACCATTGGCGTAAATCCGGACATTCCTTCTTTTTATCAGGGGGGTGGCTTTGTTCTCCATGAATGGTCATGCCCCCAATTGAAAAGAAATTCTTAAAGATTTACGCCAGTGATAACTACGCATGTTTTTTTCTGTCTGTAAGGTAATTGTTGAACCACTAAAATGCCACAAAGATTCAGTTTGGGCAAAATACAAGTTATGATCTGCGTGTCCAGGAATATGTTAATAGTGTGATTATTGTTATGAGGCATTAAACTTTGTAGACATTTCCATAAGTGTCAAAACCGCATGTATAATCTTACTCTAATGGATATACTACAGAAATATTACAAAATATTACTATACAAAGTGATTGTAACTATAATAATGCTTTTGAATAACCTATGGAACAGTTATTGATTTTTAAAAGGGCGCGATCGTTATGCATGTCATGGGAATCACTCTTGCGGAATTTTGGAGACCTTTACCACTTTCATATTTGGTCTAGCGCTATAGACCTGTTCGGTTTGGGTGCATTTTTATGCTAATATCTAAATGGGGGGGGGGGGGCTTCAAGTATGCCTAACCATGCTAAGCACCAACATCTCAACGCACCTGACTCACTGCAAAAAACCCATTGAATAATCTTTTCTTCTCTTTTTGGAAGCCACCCCAGTTATGGCTGACATAAACTACAGTGTTCTAAAGCCGAATTTGTCTATACCCAGTGAAAAAGATAAGTCTTCTACATGTAATGATATCAGATTGTCGAATCAAGATTTTTTACAGGTTTCTCAGTGTGGTGCAATTCCATAATATATGTCTGCAGAGTCTATAAGAAATGTGTACTTGTTTTTGCCTCACTCTTAAAGTTCTTGAATTGTATCTTGACATTTTTTATTAGGTATGCTCTTTACCAATTTTCTCGCAATGTATACGAAGGAATCAGGAAGGTTTAATTTTGCGATCATAAAGTCATCTATCAACTTATTCAATTAGATGTTGATTTATTAGGAATTTATCATGTTTAATCTTTTTAAGACCAATTTTAAAATGTACACATACTACTTACATCATATTTGCTTTGATATGTTCAACATAAATTTTATATGTTGTATACTTAGATCGTGTTTGAATGTGCTGTTCTTACTTATATCTGTAATACATTTTATAATATCATCCAAATTTATAGATCTTGGTAAAACTTTAGTAAATCCCAGCTCCGCGTTTGATTTTGCTTTGCTGCTGTTGTTTTTGTTGTCGTTGTTGTTAGTTTGTTTTCATTTTTGTTTTGTTTGATTTGTTGGGTTTTTCACATTTTTGTGTGTGCGTACTTCTCGAAAGATTTCACTATAAAATTAAGATTTCCAAAAATTAATTACAACTCTCCTTTGTCATATTTCTAAGTCCAGTCAAGAAAACGTAATATTTTTAATCTTTTCCTGCATGTTTGCCAATAGACGGGAGATGTGTATATCTTGTAGGATCAGGATTCATTCAACAAAAATGGGGGAGTGATCAATGCAACTACGAACCCTATTTCATATTCGGAATTACGAACCCTTTTTTCGTTTTCCAAATTATGAACCCTAATTATTTTGGGGGAATACGAACCTTCAGAATTACAAACCTTCGGAGATTTTGAACATTCGGAAAAAAGGCATGTAACCTATTTAAAGATCTCACATAATTTTTCATTTGGAGGTTAGAACTGGTTAGAAAACTATTATTTTGCAATTCATTTTGGAACATCATTGCTGTTAAAGCTTGTAGACGACACGTAATGTCAGTGTGAATCTACATTTGTACTAAGTTGGAATTTTGAGGAAGTATACGGTTGAATAACCATCTGGTCTACCTATTGTGATCAGTTTATAACTGGATAGTGATGAAAAAACAGTCGTTCCCTCAGGGAAGTACCCCCCCCCCCCCCCCCCCAACGATAAGTGATAAGGGGAAAGAAAATAAGAGAGAGTTGGAAAAGGAGGACGTTAAAATAAATTGAAATAATATATATTTGTCACACCCTCCCCATAATTTGGAGGTCTTGTTAACATATCCTCCTAAAAAAATACGGTGCCCCCCCCCCCCCCACAATTTAAGGGCCCACGCTTCGCCACTAAAAATGCAGTCAGCCCAAAACGGGGATTTCCACGTTTATTTTTTTGTCCATACTATGCCATTTTAAGTGCATGTTTGTGTTTGGTGGTTCTTTCATCGATAGAGAGAGAGAGCGAGGCCGATGCAGATATCATATTTTTATACATCGTACTGGTTTTATTGCATTGTATTCCATTTTCTTAATATAAATCCAGTTAAGAACCTGCTTTCAGTTTGAAGCTGCTTTTCAGCAAAGCCTTGAACAAATTTCAAACATAACAATACATGAATTATATACAGAGGAAAAACCACAGAAATTATTACACGAATTACAAAATAACAAAAGGAGAAAACAATATTAAAAGCAACACAGATAGAATAAAACATAATCATAATGAGTACATAATTATCTTTGTGGCAAACACTAGTGCAGAGGGGGGTATTAAGGATGGGGATAGGCATCAGTGTTGTAGTCAAGGCCCAAAGCAAACAAGGAAATTCCCTCTCCCACAGAAAAAATATAAGTATGTTACTTTACAAGCGAGGGAGCAAAGCAACCGAGCAGTAGATTTTTTGCATTTTAGTCCTCAAAAATGCAATTTCTGTGCACCTTTCTTAAGAAAAATTGCAAAGAAGCACTGCAATCAAGTTAGTCAAAAGGGGCGTCAAATTCATGAAAACCCAGGAGATTTCTTGTCGAAGAATTTATAAGGCAAACAATTTCTTTCAAAGCTTTGCAAGTGCTATTTTAGCTTTATTTTATATCAGGGGAAAATTACTTTAAAAGAGGCTGATGAACTACATGTATATAAGGGAGGAGAGCAAAGAGAATTCTTTTTTTTTATGTTGTTTTTGTTATTGAACCTTTTAAAAAGCGTTTTCCAACCTATATCATAATTATATGTATACTGGGCGTGAAATTACAATATCCTAAAGCAACGTTATGTGAGGGAACAAAGCAACCAAGCTTTAGGAAATCTTTCCCATTTTATACCCTAAAAAGAATAATTTTTGAAATTTCCCCTGCGTACTGGGGTGTTTATAATCCACAATATAATCAATCTTTTTTTGTTCTTTTTTATACCCTTCTTCTCTCTCAAATTATGTTTTTGCTCCCCATTCAAGCGGCTCCCTCAAAAAAAAAAGCACACAAAAAAGATGTACACTGTAGGCTTATACTTAAAACTTAATACCAGTTTTTTTGGAATATGACAATGGAATTAATGATATAGCAGAAACCTTTGACCGAATTCACTAAAATTTGCAAATACATAATAACTTACAAAATGCTCACAGACAGACAATTAAAATCTACTCCTGTATTTCACACTGTATTACTTTTATCATCCTCATCCTCATCATCATCATCATCATCATCATTCTATCATGAATTCATTCCCAAGGTCTGCTATTATTACCTAAATCTTGCATTAGCTACATGATAGTGTTACTGCACAAAATAACCAAAATATATGTTACAAATTTACTTGCAAAAATAGGAAAGTTCCATATACCTTGAAAATGGAACCGTCAAGGCCAAGGCCAAAGCATGCTAAAGGCCAAGACATCCAAGTCCAAGGCCAAGGTATTGAATAAACAGGCCTTAAGGCGCCTTTAGGCCAAGGCCGAGCATCAAGACACTACAATACTGTTATCAATATCGATCAATAATAATGCATTATTTGAGAGCCATTTAGCAATAGAAAATTCCTGTTTATGGTTGTTTC
Source organism: Heliocidaris erythrogramma (assembly GCA_025617745.1). Classification (NCBI taxonomy): domain Eukaryota; kingdom Metazoa; phylum Echinodermata; class Echinoidea; order Camarodonta; family Echinometridae; genus Heliocidaris; species Heliocidaris erythrogramma. The sequence continues at coordinate 50,446,130 of CM046854.1, read as the reverse complement.
TAAAACTGCTGGGTATCGTCTGCATATAAGGAACGAGAACAATTTTCAATTGATTTCACCACATCATTCAGAGTAATGACAAAAGGAGGGACCCCAAAATATTTCCCTATTACTACTCTCAACAAAGCCTTCACATGTTACCATTTAGAACTGTCGGATTTTCCCTACCGTATGAATAGTCACTGAACCAATTTATTTCACCTTCGTCAAACTCAAAGTAAGACCATTTCCTCCATAGTATGTTAAATGAAATGAAATCAAAAGCTTTACCCAAGTCTATTGTAACCACGTCCACGACATATTCGTGATCGACTTGTTCGGCAAATTATTCTATACGCCAAATTCAGATTATATTTGTATTTATCTGTTTACTGAAACATAATTATTCAGGATAAAAGATGATCACCAAAAGCTGGTTTACATCATGTTCTTCATTAAAGGACATAAAACAACATTACAAACAATTTAAATATAACAGAAATTACAAAATATCATGAATGCGCATTACAATAATGAATAGATATTTAGAGTAGCGTATTTACAAATGAACAAAACTAGAAAAAGTAAAGAGATGGAGGATGGGAGAAAAGAGACAAAGTTGGAAAAAGAGAGAGAATAAACGAATAGGAGGTCAAAGTAAGAGGATTAAATCAACAAAGATGTGTACAGCATGTCATTTGTTTTAAAGGAGAAATACAAGAAAAAAGTGAGAAAATTAAATAAAGGGCAGGTAGAAGGGAGGGAGGAGGGTGGAAGAGACATATTAAGTCCAAAATACACAATATTCATTTACTTCCAAATTGATATCTACAGTTCATCGTCTTACCCAGAGTAACGATCTCGTACTTTTTTATAAAACTAGTCGGATTTGATTACTGTGTTATAAAGTTTTTAAGGTACAGGGCAGAGAATTACTCCTCATTCCTTACCAATTGCATCAAAACGTGATTATGAATTATGAAAGGGATATTTTTTAATCAGCTACTACAATCATGACTTCTTGTGTTTTCAACTCCACGTTATGCAGAGGCGAACTGGGAATTCCCCACGTCATGATTGCTGGCTCTTCCATTTTCTCAAAAAGAGGGGAGTCCATTTGAAAAGATTTTTAAAAAGAAAATCGAAGAAATACCTTATAATCAACAAACACATTTAGAAAGAATTCAAAAAGTAATAAGGTTATTTAGTATAAAAACAAAACTCAGATGTTTATGATCTGATGATTGACGCTATATACTTTCGTCTTTTCTCACCTTTTTTATGTGTGTTACATCATCGAATGTGCAAGCATTCCGGATGATATCATACCAGTGGTTCTTCCACAGACACTGTGCGGGTTACAACCAACTGACGTCTGAAAAGCTAAACATGTAGGAGTAAAACTACTTACTTATAACATAATTATATCATTCCCTCCCGCTTAACGTGATTGATCAGTATCACTCGTTTCTGAGTATTTCTTTCATAATGGACCGGCAAGGAAATGGATTACTTTTCTTCATTGGTTTTTGGATGCTATATGTGTGGATTGCAGGCTGCATCGCTGGTGAGTTTTAAATCATTTCTCGCTAATTCGCTACCGGTATTTACCACAACACAACCTGGTGAAAATTGCATTGCTATCAGATGTGTTTAAGAATAACACTCAATTGAGGGATGTAAAGTTAAGAGTATCTTCTTTCTTTTTTTAGAAATCATTTACTTGTTTTGCATTATACTTTAATACATGTTTGTTACTCTGCGTTCTTCTGGTGTTACGCTAGCCTTAAGTACTAAACATGACTTGTACTCTTAGTACGTTCCTTTTGTATCAGGGTGATTCTTTGCTAAGTGTCTTCTTCTGGCCTTCTAAAAATCGTGAAATAAAGTGTTTCAAATATCAAGTTGCTTTTGTGGGATGTAATTATTATGATGTAAAATAGATGTAATAAGTATTATGCGTAATCTTTAGGCAGTATTAATCTTATTCATTAAAGGGAAATTAACCTCAGCGTATGAATTAGCTTATTTTGAATGGTGTAGTATATGCCTCTTATTTGATACATGCAATTTCATGTAAAAACACAGGATATAGATATAAATCACTATTTTCCAGCCAAGTTATCGTCTGCTAGCAATAATAAGGGGGCTGCCATTACTTTATGTGTACACGAACATATTTTTCATCCCAAGTAAAATTTCCTTCATCGTTAACTTGTAATTGATTTTTAGAGGACAAATATATATTAGATAAAGTCACATATTCTGAAATGTAAGTTTAGTTTTATATATTTTTTAAAAGGTCTTAATTTGTTCATAAAAAATATACTTCATAAAAAATATACGTCAAGGACGGAGAATTGACGTCAAGGACGGAGACAATCGTAACAATACCAAAACAAAGCGAGGAATCTGCTTTACAGGATGGCTATTAGAACTCATGGGTCGTCAATTATCTAGGCCCATGGCCAATAACAATCGTAATACAATCAGAACAAAGCGACGTATCTGTTGTAAAGGTAGGCTATTATCAATGCATATGGTACCTAATGATCCGTGTCATGCACAAAATGGCAGCCTCCATGGAAAGACGTAGCAGACAATAGGTGCATCTAGAATATCACGTGGGGTTAATTGTCCTTTAACATTCAACTTTCAGTGTTATTACATTAGCGTACCGAGTTGTGAGGGAATGACGACACAAACAGATTTGCCAAATGTTCGAGTGATTTTCATAGTTTTTCCTATAGTTTGATACTGGGTAATGGTTTGGGAATCAATCGGCGACTGGTCGTTTATTATTCGACGATCATTCGCAGACCTTATTTTTAACCCAAATCCATGGACTCGGCGACGGTCGACGAGCACTAAACATTAGTCGGCGATCAGTTTGAGACCTATCGCCCACCTTAAGAAGAAAACCTCCGCACAACCAGTTTGGTCGGCAAAATGTTTTCCATACAGCAGCGTAAACCCTCCAGCCGACAACAATGCTCGGACAACCAAAGAGCAACCAGTTGCCGACCGTTGACAACTAAATGAAGATTAACAAAAACCTCGTTGCGATCTCAGAAAACCAACTAATGACCAGTGGTTGTCAGAAGTCGGCAACGGGAGTAACGCCTGTGAGACCATGGTTTAATTCAAGAAAAAAACTGAGTGACCAGGTAATGTTAGGTCATTCTTTCTATTGGTGGTCGTAGACTATTACCAAACTTTTAAGATAAAGGCCATCCGAGAATTTTGGTCACGCACGATATATGGTCACACTGCCATAAAAGAGTCAACAACATTCTGAGGGGAAAATGATCTTAAACTTACCTTTTCCTATGTCTGTTTGTTAAAGACACAGAGAAAATGGGATGTGGAACCTATTTGTCTTATTATCTACACTTTTCTGGAAGATGCATTTGGGCTGATGCCCATGACCTTGCCCCACATAATGTCTAATAACTTACAGTACTGCGTATTGTTAAATTGTAACTAAAACTTCCCCTTTTTTCAGTTTCCTTTTTTTTAAACTAATTACCAGTAGGAAAGGTCATTTTGAACAAGTCTTTAAAGTGCTATTTCATTTCTTGCTAAATGTAATGATTAAAAAAAAATATGCCTTCAGAAAAATCGTGGGTCCACATCATTTTTAGAATGCGGAGAGGAGAGAGGGGCAGAAATATATATAAAAAATTATTACCTAACATTGCCATGAAAAGTAAATTAATAACTAACAAATTTAGGAAAAGAATATTAAAAATGCATCTTTGGAAAAATGGAAAAATTTTATTATGGAATAAATAAAAGGGTGGGTAAAGAAAATGTCAAGGTCCTGTTCCATTGATGCATGTACAAGTATCATGTGATGAAAAAGAATGTTTGTGCTTATTAGATTTTGTATTTTTCTCATGATAGGAAAGAGGCTTGCTAACATTTATATGAAATGATATTGTGCCCAGATATTTTGAGAGGTCCCTGAACAGATCATAACAAACATATGGTTTTGAAAAAAATGTAAATGCTTTTTTCCAAGTTCGCAGAGATGTATGCATACCTTCTAAATATCTGTAGCTGCTTTTGAATTTACACAAAAGGCATGACGACTAGAGTTTTCCACACATCGTTTGAACGTATTGACCTCCCACACAAAATGTTATTGATTTAGAAAAAAAGGAAACCAATTTCAGCAAGAATAGTTCGTTAATTTTCAGTTTGATTTAGTTCTGAGGTGCTTGTGAAAAGTAAGACAGGCTTTTAAGATGCACTGGTAAAGTTTAAGGAGGTTTGTAGCTTCCAAAGTCAAACATGCACTGAAGCTGTGGAGGTCTATTACCATCTAGATTACAGAATTCTGAAATATCATTGTTTTACTTATCTAAAAAGTACTCTTTATGATCCCTACCAAATTCTGTTCCATATAATAGGACATACTTTACCTATACATACATAGTAGATATAATAAGATCAGGAATCAGGGGAACATGGGAATGAATATCAAGAGTTTGAAACACGTTCCTGGTCCAGATTTATTGAGCCATCATTGTATATTGTGAAAGTTCATCCTGATATCAAGTTGGTTTTAAAAGGAGAAAAATTAAGGAGACAGATCAATAACATTTTGAGCAAAATCGGATCAAAAATAAGAAAGTTATGAATTTTTGAGGCTGTAGTCAATCAAACATAAATTGGCAACCCCATGACGTATCTTGTGAGGTCCTCTCCGATTTGCCTTGTACGAAAAAAAATCATAGATCTCCACTTTTTCTAAAGCAAATATTTCATCATACATGCAACGTAGATATAATCATTGCGCATATGTTTTCTATACAAAACCTTATGAAACAAATGTATTTCTTCTTTAACAACTAAGACAATTAAAATTTATGAACTTTTCGGTAGGAGCTCCCAAGATACGTCACCAAGTTGCCAATTTGTGTTTGATTGATGACAAATTCAAAAGGTCATAACTTACTTTATATTACTTATCGGATTTTGCTCATACTTACTTATCTCTTTTTATAACTTTTACCACGGCGGACTTCCCCTTTAATCTAAATGTGAATTTTTTTTTCTGACTGTAAGAAATGATGCTGCAGTTACTAAGTTAAATTCTATTTTTGTGTGAAATATTAAGTATTGAATTGTATCTCTGGAAACATATCATAAGTCCGGGTTGTTCAGCAGTTTGTTTGGTATTTAAGCTTAGCTTCACAGTAATTTCAGGAAATAACCTCCGTCACGTTCGTGACGGAAAAGAACGTGACCGATATGATGCCAGGATCCTTGCTAGCTTATAGCGAATTTCAAGTGTGATAGAGCCGTATTTGTGTTGCGTTCGTGACGGAAAAGAACGTGACCGATGTGATGCCGGGATCCTTGCTAGCTTATAGCGAACTTCAAGTGTGATACAGCCGTATTTGTGTTGCGTGGGGTATTATCATTTTGTTCAGTATACCATCCAATTTTGAATTTTTTAGATGAGATATGTAATTCGGTACGTTTGGAGGTGATGCGTAATAAATGTATGAACAAAAGTTTCGTAATGAATATATTTTCTTAATGAATCTGGGAGAAGACCGGGTGTCATTCACCAACCGTGTACATCCTCCACAAAAACATCACCATTTCATCGTTTGCACCTTTATTTATAACATACATGGCGTTCTAAAGTTTTTTTCACGGAGATGATGTAAAGTCGCAGGACATAAAACCTAGACACATTTTTTTTTCATTTTTTTTTCGTTAATTGTTGGATAGGGGCATATCTGTTATTTTGACTAAACAAATATAGGCCTAATTGAATTCCTAACGACATTTTTAGGCAAACGAGATGCTGATATATGTTGATATATTTTATATTTTACCATTGGGACATGCGGGGGGATGGGGTGCGATCTATTTAAAGAATAGAACTGATTTGAAGGCATTTAGTTATCAAAACTGAACCTTCGAACATAAACAAGGTTCAAATGAAATATAAAAATTACAATTTTTTTGGTCAGTGTAGCGGTATGCAAGCATCGGGACACAAAAGGAGATACTTAGCGAAGAATCACCCATCATGGTATAATGTTATTAGTTGGTCATTGTCATGGTCATGTTGGTATGCTGATATATCAATTGCGAAGTCGCATTGCGACCGAGCAGAAAATTCTTCGGGATATATTCTGCCTCCTTAACTGCCGCGGAACAAAACATACAAAACAAATGCAGGCACCTATTTCACCCTGTAGAGTATATGAATTAAGGGCACATAGTATAAGAAAGGAGCAAGTTTACCCAGGAGGGAAATTTTCAATAGTAAGGGGTACCTTATAGGAGGAAGGGCTATTTTGCCTGCTCTTGGAAAACGGCAGAGGTCTCCCCTCCGCTGCTTATTATCATAGTTTGTTTTATAGCCAAATAACGCTGAATTTTTAGTTCAAACACAACGAAAACTATCATAAATCACATAGAAAATACAAATATAACACATGAATAATTAATTAACTTCCTACGTAATGGACAAATTAATAACATTCTCTCATGAAGAAATTTATGGTATTACAGTATTTTTAATCAATGGATATAGAAATATGTTTACATTTATAACTTGGAGTAGTAGTAGTAGTAGTCATGGGCGGTAATCGTGACGTCACTCTATTCATCATGGGGGGACGACACAATAGCCGCCCCCCTCCCCCCCCCCCCCCCCCCATGAACAATAGATTCTCTACTCGGATTGACGCCCATGGTAGTAGTAGTAATAGTAGTAGATAAGAGAAGTAAGTAATAGTATTAATAGTAGTAGAGTAGCAGCAGTAACAGAAGTAGTGGTTTTAGTAGTAGCAGTAGTAGTAGTAGTCATAAAAGAAGTATTATTGGTAGTAGTAGCAGTAGTAGTGGTAGCAGCCGAAAGAGAAAAGTGTAGTAGTAGTAATAATAGTAGTAGAGTAGCAGTAGTAGCAGAAGTAGTAGCAGAAATAGTTGTAGTAGTAGTAGTAGTAGTAGCAGAAGTATAGGTAGTAGTAGTCATTGACGGATCCAGGGGGCACTTCCGGCCCTTGCCCCTCCCCCCCCCCCCAAAAAAAAAGAAAGTTCCCCCCCCCCTTTTAGACTGAAAAACTTTTCTTTTTTAATTTTTGAAATGTTTTTTTGCTTGTCAGAAAATTATGGAGGGAAACTGGACAACCATTCCCCCCCCCCCTCCCTCCCCACTGAGGGACTTTTCGAAAAACTTGCAAGACCCCCAAAATACGGGGTCTACCTTTTTCCAAAAGTTGACAAACCTGCATTTGTGTGCCTCCCCCCCCCCCCCCCCCCCTTATACTAAATCCTGGATCCGCCCCTGGTAGTAAGTAGTAGAAGTAGTTGTAATAGTAGTATAAGTAGTAGTAGTAGTAGTAGTAGTGGCAGTAGCGGAAGTAGTGGTAGTAGTAGTTGTTGTTGTTGTTGTATTAGTAGTAGTAGTAGTCATGGTAGTAGGACAACCTTTCCATAATGTTTGCCTAGAGAAAATGGAATGAATTAAAAAACACTGTCATAAAACGTAAATCAATATCTAAATTACAGAAATTATTCCATCTATCATCATGGAAATATATAGGAATAAATGGTATGGACGCCCATTGACGGTGCGCGCGGTTCTGAAAGCAAGTGGAATCTAATGTTGATATTAAAAGGTAAGGTATTTTGTGAAAGAAAGGAAGATGCTTATTATAATTCAGTTGGAAGTAAAATGCTGTCGTAAACTGAGAGGTCCCTGGTCTGATCATAACAGTGACCTACCATTGTCATGAAAAGAAAGTTAGAAAGGAGTACAATTAATGAATTGTATCTTGACATTATTAGGTATGCTTTTTGCAAACTTTCTCCCAAAGTATACGAAGGAATCAGGAAGTTTTTTTGCGATTACACTTAGTCATCTATCAACTTATCATTCAATTAGATGGTATTTATTAGGAATTTAACATGTTTAATCTTTTTAAGACCAATTTTAAAGTTTCCACGTACTACTTACATCCTTTTTGCCTTGATATATTCAACATAAATGTTATATGTTGCATACTTAGATCGTGCTTGAATGTGTTGTTCTTACCTACATCTGTAATATATTTTATCTTATCCAAATTTACAGATCTTGATAAAACTTTACTAAATCACAGCTCATTTGATTTTGTTTTGATGTTGTTGTTATTGTTGTCGCTGTTGTTAGTTTGCCTTTTTGTTTTGTTTCGTTTTGATTTGTTTTTGTTTTTCTTCACATATTTGTGTGTGCGTTACTTCTCAAATGATTTCACTATAAAAATGAGATTTCCAAAAATTAATTACAACTCTCCTTTGTCATATTTCTAAGTCCAGTCAAGAAAACGTAATATCTTTTATCTTTTCCTAAGTCAGGGTACATGTTTGTCAATAGACGGGAGATGTGTATATCTTGTAGGATCAGGATTCATTCAACAAAAATGGGGGAGTGATCAATGCAACTACGAACCCCTTTTCATATTCGGAATTACGAACCCTCTTTTCGTTTTCCAAATTATGAACCCTAATTTTTTTTTTTTTATTTGGAGGTTAGAACGGGTTAGAAAACTATTATTTTGCAATTCATGTTAGAACATCATTGTTATTAAAGCTACATGAATTGTAGACGACACGTAATGTCAGTGTGAATCTAGATTTGTATTAAGTTGGAATTTTGAGGAAGTATACGCTTGAATAATCATCTGGTCTACCTATTGTGATCAGTTTATAACTGTATAGTGATGAAAAAACAGTGGTTCCCACAGGGAAGTACCCCCACCGTTAAATGACAAGGGGAAAGAAACTAAGAGAGAGAGAGAGGGGAAATGGGGACGTTAAAATAAGATGAAATGATATACTTTTCACACCCTCCCCATAATTTGGAGGTCTTGTGAACAGGGAAGTACCCCCACCGTTAAGTGACAAGGGGAAAGAAACTAAGAGAGAGAGAGAGGGAAAATGGGGACGTTAAAATAAGATGAAATGATATACTTTTCACACCCTCCCCATAATTTGGAGGTCTTGTGAACATATCCTCCTAAAAAATACGCCCCCCCCACACACACACAAGTGAAGGGCCCACGCTTCGCCACTGGTTACAATGTTCATGACTCAAAAAGCAGTCAGCCAAAAATTCTCTTTCGTTACAACTTGATACTGGTACTTCGCAATCCAAATTAATGTTGGGGGATTTCCATGTTTATTCTTTTGTCCATACTGTGCCATTTTAAGTACATGTTTGTGTAAGCTGGTAGTTCTGTCATCGATAGAAGGCAGGGTGGTTAAACATTTTTCAAAGGGAGGTGGTCTTTTAAAGGGGCACCTACAAAGACGCGGTAGAAAAATATATATTAATTTTCATAAGCCCGTTTTCATGAACTAATATTTGTACATGTATTGTTATGAAATAAAAAAAAAATTGTAATTAACTGATTATTTATTTGTCAGCAAGCGAAGTGAGTTAGCTAATAAAGAGGCAGTGTTAATTCCTTAATCTGTCAGAACTTTAACTTTAACAAAGCATGATAGTGAGCTTGCACTTGCTTAATAAGTCATGTCAGGCACTGTGCATGTATTGTGACTTTAAGGGGAGATATGCAACTACTCTCAAACCTACAATGCCCTTTTCTTTGTTAGGCCCAATTCACAATTCCTCTTGCCAAGAGAGTGAATGTGAGGTCTCATTCGAGGTTACATAACTAGGCTCTAGTGGTGTATCTTGGGATTATGGAGCCCAGAGCAAACAAGGAAATTTCCCCCTCCCCCAGAAAAAAAAATATATATATATTTTACTTTACAAGCGAGGGAGCAAAGCAACCGAGCAGTAGACTTTTTGCATTTGTAGTCCTCAAAAATGCAATTTCTATGCACCGTTCTAAAGAAAAAATTGCAAAGGAGCACTGCAATCAAATTAGTCAAATTGGGAGTCAAATTCATGAAAACCCAGGAGATTCTTGTCGAAGAATTTAGTAAGGAAAAAAATTTCTTTCAACCTTTGCAAGTGCTATTTTAGCTTTATTCTAAATTAGGGGACAATTACTTTTAAAAAGGCCATTTTTTCAATAGTATGTTAAATGAAATGCAATCAAAAGCTTTACCCAAGTCTATTGTAACCATATTCGTGATCGACTTGTTCGGCAAATTATTCTATACGCCAAATTCAGATTATATGTGTAGTTATCTGTTTACTGAAACATAATTATTCAGGATAAAACATGATCAGCAAAAGCTGGTTTACATCATGTTCTTCATTAAAGGACATAAAACAACATTACAAACAATTTAAATACACAGAAATTACAAAATATCATGAATGCGCATTACAATAATGAATAGATATTTATAGTAGCGTATTGACAAATGAACAAAACTAAGAACAAAACAAAACTAGAAAAGTAAAGATATGGAGGATGGGAGAAAAGAGACAAAGTTGGAAAAGGAGAGAGAGAGACGGAGGTAAGGAGAAGAATAAACGAATAGGACAAGGAGAAAGTAAGAAGGTTAAATCAACGAAAGATGTGTACAGCATGTCATTTTTTTTTTGAAGGAGAAAGACAAGAAGAAAAATGAGAAAATTAAATAAAGGGCAGGCAGAAGGGAGGGAGGAGGGTGGAAGAGACATATTAAGTCCAAAAATATACAATATTCATTTACTTCCAAATTGATATCTATAGTTCAGCGTCTTACCCAAAGTAACGATCTCGTATTTTTTTCTAAAACTATTCGGATTTGCTTACTGTGTTATAAAGTTTTTAAGGTACAGAGCAGAGAATTATTCATCATTCCTTACCAATTGCATCAAAACGTGCTTATGAATTATGAAAGAGATATTTTTTTAATCAGCTACTACAATCATGACGTCTTGTGTTTTCATTTCCACGTTATGTAGAGGCGAACTGGGAATTCCCCACATCATTATTGATGGCTCTTCCATTTGCTCAAAAAGAGGGGAGTTCAGCTTGAAAAGATTTTTAAACAGAAAAACGAAGAAATATCTTATAATCAACAAATACAAGTAGAGAGAATTAAAAAAGAAATAAGGTTATTTAGTATAAAAAACAAAACCCAGATGTTTATGATCTGATGATTGACGCTATTATACTTTCGTCTTTTCTCACCTTTTTATGTGTGTTCAATCCTCGCATGTGCATGCACTCTGGATGATATCATACCTGTGGTTCTTCCACAGACACTATGCGCGTTACAACCAACTGACGTCTGAAAAGTTAAACATGTAGGAGTAAAACTACTTAAAGGGATACGCCACCGGGCGGCCGTGGGGAAAGTCAGGATTGCGTAAGCCCCATTCACTCGTACACAACATTTGTGCGTCGAACACGTCCGTTGGACTAAGTGGGATTACATTTCGACTGCACGAAGCCGACCGAATCTCGCACGAGAGCTCGAGCTCAGGCGGAGCGTGCATGTTTGTGCGGCGAGGTTTGCGCCCCGCGGGGCAACGGCATGAACAGGTAACGATCACGTTGCCCTCTCACGGCATTAAAACGTCCACAATCTGCGGTTGAGTATCCCTTTAATCATATCATAATTATATCATTCAATCCAGCTTAACGTGAATGATCAATATCACTCGTTTCTGAGTATTTCTTTCATAATGGACCGGCAAGGAAATGGAGTACTTTTCTTCATTGGTTTTTGGATGCTATACGTGTGGATTGCAGGCTGCATCGCTAGTGAGTTTTAAATCATTTCTCGCTTATTCACTATTTACCACAATACAACCTGGTGAATATTGCATTGCTATCAGATGTGTTTAAGAATAACACTCAATTGAGGGATGTAAAGTTAAGAGTATCTAGATATCAGTTACTTGTTTTACATTATACTTTAATACATTTTTGTTACGCTGCGTTCTTCTGGTGTTACGTTAGCCTTAGGTCCTGAACATGACTTGTGCTCTTAGTACATTCCTTTTGTCTCACGGTGATTCTTTGTTAAGTGTCTTCTTTTGGCCTTCTGAAAATCGTTAAATAAAGTGTTTCACATAATTATCAAGTTGCTTCGGTGCATGTAATTATTATGATGCAAAATAGATGTAATAAGTATTAATATGCGTAATCTTTAGGCAGTACTAATCTTATTCATTAACATTCAACTTTCAGTGTTATTACATTAGTATACCGAGTTCTGAAGGAATGATGACACAAACAGATTTTGCAAAATGTTCGAGTGATTTTCATTGTTTTCCCTAGTCTGGTACTGGGTAATGGTTTGGGAATCAATCGGCGACTGGTCGTTTATTATTCGACGATCATTCGCAGACCTTATTTTTAACCCAAATCCATGCACTCGGCGACGGTCGACGAGCACTAAACATTAGTCGGCGATCAGTTTGAGACCTATCGCCCACCTTAACAACAAAATTTTAAAAAAAGTAAAACCTTCCCACAACCAGTCTGGTCGGCAAAAGGTTTTTTTCCATACAGCAGCGTAAACCCTCCAGCCGACAACAACGCTCGGACAAGGCAGTTGCCGACAGTTGACAACTAAATGAAGATTAACAAAAACCTAGTGGTTGTCAGAAGTCGGCAACCGGCCGTAAGGCCTGTGAGACCATGGCTTAATTCAAGAGAAAACTGAGTGACCAGGTAATGTTAGGTCATTCTTTCTATTGGTGGTCGTAGACTCTTTGAATATTACCAAACTTTTAAGATAAAGGCCATCCGAGAATTTTGGTCATGCACGAAATATGGTCACACTGCCGTAAAAGAGTCAACAACATTCCGAGGGGAAATGATCTTAAACTTACCTTTTCCTATGTCTCCTTGTTAAAGACACAGAGAAAATGTGATGTGGAACCTATTTGTCTTATTATCTACACTTTTCTGGAAGATGCATTTGGGCTGATGCCCATGACCTTGCCCCACATAATGTCTAATAACTTATAGAACTGCGTATTGTTAAATTGTAACTAAAACTTCCCCTTTTTCAGTTTTCTCTCTTTTGAACTAATTATCAGTAGGAAAGGTCAGTTTGAACGAGTCTTTAAAGTGCTATTTCATTTCTTGCTAAATGTAATGATTAAAAAAAAAAGTATGCCTTAAGAAAAATCGTGGGTCCACAACATTTTTTAGAATGCGGAGAGGAGAGAGGGGCAGAAATATATATAAAAAATAATTACTTAACATTGCCATGAAAAGTAAATTAATAACTAACAAATTTCGGAAAAAAATATTTAAAAAATGCATTTTTAGAAAAATGGAAAATGTAATTATGGAATAAACAAAAGGGTGGATAAAGAACATTTCAAGGTCCTGTTCCATTGATGCATATACAATTATCATGTGATGGAAAAGAATGTTTGTGGTTATTAGATTTCGTATTTTTCTCATGATAGGAAAGAGGCTTGCTATATATGAAATGATATTGTGCCCAGATATTTTGAAAGGTCCCTGAACAGATCATAGCAAACCTATATGGTTTTGAAAAAAAAATGTGAATGCTTTTTTCCAAGTTCGCAAAGATATATGCATACCTTCTAAATATCTGTAGCTGCTTTTGAATTTACACAAAAGGCATGACTGGGGTTTTCCACACATCGTTTGAATGTATTGACATCCCACACAAAATGTTATTGATGCAGG